>JABGLZ010000998.1:1164-54279 GCA_014705045.1 Colletotrichum theobromicola | reverse complement strand
CTTCGAGTCTACACTTGTAACCGTGGTAATGGTATTCGTAGGTTGACAAAAGGGTCGTTCTCCAGAATGGCGTAAGGGCCTTCATATACGGCTCTTTGCGTGCTCTACATGCTTGTCGTGCTTCAGACGCCATGTCTCGTCCCACATGAAAGGCGCGTGGTGTTGTTTAGACCCCAACAACAGCGGTGCTGGTGGCATTTTGTACACCGTTCCTTCCAAGGACCAGACGGGGAGGATACCTGCGCCCTACCTCAGGACGGCACGGGAGGAGGATAGGTAGGCCTTTGGGACGCAACTTGGAGCCAGCGGGGCATACCGTCCACTACGATACGGTCGGTATACCTACCGCTGAGGCAGGTACTGGATGTAAATAAGGCGGAAAGGGCATCCCCACGTCTGGGCGCCAGACGAGGAGCCCCAGTCAGGACCACTTCCGCGGCACGGTTCCGGCCAACCGGTTCCCCGTTGGCAGCGCCTGTTTGCGCGCTGCTTGCTAGGGTGCTCGCTGGAGGCTGGCTTGATGGAGATGGTGGGCATGGTCTACTTACACTAGTAATTGATGGCATGGCACGTTCAAGGGCTGATTCGGAAATTCCCAAACACCTGCAAGCCGCAAGTTGGGCGACTCCTCCGTCATCCGCTGGCCCCCGGTGCGCCCCTCGGCCGCTTGCTCGCCCCGTCTCTCGCCCTCCATATCGATATCGTGCAGCCGGTCGGGCAGGCGGCTAAGCCGTCAAGGAAATGAAACCTAGCACGAACGAATTGTCTGTCTGGAGCAATCGCCATTGTCACTGCCTGCGATGCATGCGCCTTTGGAGGAGCTTTCGATGTCGATGTTTTGGCGCGCACAGTTGACGACGACGCGCGGATGAGAGACACGGGCTGGAGGGAGGCCGACTCCAACTCGTGCCTGGCTCCTGGCGACTACCACGAGTTGCTGGTGCAGTGCCGCAGCATATGTGTGCCCGTATCTGAGATCAACGCGGATGCTAGCCACGCGAATGCTGGCGATGTCTCCTACCTAGCTCCGGGCCCAGGAACAGGAGCGCATCATGACATGCTGCCGTGGTTGACGTGTATCAATCAATGGCTGGCAAGCGTCTTTCGATACTTGCGTGCCACAGCAAGCCTCGCCATTTGGCTTTTCAGCTCTGGGTTGGGTCCTTGCTCGAACCCGCGTGCTAGGTGCCTGCTTGCTTCCTCGTTTCATGGCAATTTTACAAACAGAACTGTCCACATGGAAACTGCAGTACTAGGTAAACCCAGCTAAGTCAACAATGAGGACACATTCGGTATTGACGCACAGTAGGATCGAGAACAGCAACACTTGGTCGGCGGAAAAAACATCTACCAGTTTTCACGATGAACGGAAGGGGGGGCGTCGTGCCTCCCTATAGAGGCAATGTTTCGACCGGCAACGAACTCGAGAACATCTGGAAGAAGAAGGTCCGTTGTCGAGCTCAGCAACACATGGCTGTCTCGGGGTTGGTAGCGTCAAGCGCTGGTTGCGTGTAGTTGGGTGATGGGTTGAAGCACCGATGCTTCGCCGGTGCCTGCGACACAGAGGGCAGCGGGAAGCAGAGGACGAGACGCAAGACAACAGAGGGGTATCGAACCGGGCCGGGAGGTTGATTGACTGGCGACTGCGCAGACGGGCCTACGCTTGCAAGTTGCAGGTTGATGGGGGACGGATGTTCGTCAAGCCGTCGGGAAACGTGACGGATAAAAGTCCAAGGCTTTTCCTCATTTTCAGATGAAAAAGCTCCGGCCAACTGGACGAGACTTGCAGTTGCCGGTGGTGAAGAGGAGGACACACTGACCAGCGTTGTTGTGCCAAGTAGCTATCAGGTCCGTACGCCGTGGACATGGGTGTCTGCTTTGGAGGTGTCGTTGGAGGGTGGTGTCGTCGTTGCTCGACGTCGTCGTTGCTCGAGGGACGGCTGTGTCGACGGGATAGTGATAGCTCCAGCAGAGGAAGAGCGCTTTGAGGGCGCGGCAGGATTCCAGGGCAAATTGCGGGCAGCCAACCTGCAGTGGAGAGGTGAGGTGCGAACGTGAGCCCGTGCCTGCGCTGCGCATCAGTGCTAATAAGGTAGGTAATGGAAGGTACCTATGATGGACAGTGCGATGGAAAAACAAGCGTTCGGCTGGTTTGCATGGCTTCCGCACAGTTGAGACAGTGCGTCAACCTCACAGCAGCCCAGGCGTCCAGTCCGGTTCCACACCGGTGTACTACCTCGTGGTAAGCGTCCGGGCGCCCGAGGCACCTCACCTCAGCCCCTGTTCCAGGGCCCTACCCTACCCCTTTCTCATTTCACCCTCGCAGTGCACCGCTTCCATTGTCGCATCGACCTCTTGCAGGCTCACGGAGTCGCGGCCGCCCATCAGCTATCGGCAACGAAATATAGATTTCCTGGTGCTGTGAATGCTCAATGGGTTTTACCCGCGTCGATGTCGATAGCTACGATGAACAAGTGCAAGAGCAATAACCTACCACAAGGCAGATTGGTGCTGCACAGTGTCAGGTCACCCCAGCCAAGGTGCCTGGCCTTAAACCACGCATTTCGCGGTCCGTTTCCTCTAAGAAAGCGGCACTGGCCAGTTAGATGCCGGGAAATATTCGACAGACCCGCTTTGCAAGAGACGGGCAGGCAGGGCCCTGCAGGAGGAAGAGTAGGTAGGAGGGGCGGAGGAGGAGGGGCCAAGGGCAAGGGGGAGGGGGAGGGGATCAAAATGAAGGACATGAGGTGATTGAGGAAGGAAACCGACCAGTGCCGATACAGTGAGTGCACTTTCAGTAAGGTACATCTTATTAACCTTCCCTAGGTACCTAACGGAAGATAGGTAGGTAGGTACTAGTAGGTTGTCGTTGCCTTTTCCTGTCCGCAAAGATTGGGGAGTGTCCCGTCTGTGTTCAAGCCTGTGGAGATGTATTGAATGTTTGAGACCCACGGAGTGAGATACTCATAGGTACCTTAAGGTAGGTAAGGTAGGTAGGCAAGGTGAGATAGGTAGGGACGTTGCAGAGGAACGTGAGTGGATGGACGGGGTCGACTCCCAGCGTCCTGCGAGGTACCGCTGCCGCTGCCGCTATCATTCCCACTCCCGATACCGCCGGGACTCATGTTACCACGAGGAGCCGGAGGTACCCCCTCTCCCATTACCTGTGTGCCGCCATCCCAATGCCCACCTCAGTGTCCGCTGTGGCACGAGGCCTCGCTGTGTCTTGGACCTGGCCAATCTTGCGACCGCGGCCGCTCTATCAATCCCCCTAAGCACACTATTGCGTCCCATTGAAGAACACCACCACAGTCGAAACGACCATTACCGCTCGCCTCAAGACGTTGCTGTTCCATCTCGTTTAAAGACGACGACCACGACGACGACCGCGACGAGAGCGCAACTGAACCCCTCCTCGGCATCGGCTCTCTAAGGCAAAGCGGCAATCAAACCGCCCTGTCTTGCCCCAGACATCACCGACACCACTCTGCGTTGGTCGCTTCCGGGCAGGCTTCCCACATCAGGCGATCTTCTCCCGGCTCTACTCGACTCCTGCTGCTATCGCCACCGCTGTCGTTGCTACTCCTCCTGTTTCCCTCCCGCCCAGCACCCACGACGCGAAAAACATCCTGGCAAATCGTCGTCAGCACCCAACACGACTCTACCCGCCGGCACAATTGCTCATCCCACCATTCAGCTTTCGAAATCGCGAAAACTCGCCCGCATTTTCCTTTCTCGCACACGCCCAACCTCGAAGCATCATTTTCGTTGACACGCTTACCTACTCGCTGAAGCCGTACACTTACGCGCACACAAGGCAAGGCCTACCCACCTTCTTGGAAGAGAACGACGCCCCCGCAACCCCTGCTCCAACCTGCGACCACTCGATTGTGGGTTCGGTTCCCGACGCTCAATACCTCGTCGCCCCAACCATCACACACACACTCTTTTCCCTTACGCTCACGACCCTTTCAAAGGCGCGATTGACGACCTCTTCTCCGACCGGACGTCACGAAGCTGGCCTGAGCAGAGGGAGCACTCCTGCTCAGATCATGACTTGACCCTTCTTTGGGGTATCAGCGCGACCGCCTCACCATGCTGATGACACAAAACGCAGTGCCGGCACTAGTTCAGGGTCAAAAGAGTAACGCCTACAGTTCTCGACAGAAACCCTCGCGCGAAAACCTCCGTTCCGAAACTAGCATCTACTACCCTTCACAACCGACGTTGGAATTATCCAACGTCGGCCAGTCCTACTCAACTTACTCCCAGACCATCGCTGCCACCTCCCTCATGAACGGCATTGCGGGGACCGCCCCGCCGGGCACCATGTACGTCCGAGCCCTGTACGACTACGAGGCCGACGACCGTACCAGTCTCAGCTTCCATGAAGGAGACGTCATTCAGGTCATTACACAGCTGGAAAGCGGTTGGTGGGACGGCGTTATCAACGGCGTGCGCGGTTGGTTTCCAAGCAACTATTGTCAGATAATTACGAGCCCCGACGAAATACCAGACCATGACCAGAATGGCGATCTTGGTCATGTCGACGACGACCAAGATGACCAAGAGGTGTATGACGAGCAGCTTGAAGAGGACGATGAGTCGGAGTTGGACGATCTGAACAATGCCCTTCCGCTTGAGGGCACCGACTTGAGCGACAAATCGAGAGCCGATTTCTGGATTCCACAGGCAACCTCCGACGGCCGTCTTTTCTACTACAACATGATGACAGGAGATAGGAGTATGGAATTGCCTTTAGAGTCACCCGTGTCGACCAATGAGACTGGTCCGCGCAACAGAATGAACGTCAATGTTCCGGAAAAGACGCGGCCACCCCCGGAGATGATGGCGAGAGGGCTGACGCAGGACGAGGATGAGGACTCTGAAGCAAATTCGGCATCGGAGCTGGAGGGCGAGTCTCTCATGCTTGCATCTCGCGGATCCTTGGTAAGATATTCAAGCTAAACGTCATGAATGCGTACCCTTTTTCTAACTAGATCTTCTCATAACAGCCTCGCAATCGGCGTTCCAACAACGACATGCTATCCCCATCTACGTCAATGGACTCTATGAACGGCATCGCGCACATCACCCGGGGGGAGAACAAATATGTAAACCCCAATTTGGCACCAAGCACCACGCCTATGATAGCGTCTGCAACGTCATTCACGAGCACGTCGTACAACACGCCTCCTACCAGCACCGTTCCCCGGTCGTTCTTCGATGACGGTTCAGCACCGCCCCTCACGTGGACTCGCCTCGTATCCAATATGCGCAGAGCCGTAGATCGCTATCGTGACGCCATCACGAGCAACAATCGCTCCGAGTATGTTGCACGAGCAGAGGATATCTCGGACCATTTGAGACTGCTGCTCGCGGCTGGCTCGGGCACCACAGACAACCACTCTGGCCAGCCTTCCATCATTTCAACGAACAAGGCCCTTTATCCCCACTTCAGAGACATGATGTCCAAGTTTTCAAAGCTCGTGATTTCTTCCCACATCGCTGCGGCTGACTGGCCCAACGCCGAGTCGGTACAAAAGTGCTTGCAAGAAGCCGATGGCGTTTTACTTGGTGTCTTCAGCTACGTGGAGATCGCGCGACAGCAGAGGGGCGAGGAGATTCCCCGGCTGTTCCCCGGCTTCGTCATTGGCAGCTCTACTGGTGGCAGTTGGCAAAACAATGGCTTGGGGTCGCGTGATCCCATAACAGCCAACTTCCTCGAAGACGAGGAGGGTGTGGTTGAGCCAACTGCACTACTAGATGGTAAGCTTCTTGAGCGATTGGACGAGCTGAAGAGAATGCTTGTGTTCAGCATTCGAGAACTGGACAAGAACCTGGTCGTCGGGGACAAGATCATGACGCCCTTCAAGCATGAAGTGATTGGCAACAACGTATGTCTGGCTGGCGGTAAAGTATTGGAGACTTTTAAACCATGGATCGCAGTCATCGAATCGATCGACCTGTCTTCGTTGGGGAACAGCTTTCAAACGCCGCAACTGGCAGACTTCAGCACCAACAAGCAAAGCCTGTACGATAACATGTCTGACCTCGTCTTGGGTTGTCAAGCAGTGGCCGGGCCACTGGCTGATGAATGGGCAGAAGTGCGAGGTGAAGCTCTGGAAAACCGTCTAGACTACGTTCGTCAGTGCGCAAAGGCGCTGGAGACGAACTCGTCACACATTGGATTCTCCTTGCAACTGCTGTCGGAACAAGTCCAGATTAATTTGCTGCAGCAGGCTGAATCAAGGCAGAGAGAGGATGTGGCCCAACGGGAACAGCTGCGGAGGAACGATACCATGCCGTACGACAGACCCCATCAGCGCACCGAGTCCCGGACCATACCAGCTCGACCGCCGATGATAACTTCACAGTCTTTCACCGAAGGAGACGGTACTGGCAACTTCAGAGGTGGCGACTATTCTAAGGTCAAGAAGATTTTGGGCGACGATCCCAACCCCCAAAGCAACTTGCCACCCGTCGATGATACCCCTGAATTCCTGAAACTAGATCACGAGCCCGATCTTTCGTGGGACAACAAGCTGCAGCCACCTGTGGTGAAGGGTGGCACCCTGGAGGCACTCGTTGAGCAGCTCACCCGGCATGACAAGTTGGACTCGAACTTTAACAACACGTTCCTTCTTACGTACAGGTCGTTTACCACCGCCCAGGATCTTTTCAAGCTGCTCGTTAACCGTTTCGGCATTCAACCCCCCGAGGGCCTCTCACAATCTGACTTCGAAGCATGGCGGGACAGGAAACAGAAACTTATTCGCTTCCGTGTTGTGAACATTCTGAAGAGTTGGTTCGACAATTTTTGGATGGAAGACCACAACGAGGAATCGAAACAGCTCATCCGAGATGTGTACACGTTTGCTAGAGACACGGTCAAATCAACTGAGACACCTGGATCAGGGCCTCTCATGACTGTTCTGGATCAACGTCTCAGCGGCAAGGAGGCTGGAGCGCGACGCATGGTTCAGACGTTGAATCAAAACACGCCGTCGCCTATCATGCCGAAGAACATGAAGAAGCTGAAGTTCCTAGACATTGACGTTACGGAGTTTGCTCGCCAACTTACGATCATTGAGTCGCGACTGTATGGCAAGATCAAGCCAACCGAATGTCTCAACAAGACATGGCAGAAGAAGGTTGCCGAGGGAGAGCCTGAGCCTGCACCAAACGTCAAGGCTCTCATCTTGCATTCAAATCAAATGACGAACTGGGTTGCGGAGATGATTTTGGCACAAATGGATGTGAAGAAGCGTGTCATCGTCATTAAGCACTTTGTTTCAGTAGCAGACGTACGTAAAGCTATCTTACTGCAATGTAAACCTCGTACTAACAACACGCAGAAATGCCGGAGTCTCAACAACTTTTCTACTCTTACATCGATTATTTCGGCGCTTGGAACTGCGCCAATCGCGCGCCTCAAACGGACATGGGACCAAGTCCCGCAAAGGACTCAAGGTGTCTTGGAGACAATGAGGAAGCTCATGGCCAGTACCAAGAACTTTGGCGAGTACAGAGAGGCCTTGCACGTTGCAAATCCGCCCTGTATTCCGTTTTTTGGTGTGTAATCCCAGTGAATCATGAAGCCATTAGGAGGTGCTGACCTAGCTGGAGGTGTCTATTTGACTGATTTGACCTTCATCGAGGACGGTATCCCGTCTGTTATCAAAAAGACTAACCTCATCAACTTCGCGAAGAGGGCCAAGACAGCTGAAGTTATTCGTGATATTCAGCAGTATCAGGCTGTCGGGTACTCCTTGCAACCTGTCCCCGAATTACAGGACTACATTATCAGCAATATGCAGGCCGCTGGAGATGTACATGAGATGTACGACAAGAGTCTGCAGGTGGAGCCACGCGAGCGAGAGGACGAAAAGATCGTCAGGTACGTAGCTCTGAAAGACCATTTCAAATCAGTTGAGGTGGACTTAAGCTGGGATGAGACCGAATGGCCTCTCCGATGCACCACTCCTGTTCTTCGTTTCATGGCATGTAGTGTTGCAAGGATGGTCACTTCCTCTTGCTCACCTAAAACCCTTCAACCTCCACTTCTGCCGTCAGATGCCACCTGCTTGCATTTAGGAACACACGCTTATACTATTGAAATACCACAGGGTACTTGCCGAGTCAGGCTTCCTATGACAGCCGGTTTTGGGGAAGAGAGCGCCAAATCGCGCCTCCGATACATGCACTATCACCGATGGTTGTCCTTAGCCTCAACTCGATGCCGTCAAATCAGCCAATGCCAGCATACACGGATCGTCTCTGCAACCAAGTTGTGCGCGGCGACTGGCTTCCTCATGGGTCAGTTTATGCGCCAGATTATGGAATTATGGATGATCTGGGCCATCTTATACTTGCGGTTATACTTGCGGCTACAGGTTTTGCTCTACTCGGCGCTGGGAGCACGTATGCCGGAGAAAGAAAGGGCAGCGTCTCCAGCCACACCTGAATCTGCCGATTCGAGCAAGTCAAGACTTCGGCGGACGGGATGAAGGGCGGCGCCACGAGTCGCGGGCCAGTAGAGGCAGTGACGGGTGGTCTTTCAAACATAACGTGGGCATGGTATGGCCAAGAGGCAAGTTGTAAAATCGACAGCCGCGACCACGAATGAATGGGGGCGGGCCTCGTGGGTATAGTCATACGTACCTTGCTGGGCAGTCGGCAGATAAAGGGAAGGGTGAGCTATGGATGAAATAAATGAGTGAATGACACTTGGTGTATGATGTTTTGGGATAAAATCACGATGGATGGTGCCTTGATTGAGCAGCTGATCATAATCGTGGCCTTGGTCTACGCCGCCAACCTAACAAGGGATGGAAGGACTTCAACGTCCTTGTTGAGCGCGCCTCGTATGGTTTGATTCTATTTTGGTGAGCGAACGAACAGATCGAAGTCCGTTTGCTCGAGGTCTCATCTTTGTCATGGTGTTACTCATATGTATGTACAATTAAGAAGGCGATAATTCGGGATCATTCACAATATGGAGGGATCTAACCGCTGTGACCTCCTCTTTGGCACAGCCGCTTGGGAATGGACGCTATTATCCCGGAAGAGCAAAAGTTGGGCAAACACATGGCCAAGCCTCCTAAAGCATATACATGCAATTCACAGCTAGTGTCCACATGATCAAAAGGAAGCATTGTAGCAGCTTAACAGACTGACTGTAGAGGAATAAACTACTTGAACATCACATTCGCCATACAATGTCACAAGTGTTTAACTTCGCCATGTCCGAAACATATGACACGCATGGTATTGGTCTCGATTCATGGATAATCATTAGCAACGCCCGTCATTAAATCCAGCCATATGTTGACCGAGTGACGGGTGCAAAAAGCACGGCAGTTATAACGTATGTAGGTACGAATAAAAGGCGTGGTGGCAAACAGTTCGCCTTAGTGACGATGCAACTTGGCCTTGATCTTATCGCCAAGACTCTTCTTCGCCTTGTCCGTGTCATCGCCGGGGCTATGAGTGCGCTCTTCGCTACCGCTGGGCTTATCATGATGGCCTGGCTTGCCAGCAGCAGCCTTTGCGGCGGCAGCAGCAGGGTCTTTTTCATCCATCAAGCCTAGTTGCCTGTGTAAGCACAAAGATTTATACAAGTATATGGGTACTCACGGTCTGCCTCTCGGCCAGCCCCAGGCTTGGTTGCGTCAAAGTCACCACCGTCAGCGGCCAGGCCGGTGCTCTTCACATATTTCTCCCCAGTACCCTCGCCATGGCTCTTCTTCTGCGGACCATCCTCTTCGTTGTCATCCGCTGTCGCATCATCAGCAGCACCCTTCACTCTACCAGCGTCGCCGCCACGTTCTTTTGCCACAGCCTCCAACGGCTTCGGGCCAGGTCCGTCGAGCTTGTCACCATCGTTGATAGGTCCTGTCCCTGAAGTACTGACATCTTGACCCTTGCGCTTCGGGTCGGTGGCAGGGTCAGTTGGGGACCTCGTGTCAGTTTTGCCAGCGGCACTGTCATGTGGAGCCGCATCATCTGCGGATTGAGCTTTCAGTTCAGGTTTGCCGATTTCATCATTATGTTTGACAGGATCTTCGGTCGTTTCAGACGTTCCCGTGTCTGGGGCGGTGGCGGTTGTCGACATAGCGTCTTTGGAAGCTGTGTGAGCGTCGCCAGCAACACCAGCTTTCTTCTGTGGATTCTCTACCGTCCATGTCAGTAAGGGTAACTGCCGAATCCATCGTTCATCTTTTGCTTGGTACCGATATTGCCAGCGTCATAAGGCTCGCCATTGCTCGTGTTTCCCGTCACGCCAGAGACGGGCTCTTCCTTGGCCTCGTTTGTTCCCCACAGAGCCTTAGTTGCGGCGCTTGCCATGGTATTGATAGTTTCCATTGTGATTATCTTAGTTTTGGCGTTTGTGGGGTACCGTATATTCTGTCGCGTCTCACAGTGCTTTCAAAATCGGTGTTTAAGGGATCCGTATTGTTGCTGTAGGTGTAGGTGCTGTCGGATAGGAAGGTAGGGACGGGGCGAGGATGTCATGAGCCTACTTATACAGACACCTTCGGCTAGGTCTGACGTCTTCAGGCCCTGCAGCATCCTGGTCTACCTAAGGTACCTTCGTTGATGAACCCACCTTGCTGAAAAGTAACAGCGGGGGAGCTCATCAAGCAGCGGGTAGGGCAGGCCCGGGCCAAGTCCCCTTTGGCGCGGTTACAGCAGCGTGCTACGCAGGCGTCTGATGCAACGGCTGTCACGGCTCGGGTAAGGACGATATATGTTGGCCTAGGTCCGCTGAAGTGTACCTCAGCTACCGTAGCTACAGGGAGGCCGTCTTCTTGCCGGATATTTGGCATTGCCTGTGTAAGTGAGGTACTCAGTGCAGGGGCAGTGGTGGGCACATCATAGGTAGTGTAGCAGCCACGCCCGGTCGTCGTCTAGATGCTCTTCAGTCGAATGCTGGCCTCGGATTCGCCGTCGCGGCAGAAGAGGGGATACTAAAGGTGGCTGGGGGCGAACCCAAAGCAGGGCAGGTTGACGGCATTGGGTTGGGGCAAAAGCAAGCAGACCGTGTTGCGATTGTTTGGTCATCTGGGAGCAGCGAGTTGGAGCAAATCACGTCAAGGGGCAGGCGCAAACGGATGAAGTGCAGTGGCTCCCGACGCGGCAGATGGACGAGAGCCTGCCAACGAACGGACAGGCATTGGCGTGGTAGTTCGTCATCCTGCGCATTTGTCCATCATCCCACCAAGATAGCCCTGCGTCTAGACAGAGGGGCAGGGGGCACAGGTGGGATCGGTCGATCGTAGGCTGGGAAAGTGGGACAGTCCCGGGGAAGTTGGGGAGCTATGACGTTGGGCGGCACGCGTGCTATCTATCCGTAGATGAAGGAAGCAACAACCTGGGCACAGCGGGAAAAGAGTGCCCGGCGGGAGTTAGGATTTGATATGAACAGGAGAGCGCAATGATTACGTCATGTGTCGAGTGGGTTAGGCAATGTACATGTCTGCAGTACTACCGCAGTATGCTATGTCTTCTTGTCTACTAGACCTGCAGGTGAGACGGCAGAAAACTCGGGAAGATGGATTTTTGACGTTCTTGTTGTCAAGGGTGCATCTATTACATCTTTGCGGTCGAAGCCCATTACAAAAAGGCCAAGAAGGGCACTGTGTCTTGACCCGCTCTTGAAGCTTGGCTGCCGCCAAGGGCCTCCTTCTTGGAGACTCATTTTGCCGTTCTCATAGGCGCCATAGCTGTTCTTTCATGCTGCGAATTTCGTATTTATGCCCTGCCCGTCTCTTCCAGTGGTTACGTCTGCAGCCAAGGCGGGACTGGTGATAGTGGGAAGCCAAGTCGAAGAAGAGCCCAGGCATCTTTGGCGTGTCCAGGTTGGTTCACGTGAATTGAACCGATCATTCTCCCATGGCACGCCGTTTGAAGACGCTGCGACGTAAAGTGGACCTCCCAGCGCTGCGGCATACATAACCCTTATCCAAGATGCGTTGGTCCATGTACACAACGGGCCTAACCCAAACAATGTGCGGATGGGTAAGCCGCGCGACATGCCATGCTGACACCAACCCGCCGCGCACATTTGAATGGCCGTCGCTGGCGGATATGGGCTAAAGTTGTCGACTTCCTGCATTTGTATTCGCGATAGGTCTAATCTTGTCGAAATCCGCATTGAGCGCACGGCACATATTCCAGTGATCTCTCGCGACAAAGTTTCCTCGGTGCGCATCGAGACATGGTCCCTTCATTCGCTCTATGTCATCTGTTTCTGCTGGCCGGGGCGACTGTGGCATTTGGTGACCAGATAGCCCCGTCCTCTGACGGTCCGGGTGATGACCAACACGTTATCACTTCTTATCAAGGCATGTGTGAATTTTCTTTGCCA
Source organism: Colletotrichum theobromicola (assembly GCA_014705045.1). NCBI lineage: Eukaryota > Fungi > Ascomycota > Sordariomycetes > Glomerellales > Glomerellaceae > Colletotrichum > Colletotrichum theobromicola. The sequence continues at coordinate 41,906 of JABGLZ010000998.1, read as the reverse complement.
CAAGATGCGTTCCTATCTAACCTTGGAGCCTCGCAGAGTCCTCGTCGGGTACACCGCAGAAGGTTTACCCCTTGGCTCACCATGGATCACCCGGTACAGCCGGCCTTGTTGCGTTTGGGGACTCTTACAGCGCAGGAATAGGGACAGGCGTACATGGCAAGGAGACTGATTGTCGACTGGGAGAACACGCACACCCCGTCCTGATCTATGCTGATCTAGCAGAAAGCCAAGGCCCCAATACGACGGCCTTCCAGTTTCTGTCCTGCACTGGTTCTACAACTGGTAACATCATTTCGGGAGGCGAGCGCAGTCAGATCGATAGCTTCAACGCCTCGATTAATGCAGACTTTGCGCTACTTTCTATTGGAGGCAACGATTTAGGCTTCTTCAAGGTCATGAACGCATGCATCTTTCGCTTCTACAGCTTCTACTCCGGGACATGCGAAACGGCACTACAAGAAGCGGCCGAGCAAATCGACGGCAGCGCCTTCGAAGAGCGTCTGGAGATGGTCGTTATGCAAATATTGGACAAGGTCCAGTGGGAGAAACGCCCTTGGTTCGTCGTCACCGTCACCGGATATGCGCGCTTTTTCAATGCGGACACCGACGAGTGCGACAACTGCACATTAGGCGTGTGGCTACAGGGCCCCAAGCTTGACCGAGTTCGTGTCCGCAAGCGCATGAACGACCTGGTCCTCTCGGTCAACAAAAAACTGAGGAGGTCCATAGACAACGTCAACTCCAGGTTCACGACGCCCAAGGTGGTTTTTGTGGATTATGATGCGAGGTTCAATGGCCATCGCTTCTGCGAGCCCAACGTGACGGAGCCGGCTTACAACCGGACCGAGACGTGGTTCTTCTTGGTCGGTGGAAAGGATAACAATCCGAACGTGACGGACCCCACCCCGGCTCCAAACGGTACCGCCGCTGACGCCGTTTCCGACTGTGCGGCCACAAGGACGTTGCCACCCCTATCTCCCCTTGTAGACCCGGATACCTGTCTGGGCCCGGCCGAAGATTCAGGGGACTGGGGCTTTCTTGCCATGTGCTACATGTCCAGGGCACGACGGGAAGATCCATCGCTCCAATTTGCCCGCGACGATGTTATTTCGCAAGAGTCCATGTGGTATGTTCCTACATATTACGGCAAGACTTTCCATCCGTGAGTGATCCTTCTCGATAGCGTACCGTATCAACTTGTTCAAGTCGGAATCCGCTCAACCCCCGTCGACAGGGCTTGGGTTGGCCACTTGAGGGGAACAGTTATGTTAGTGTAAATTGGGCCAATCCATACCTAGCTTACAGGGGTGAGCGGATTCCGACTTGAACAAGTTGATACGGTATACTGTCCCAGGCTTCCGACACAAAAGACTAACGATAGTAAGGAGGAGCTTGGGTCACGAGGCGATCAAGGATGAGATATACCGTGTGTGGGCCGAGCTAGGGTTTTTGTGAACGCAGATATCTCTTGTCCACAGCCTGTGCACATCGATACACGCGCGATGCACATCCGTCCCAAGCCATCCAAAGCCGCACAATGTCGTGATAATCAGCTCGCCAATCTCACATTGTGCCAGGATGAACTCACTCATAATTCTTGTAACACTCGTCGGACAGTGCTGCACACAAAGCCCGTTTGAGGAACGACGTCGAATCTAGTGTGCTCGTTAGCTGGGCATTGGTCGGAGAGACTCAGGTATCTGGATCGTAGATTGCGCCGAAACTCCGTCCCTCACATGTCGAACGCAGCCCGGAGGACACGGCTGCAGGGGAAGGTGGTACCGCGGTCTTCGTGGAGATGCTGGTGCATAAGTTTGGCGGGGGGTTCTCTTCTTGGCTCGGAGAAACTCTCGGTAAGCGTCGAATAGAACAGCTCTCCGATCATCGACGTGCTGGGTGTGCCCTCGCTTACTGTAATGCTAGTACCGGTTGGATCGGACGAAGCCTCGACATTGATAGGAGAGGAGAAATATCGCAAGAAGCTGCCTCACGACGGAGCGCAAACGAGATCGAGACGTGCCGTACATAATATTGGCAGACTGCCTGCTTCAAATCTCATGTTCCCCCTCACGGCGGTGTCTTGTGCCGAGTAACTTCCTATTGGGCAGCCTCGGCGTCGATCTGCTCCTCCACCTCCGCTTCTTTGGGCCAGGGAGGGGAAAGGGGGGATACTATTGTAGGGTTTGTTGAGTTATTCACCTTTGGCCGGTGGCTAATCGCCACGTCGGCTCCGAACATCGGATATAAGTCCAATTTGCAGTTGGGATGAAATACATACTGTGAGCTGCACCACAGACCGGGTGGTTGATTGGGGTTCGGATTATTGATAGAGAAACCGTCGTAACTCAGCTAGCTACAGTACGAGAGGGATCGCAATTGAAGGGGAAGGAAAGAACGAACTGATAGCAAGTCAAGAGTCAGTCAAAATTGTAAAAGTCAGCAGTCATGACAAAGACACACGCAGCTAATTAACCCAGTTACTATGTAGTAGCGCATACGGGCCTGTGGAGCAGTGTAGACCACTTACTGCGTAATAGCAAGGCAGGGTACGATAACCGTTGGTCAGGATCGGGACGGCAGGGTGCGTGGTTCGTTTCGTTTGTTTGCTTCGGAGCAACGGACAGTGTCCCGGTGCCTGGAACAAAAGCCCCCATCCCCAGCACCCAATGAGGCCCACAGACCCAGCGACTGGCATCCAACGATGCAGTCAGGACAGGGGAGGAGCATACTGTGGAAGTCCACAGTTCCGTTCTGGCCACCGAGTGCTAAAGTCCTGCGTACTATTACGCAGCACTGCAGTATTCGCACACATCTGGACATGACACTGTCGGGCCTATCTAGGGACTCGGGTGACAAAATACAGCGCTCTAGCTGGCATAGAGGTGGGCAAAAGCGGCGCTGTTTTTTGTTTTTTTTCACCCGAGTGCTAGGTAAGGTAGGTTGTCCGTATTATATGCGTATGCTTGCATCTGCATGATGCACTCTGCAGGCAGCCCGATCGACACACCTCTCATCAGTCCCATGGGCTCTCAGCTTCGAACGCATCCGTAGGTATTCGTAGCAGGAGCAATTCGAATACATATGGCCACGGTGCGGCGCGGTGCGATGTGATGCGATGCCGCTGGAACCATGGCCTTGCTGTCCCTGGATTATGTGGCCGATGCACGTTGAGGACCTAGTTTGGCTGCCCGGGCAGCAGTCGGGGATTACTTGCGTATTCTGGGTAGGATCGTGGATTTGCTCAGCCGGCAGGATGGGAGTCGGGGCCGGCTTTGCGTCCACTCGAGAGCCTTCAGAAAGAGGTTGTCATGAGGAGGGCGACATGTACAGCCACGTTGAGCTGCCATCTGTCACAGTCTCATTTGTAATGTAGCAGATCGACGCGGACGTGATTGGGTGCCCGTCAGGCACGGCGCTAGGAACTTGCCGTGGTCTTGCAGGCCATTGCCTGTTTGCGACGCCGTGTGCTTGGCCCTTCTGTACGAGGGTGGTTCAGGGTTGGATCGAGCCCACGTTGAGCACGTTTGGCACGCAAGCATGTGTCTTGAGGGCGGACTTGGAGCCCGGGTCCGAGGGCCGCGCGAAGACGGCGGAGAACTTGACCTAAGACCCAATGAGGAAGGGGCGGAAGGTGCTCCTGTGAAGGGGCCAAGTGCCTCGGTCAAGCCCTTCCTTCTCCTGTGTAGGTGTGGCTGAGAGCAGACTGGATTGGAAGTATTTGTGCATGCAGAGGCTTGATGTTTCCCACGCATTGTAAGTCTCCAACGCCGCCGACTGAAGATCTAAAGTACGGCGTCAGAGTTATGACATTGCCCAGAGTGCAGCGATTGGGGTGGGCCAGAGTTTCTGCCCATGTTGATGTTGACGTAAGTACGTCAACGCATCTCTGACTTTGGGCTGGAAATGAAACTCTCAGGAAGGGCTCGGTGACGGTCAACCTAAGGTTGAAGGTGGTTACCTACCTTACCTAAGCTTGCTTAAGGGCGGTAACTGAGGCGGGATTCATTGACAGATCCCGCTGTGAGGTGGGTAGGCAGGCAGGAACGTGCCCTTGGGATGCCCCGTACCCTTCCATGCTCAATGCCGGAGCTTTCCCCAAGTCCGAGCTGCAGCCAGCAGTGGAGTTGCGTCTGGTGTGTACCTTACCTGGAGCCTGGAGGTAAGGTAAGTGTACAACACAGGACCTGGAACATTAAATACCAATCCGCTCAGGGACCACTCAGTTGTGCTGTGCTCATGGGGTAGCTAGCCGCATTCCATCAACCTACCCATCGAGAACTCAAGGCTGTCAACCTGTGCCTTGGTGTTTTACTAGCAACCAAGGTGTCTTTCTTGCATCGCCTTGCCCTGCCCTGGTCCGGGGGCAACACAACCGAACCCCAGAGTCTTTTCTTGTCGTTGAGCCTAGACATCTCCCGCCCGTGTCTTGCTGTCCTCGACGACTCAGCTGCTTTGTTCCCCCTCCCCTCCCCGGTCCTAGTGTCATTTGGATCCGCGACGGGAGCCTCCACGCCCGCGCCCACCCACCCCTCTTCATGCTCATCCTCCTGGTCCCTTTCTCGTGCGCCCGTCCCTTTGCTTTTTAGGACTTGGGGCTTGGGATTGGAGCCCCGCGCAGAGTGCAGTGCGGCTTGGAACTCTGGGACAGCTCCTAAACCTGGACTTGGCTGATAATCCTCTCCGCACCACCCTGCAGTCAGTGTCACAATACTGTTCGTAACGAACTGTACCATACCATACCATACCATACCATACCAGATCACACCTTGCCTACCCCGACTAAACTTCCTTCTCAATCCTGCTTTGTGTGTCATTCCCTGTGATCTGAACGGGAACTGCTGCGGATCCTTCTTTTTCTCCTGCATCTTGTCACTTCTCACCTCGAACTCTTCACTCGCGACTCGACCGCTGGACACGATCGAGACGAGACACCCATCCGCTGGCCTCGTTGCAGCCGTCTCTCGTTCCCAACCACATTGCCATCGCCCCGGGGTCTATCGTTCGACATCTGGGTGGCATAGTGCTGCCTTTCTCCCCGCTCCTAATGGGCCAGTCGTCCTAGCCTGCTCCAGATCGTACCAAATCGCCGTCAACGCGGCTCCAGATCGTACCAAATCGCCGTCAACGCCATCAAGGCCAAACTGCCTTGAAACTGATCCTGAGCTCTGTGGCTTGCAGAGCCTCTCCGCCGCAAGAATGGTTTACTGCGGCAAGGCCTCTCAAGGCTGCCAAAACTGTCGGACTCGCCGTATTAAGGTCAGTCGCACTACATCGTCCGCCCCTCTGCACGTTCGCCATCAAACACCCCGCTGCCGCCTCCCTCTTTTCGACGTCGAGAGCAGATGAGTGCTTCATTTAGGCAGGTGTAAGCAATTGCATCGTGACTGACAAGAACTCCCTTCAGTGCGACAAGGTGAAACCTGAATGCTCACAATGTATCCGCGTGGGCAAGAAATGTCCTGGCTACCGAGATCAGTTGTCACTTATGTTTAGAGACGAGTCCAAAAAGGTGATTAAGAAAGCCCACGCGCAATGGGGTGTCCCCGAGGGCTCCGAAAACGAGAACGGATCTGCCATATCGTCCACATCGACTGCCCCGACTCCGCCTTCGTCATCTCCAGCTTACAGTCGAAAGAGCACACCGACTAGCGGGGGAAGTGCATCACGACCAGGAAGGGCTTCAGCATCACCAGTGTCCGCCTCCGTCTCCCCATCTTCGAGCCACCGCTCCCCGGGCTCGGTGTCTCCGATAGTGCTTCCGATTGTCAAGCAAGAACCAGTCCGGGAGACGAGTCCTTTGACCATTCGTGTTGGGCCTACCCTGGAGGAACAAGGCTTGCAGTTTTACGTCAATCGATATCTCGTAGGACATCCAGATGAAGTCAAGTCGGCCTCAGATCTTGCCTCGGAACCGTGGGTATGGCACCCGGCATTGCAAGATGTTATGTGCGCCGTGGGGCTTGCCGGGCTGCACAATCTGACAGGCAACATCGAAATGATGTCTATGGCGCGGGAGAAGTATGGGTCTGCGCTACGTCAGACAGGAAAGCTGATACGTCCGCCGCACACCCCAAGTATTGACGTGACCATGAGGGCCGTCGTGGCACTAGCAATGTTCGAGGTGGGTTGCTAATGCCCTGAAAAGCTCCCGCGAGACAACGCTTGAGGAATCGCAGATGCTGACGGTTCGAAAGGTCGTCAAAGGAACCCACCATTCGACAGGCACCGTCCATGCCCATGTCATGGGTGGCGCTGCACTGATGAGAAGTTGGTGTCCGATGCCTAGCGTGCCTTTTGGTGGATTCAGAGCTCTACTGCAGCTGTGTTACTCGATGGTAAACTATTCACTCCACCTTCTACGCTCGATGCATCCTAACTTCGCAGTTTATCCCTCTTCACGTAGCGGGCATGCCGATGCCTCCGGACTTCTACGACTGGGTTTCTTACGGATCGCAACTACAGATGCCTTTTGATCTTCCTTCGACCGATCTTGCGGTCCTGATCGCTCGCTTTGTAGAGATATCGTCCTTCGTTAACAGTCACGTCGTTAGCGACGGCAAACCCAAGACGGTCAACGTGATCCAGCAACTCCTGGATTTGGACGCTGACCTTTCGGCTTGGGAGGCGGGGCTGAAGGGGGAATGGGAATATCGTGTCGTTCACGCAACCCATCTACCACCAAAGGCAGTCTTTCAGGGCGAATACCACAAGTACCATGATGTCTGGACTGCTCGCATTTGGAACTACTACCGATGGGCCCGAATACTGGTCAACCAAACCCTACTTGACTTGGCAAATCAGAATCCTGTATCAAGTTTATCTCTACTGTCAGCAGCTGCGCGCGACAAGCTCCTCAAGCTCATACGAAAGCTTGCAAAGGACACCTTAGTGAGCGCTCCGACACACTGGCGGCACCCCGTTTTAGACGAGACGGCGCAGGTAACCGTGGAGAGTCCGGGAGGAGGGGGGGCTGGATCAGCAGGACTGCCGGCCTTACTATTTCACCTGAAAGTAGCAGGCTGTGCGCCGGGAGTTCCAAAAGAATATTGGGAATGGTCGCTGGCTGTCATTCAGACCATATGGAGTGATATGGGTATGCTGCATGCACGATCGATGATGGAGGCCATGCGAGCCCATGAAGATACGGTGCACAGGACCGGGGCAGCAGGCATTTTAGCAGACGACTGGCGATGAGTACAAAGACAGGTTAACGACTGGCGCATTGGGGGTGTTTGACGATCTGCGAAATTGCGAAGGTTAAGGGAAATCTGTGCTGCATTGGGATCCGGACTTGAGGCACGTTATACCATCATTTGGGGAGCATCAGGTATCTGGACGTGTTGGGGCGTCTGAGAAAGGACCAAGTCTTTTTCAATGGCGATTCTTCTGAAAAGAGATAGTGTCAAAATGAATCGGACTCGAGTGAGTCACAAGACGAATGACGTGGGAAAATGCGAAACTCCCTCTGGCGGAAGACCAATTGGAAATTCTTCGCCGAATGCTGTTCTCTCGCTCCAAATGAGGCAGTAACTGTAGGCGGCGTGGCTTCTGATATCGGGACAGTGCGAACGGCTCGTTTCGGACGCTACTGGCACGGACCATGGAGTACAACGACCTATAGGAGTTTCCACTGCGGAGACATGCAGCCGCAACGCGTGACCCTGCCTACTGTCCACCAGGGTGAGCCAAGGCAACAATCGACGACACTCCACCACCGCCATCGTCCGCAGCTCTGCGTAACCTTACATCATTTCTTAGCGAACGACACCTTGGCGTATCCAATGAGACCTCGGTGTTGTGGCGCATACTGGCTGCCATGAAGTAACGCTTCTGGCCGATTTTATCATCGCCGGACTCCAAAGAAACACCATCGCGCGTTACCCAAATCGCCCAATACAGCCCGTCGCATCGCATCGCCACCTCCGTCGGCAAAGCTATTCCGTCACCCACAGAGCACAGTAACCTAGTTTATCTCCTGCATAGGAGAGACAATGACCATGGCGACTGTATCCGAATCGAAAAAGAGTAAAGCGCTTTAGGAATTACGCCTGCACTGCGAAGACGTGCTAACTCAAGCTTCGTATCCAGATGACGAGCAAACAATCAAGGTTGCGTCCAAGAAGGACACCAAGAACCAATCGAACGGACCTATCAAGCTGAAGAAGCCCGCGCCGAAGCACAGCAAACCCGGAAATTGGAGGGAAGGGAGCGTCATCGATGGTAAGATGAATTCATCGTCACCATAAAACTTGTCACACAGCCAAGCTTATGGAGATGGCATCCAGAGGATAAAAAGTCCAAGAACTCCGACACAGCATCCATTTCTGTGGCCTCGCCAGGCCCCGTAGTCAACCCTCTTGACGACAACGCGCGTGAAGCGTTTGCGACCGGTCGACCCCTCGAGGATAGTCCTGATTTGCAACAATGCAAACATTGCAAGAAGAGCATTCTCAAGACAGCTGCCAAAGCACACATTGCGCAGTGTTTAAGGTTGAAAAAGGAGAAGGCTCAGCGGAAGAAAGAGGCGAGAGAAGCTCGCGAGAGAGCCAAAGAGGCCGCGAGAGAGGAGGAAGCCAGAAAGGCTGACGAAGATGGTGACGGCAAGGGTGACGACGACAGCGACGGTGATGATGACGGCGCTGAAAAAAAGGCAACTGGGAACAAGACCGCCAAGAAGGCTGCAGGCAAAAAGACAGACGGAGAGGCAGGTAAAGGGAAAAAGCGCAAAGCGGATGGCGATGCGGATAAAGGGCCAAAGCAGAAAAAGAAAAAAGAGGAACCGAAACCCAAGGCTCCCAAACCGAAAGGTATGAAACGCCCAAATATCAGCCAAACGGAGGCAGGCATACTTACACGTTGAAGGACCTGTTGACGTCGAGCGGCAGTGTGGTGTTTTGCTGCCGAATGGTCAGCCATGCGCGAGATCATTGACCTGCAAGAGCCACAGCATGGGCGCGAAGCGTGCAGTGGCAGGACGGTCTTTACCATACGACATGCTCCTGGCTGCATACCAGAAGAAGAACCAGGCGAAGCAACAAAGTAAGTTTACCCACACCGGCCGTACGCACAACTGATGATTTGCTCACTTCCAATCTAATCTACAGAGGCTGCACTCGATGCCAACGCGCCACTTGAAGACGAGGACGAAGCCAATGCGGGACCTGTGGACTCCGACGAGGAGACAGCCGCGGTCATGAGTGCGCTGGCGCACTGGAACCCGCAGCCCGTGGTGCCGCAACCAGTGTTGAATCCGATAAAGAGACAGTACCAGCTCGCACGTCTTCACGAGCAGCTGCAAATGGCAACAAACGGTGGCCGAACCAACATTTTCAAGGTAGTAGGTTTAGGAGCTCAAAAGCTGCCTGATGGCCACCCGGGGTTGGTTGATGGAGAAGACGCACCAGGAGAGCCAGATACGTCTGTCGTCAATTTTGGCGCTTCTCGAAGATCTTCAAGTTTCAGTATGCAGGGGCAGGCACAGCGTAGGCAGTCGGTAACAAGCAGGGCTTGAACTGAGGTAAATGGACGCGCCGGTCTGGGGTTGCGAGACTATCTCAGAGCATCTCGCGGATACGTTGCTGGCTTCGCAGCCTAGGCATTGGCTTAGAAACTCGTGCATTTCATGAAAGAGAAGGGAGGCGTCTGGGTTTGCGGTATACCAATTGTCTAAGACTGGAAGTTTGGGCTGTTTGGCAGGGGCGTTTTGGTCGTTGGACGTCTGGCTATAGCTGTTCATCAGGCATTGAGCGTGGATAACAAGTATCAGGGCTGCGTTGTCCGTAGGCACGACGCATGAGTGTTCCAGCTTGAAGAATCCATCTAGTAAAGTGTTGCAAAAAGTTTTCTCGCGATGACTGGAAGACCACGAACTTTTTTCTTGAAGTATTTTGTGAGAGCCCTCCTATCCGTATTGAAGCGTCACGCCCTTACTTCGTAGTACTTTATTCCATACGAAAACCTCACAGCTTCGAGGCAAAGGTGCGGGAAAACATCTCCTATGCAAGTAGATCAATAATTAATACTTATTAATTCAAGTAGTGTTCACATGGCAAAGTGGGCCTCTTTCTGACTACGGGCGGCACAGGATTACACATACTGCCGTCAATACCATGGAACAGCGCTAATGACGTCGTTAGGCTACCCCGGATTTGCGCTACGGAGGTTGCCCAGCCACTTCAGCGCGACGAGACCTCGGCAATGCATGCTTCTTTCCCAACTTGACCTCGATCCGTTGATAATAGACACGAAGACTCCTCCACCAGTGGCTGGCATCCAATGTCAATTCCTACCATTGTCTTCTTTTCAGGAAATGATTCAGAAGGGTGGTGACGCAGCGTAGCATTTTCCGCAACAAGCTGAACCACGAACGCGCGATTGCCTGCGCAGGGTCTACCGATCCGACGTCCTCATCTACGACAACGAGATAGACTCGTCGTTTCACATGCCGAAGAACTCGCTGTCCTGCGTCTTCTGTTGTTCCACGCACAATCATGCCTGCAGGCGTTCTCGAAGCCTTCGGCCATGCCCTCGCCGGTGCCACAGGAACAGCCTTCTCCACCGCGGCTGTCTACCCTCTCGATCTCGTAACGACGCGCCTTAAAGTTCAGCGCCAGCTGAGGCGAGAAGATTCCATATCCAGGAAGGAGCAGTACCGCGGTGTTATCGATGCGCTTAGAACTATTGTAACGCGGGAGGGCGGCGTATCGGCACTTTACACGGGGCTTGCACAAGACATCTTCAAGTCGGTCACCGACTCCTTCCTGTTTTTCCTCTTTTACGCGTACTTCAAAGACACCCGTCGTCGAGCCCGCGGAAGCAAGCTGCCAGCTCTCGAGCAGCTACTTGTCGGTGCACTGGCGGGCGCCTGCGCGAGAGCCTGCACAACACCCATTGCCAATGTTGTCACGAGAAAACAAACTTCGGCCATGATTGAAGACCAAGACGACGAGTATACCTCATCTATATGGAGCATCATGGCAGCGATTCGCGACGAGAATGGAATCAGGGGGCTCTGGGCTGGTTATTCAGCGTCACTTCTCCTGACCATCAATCCGAGCATAACCTTTTTCTTGAACGACAAGTTAGCGAAGACCGTTCAGCCCGATTCCGACGAGGCTTCATATAATACCCAGACGACGTTCATCTTTGCCGCGGCTAGCAAAGCCATTGCTACCACGATCAGCTATCCACTGCAGACTGCCAAGGCCAGGCTACAAATACGAGGCTCCGGTAGTTCCTCGCCACGTAGAAGCACTGATAGCACAGGGAGCGGTTTCGAGAAAGCCCCGCAAAGTCCCGCCTCCGTCGGATCGACTGAGAACAGGCGAAGCAAACTTGAGAGGATGGCAGACTATAGCGTTCTCGCTCTCGTCATGTCCATTGCCAGAGCCGAGGGCATTGCTGCATTGTACGCGGGTCTCCAGGGCGAAGTGCTGAAGAGCTTTTTTAGCCATGGGCTGACCATGGTATCCAAGGGCATCATTCACAAACTGGTCCTCCGCCTCGGCATTTTCTTAGTGGTCTTGATGCGAAATAATTCGCCTGCTGCGAGGTCCCGAATGTACCGTCTTCGGCATGTAGTCCTTAGGCTACTTTGACTGGCTACAGCACCTACCCACCGCCATTCAGGGCCATCGCCAAGGTTACGGTCATACATGAAAGCAGAATCGGGATTGCACTTGAACTAGTACAGCCGGCTTCTTCTGAGGCATCGTGTTCTGCTTGCTTCAGCTCGACTCTCTCCTCATCTTCAAATTTGCATGCCCTCATCACTCGTTAGCATTGGAAGGCGGCGATAGCCGTCTTTTCTACCTTGTTCACTCCGCGCGCAGAAAAGCCGGTACCCTCGGACCTGAGTTCAATGAGCCCAGGAAATTCTTGCTGTGTTTGTATTGGCTTGCCCTTCGAGTCGGTGGCCACGAGTCTTGCGTCGCAGACATAGCAGACATTCTCCTGCCTCAAAGCGATATTGCCCTTGACCGAGGTCATGAATTTGGTCGCACAGCCTCTACATATCACATGTCCGCAACTTTCCGCAAGCTGTGGTCGCGAAGCGTTGCCGAGGATCTTGAGACAGGAGGGACACACACGTCTCTTACCATCCGCGCCTGTGTCGGCTTCTTCTTTGAAGTTCAGCTGTATGAGACTCTTGAGAGAATAAGGATGTTGAGCGTCGTCGGGCGACGCGGGGCAGATGGGATTGATTTTGGTCTTCTTGGTGACCATTGCTGCCTTTCGAGCTGCTTCGGCATCGGGAGTTTGGGAAGGGGTCCAGAAAGACGGTAGAGACTCCTTTGAGGCCTGATATAATGTTAGAAAATAGCACAAGAAACAACGTAGTCTGGGCAAGATTCTGACCTTTTCGTAATCGATTGACTTTTTGGCTTTGATGCGATCATCCTTCGCTATCCTCTCCAGCTCGTCTTGATCCAGCACGAACTTTCTTTTGGAGCCTACCTTTGCCATGATAGTCCCAGAATAAGCCTCGTTGTCCCGAGTCAAAGATGAAGACGATGGCGCCACCATTCTTGAAGTCAACGCAGGATTAAAACCTGCCTGTAGCATCTCAAATTCCTTTATGGCGTGTTCCTGAGCCTCGGCATCTTTACGAGCAAGAGCCTCATGAATCTCTTGCTCGGCCTGCTCTCGGGCACGCTCTAGGCGTTTGATCTCCTTCTTTTGGGCTAGAAGGTTCGCAACAGCGCACTCTCTGCAAAAGATATCGCCATGGCTGCATGAAACCGGGTCCCTGGCGATCTCGAGGCAGAGGTAACAAGAGCCGAAGGGAAGGAAAGAGTCTCTGTTAAGTCGCGCAGAGGTAGAGGTCCATGCAGCCTTGGCGAGGTCACGTTCGTGCGAGGTGAAAACGCTGCGCGACGTGTTTCTTTTGCCTTGCAAATGTCAGTATCGGGTGTGGCTTATATTTTTGTCATGGGGTCGCGCCTACTGTGAGCCATGTCTCCTGTTGAAGCCTGTTTCTAAGTACCTTTCCACCGATTTGTTATTTCTTTCTTTGGATTCTTGAGATATGTAACGGGAATGCCACGATACGAGGGTTCGCAAACGTTGTAATGTTTTGTGGAATAAGTGGAGGTCGACAACAGAGATGTGGTGCACGAGTGATGATGGGTGAAGCAAGTTTCGAGAATCTAAACTCACGGGGTTGGAAGCTGAACCAACCAACTACCTGGGCCCACCCATGAAAGTTCTTGGCTCAGGAGGTAGGCATAGCACGGGAGGATGTGGTACAGTATGGGGGTAAGACTCGGTAGAACGACGGAATGAAGTGATAATGCACTTATAAGGCTCAATATTTCTAATAACGGGGCGATTGCATTAGAGCGATCTACCGTTTGTTGAGCCACAGGTTTTTCACGCCGAATTCGTCTGTCATTCTTTCACCTTCTTTAACCAAGGACCGTCTGGGTATCATTAGCCCCGAGTTACTTCGCCTCGCCGCGAAGAGACTGAAAGAGACTCAGGCCACTCCCGGTCGCAGTGTCCCGGTTTGGTCCATAGTGGGGGATCGAGTGACACTCTAGGCACTTGTCTGCAAACATTCCTTACAGACGCAAGGCAAGCAGTGCAGGCATGAGCCCTTCGTACTTCGCGATTTAATTTCTCGATTTGTCTTCTACGGGGCTTAAACCCCATCAATTGAAGCCGCGTCGTCCGGCATATAATCGTCTGCGCAACAGAAATGGCGGCTACCGAAGCCCTGCCAGATCGGCCCAGCTTGCCATGGCGTATGGCATCAGCAGCTGTCATGACCCTCACAGGAGCAATATCTCGAGCCTTCTTGTACACCCTCAACGACGTCCAGACCGAGGGCCAAGCCGAGTTTCTAGGCCTCTTGGACAAGCGTCGTGCTGGCCATCCCGATCGTGGTCTAATTACCGGTATTTCTACTTTTCTATCAGCTATACTCTTTCATAAACCCCCCTTGGTCCATAACATCATTCGCTGATATTTTGTCATCGCATGCAGTCTCCAATCATATTAGTGTGTGGGTTTGACTTGTGTGGTTTTCGTCGTGAATGCGTCAAGCTGATGCATCTCGGAACCGCAGTCTGGATGACCCCCTGATATGGGGAGTCTTGCCACTCAGGTACAATATGATCCCCGAAAACAGCCGTTGGAGCTTAGGAGCTCACGACATCTGCTTCAAGAACAGGTCTATAAGAGCCCCTCTCGACCACGAGTCTTGGTAATATAGAACTCACTCATGTCCCAGTTTCTTCACGTCCTTCTTCACCCTCGGTCAAGTCTTACCAACTTACCGAATGCTGCATTCTCCCTACGGAGGGCTATTTCAACCGACCATGACCCAGGCTATTCGCATACTTTCCGGCCCGGGCTCAGTGTACACTCGTGGTGCCACATTCAAGGCTGGCGCCAACGAGAACTTCAAGTCGCCTGCATTTTACAGCGCTAATCATAACGCGTGGATTCACGTCTTTCCGGAGGGATGTGTGCATCAACATCCTCAGAATACCCTGAGATACTTCAAATGGGGAGTGTCGAGGTTGATACTCGAGTCCGACCCCGCCCCTCAGCTGGTACCCATATTCATCGATGGATTCAAAAACATAATGCCAGAGGATAGAGAATGGCCACGGTTTTTACCCCGCATCGGTGCCAAGATCCGAGTCATTTACGGCAACGCTGTCGATGTGGATGAAGTCTTTAGGGAACCACGCTCAAAATGGAAGCGTATGATACGCAAGCAGGAAGAGGTTCTAGGGAGGCCATTGAATGTTGGCGAGATGCCCGAAGTACTCAAAGATCACCCCGAGGCTATTCAACTACGCATGGAGGTTGCCAAAACCATCAGGGGCATGGTACAGAACTTAAGGCTCAAGGCGGGCTACTTGGATGACGACCATTCGTACGCGCTCGCGAAAGCTTGGGAAAGAGAGCCCAAGAAAACGCATTTCCAAAGCCCCGTCGACAACAGTTTCGTTCGTAAGGAATAGGAGGTTGCGTTTTCTAGCAAACAGCAATATCCAAGAGTTGGCCGCATGCATAGTCCAGCCCCGTGGATTATCATTGAATTTAAAGTAAGAACAAGCAGTAGAATGAAAGAATCGACTAGGCAGCCTCTATCGCTTGAATGCGCTTGTCGACAGTTTCATGTGCCCTTAGACTGTGCGACCTTCTTCGCAAAAGTCTTTCAACAGTCGCTGACGGGCGATCAAGGCCCAAGACCCCGAGATGCCTCCCGTTGGATCCGACCATGCCAAAATTACCAAAACAAAGTTTCAAAACCTGTCCCTTGGAATCTGCCAAAAGCCGTACGCCTCGAAGAGCACACAACGAGTCAGCTTTACCAATCGCGATCAGTACGCATCGTACGACGCCTGGCCCGGATAAGCTCTGGCTTGCGCTTGCAAAGCTTGCTGCTGGTGTTGCTGCATCACAATGTCGTTGAACCAGGGGTGTTTGAGCGCCTCATGCGCGCTGATGCGGAGCTCGGGGCGCAATTGGAGCATTCTCTGAAGCAAGTCGATACCTGTTGGATCAATTTGTGGCAGAATTTGGCGTAGATCCTGAGTGGCATACATCTGGAATGTCGGCTTATACTCAGGGAACTGTGTAATGCCGGTCCAGGTGCGCTCAGTCGGTGTTCCCATTATGCGGAAAATCCTGATGATCTGATCTTCGTTTGTTGTTCCGGGAAATAAGGGCCTTCCAGTGTACATCTCTGCCATGATGCAGCCAGCAGACCATATGTCGATGCTGGTGTTGTATGTCCTGCTACCTAGAAGCACATCTGGTGCTCTGTACCACAGCGTCACCACCTCGTTGGAGAAGGTGTTGACAGGAATGCCAAATGCGCGAGCCAAGCCAAAGTCGCCAAGTTTCAGCTGACCTTTGCCGTTGATGAGGAGATTCTGTGGCTTTAGATCTCGGTGCAGAACCCTATTCTGGTGGCAGAAGTCGATACCCCTTAGGAGCTGGTACATGAAGGACTTGATTTGATGAGGCTTCAGGGCCCCTCTATCTCCGTGTGTATCCATGTACTTCTTGAGGTCGCCGTCCATGTATTCAAATACCAGCATAAGTTTGTTCTCTGTATGGATGACGTCGTGGAGTGCGACGATGTTCTCGTGCTTGAGCTCTTTCATGAGGGAGATTTCTCGGATTGCTGTTGAAGGCGTGCCTTCCTCCGAGTCGAGGTGGATCTCCTTGAGAGCAACGAGCTCTCCTGTTTGGCGATTGCGACCTTTGAAAACCTTTGACGACTGTCAGGGAAAGGAGACACAATATCAATATGGTTGATGAACATACTGTAGCATAGGTTCCTTCGCCTAGTTTTTCCAACTGCTGGAACGAGCTTGGATGTCTCTTGCCGTCCATGTCTGATGATGATTGAAATCGGCTATACGAAAAAGTTGAGGTGTAGGGTATCGAGGTGTCGAGCTGACCTTGGGTTTGGTGTCTTCGAGAGGAAGCGCTCGCACAGGCGGAAAGAAGAAAACGAGTGGCTCTGGACGGTGCCAGCCAAAAGAATCGGCGTCTCGGCTTGGGGCGCAGAAAAGTCGAGTGCACTCGGCAGTCGCGTTTTGTTTGTTGGTCTTGGATGATGCGCAAAGGGCTTGTCTTGAAGGCATTGGGATGAGATGGGACGGTAAGGCGCGCAGTTGCGTAACCTATGCTACGGGGGCTCGGGTTTCGTGTCCGCTTGGTGAGTCAGGCCCCAAGGGGGAGACGGGTGATGATTAGGGGACCTGCCGGGACTATCGTACCTAAGGCAAGGTAGCTTAGGTACCTACCAATCTACCTAAGGAGGTAGGTATGGAGGGGTAAAATGGATGGAAACCAATGTGCCTTCAACTCATGGAGGCAGACGCTGATTACATAGCGTTATGAGGCACTGCGTACCTTCGTAGGTAGGTAACGTAAGGTACCATCCGACTACCTAAGGCACCTGACTCACACGGTGCAGTGGGCCTGCGGATGCTGTGTAGGTGCCTTACCTAAGGTAAGGTAAGGTAGGTTGGTTTATGTAACGAGCTCAATCAACTCCACTGACACCCCGCACTACGGATACCTCAGGTATCCATCTACCTACGTATCCGTAGGCTCGCAGTGTGCATATGCCCAGTCAAACGCCCCTTCCAGAGTTCATTCAGTGGGCGTCAGCATTGGGAGAAGGCCCACCGAATCTCTTATCAGCTCACGAAAGCAACGCGACTTGAACGATATATGTTATCTAGGTACGATTCTATTCGCCCAAGACATACGGATATTCCATCTACGGCCTGACTTCCCGACAACCTTTCAGGTTGTGTCTAAATATCGCCATTCGCCTAGCCGGTTCCAGGAACACCCCATCTCTTCCAACTAAACCAGCAGCTGCAATCAACTTCGACTGATGATAAGTCGGCTTCAATATGCGACCTCTTCCTGGCAGCAGCACCTTCTCGGGGCAGGCTTCGTCTGGTGATGGAGCTACCGATCGCTTCACATCTCAGTCTGCAACTCCTCAAATGTCCTTCATCATTGCAGACGAGACGACCATGGAAACGTCCTTACCATCGCCTTGTCACAATCATTCCCGTGCTCGCGATGGAAAACATCCAATCCACACCCATCTTTCTGCTGGCACCGCCTCGAGTCGTGATTCTAGTGCGGCGCCCCCTGCGCCTGCTCCCCGTCCTACCTCCGCGTCCATGTTGCAATCCAGTGAAGCCGTACCAAACCGACATCCAACTACAAGTAGCAGGTCGCCGACGAGATTACAGACACCTCCGCCGCCGACACCGTCCCAACCCATGACGCCCATACTTTACGGCGTTTCCGGTCCATGTTCCGCCATCAGCAGCTCCTCCTCGCGACGAAACTCGCTGGCAGGGTCGCTGTCCGAATATCAAGAGAGCTTCGTCATGAGCGCCTTCGGTGCCTCTGAGTCCAATCAAGCTCAAGGTCCGTACAATGGCGAGGGTGCCCAGCAGTTTATAATGCCTACAATCAGTGTCCCTAGCCGACGGCCTTTTACTGAAGTTGGAAAATCTTTGGGGCGTCTTAAGTTGCTCGTGGCGGGCAAGTCAGGTACGTGCCTCAAGTCTTCTGCCGAGGGATCACATTGCTTACTGACCGTGTTCAAACCTCAGGTCTCGGGAAGACATCTCTGATTAGAGCTATCACACAGTCGTGTCCTCATGTTGTGCATGTTGATCCCACAGTGCCCATCGCTATGGCGTCTGCCGGACTGCGTCCAACGAATGTGCTGCCCTACGACCCTCCGATGGCCCAGGGCACCTTTCAGATTACTGAAACACTCGCTAGTACAAAGCCGTATCCCCCATGGTGGAAAGAATCGACGTCGACAATGTCAGTGTCATGCTCTGATGCTGCCGGCGACATGGTTCTAGACAGGAACGTCTGCCTCATTGATACGCCAGGTTACCAGGAAACATGTCGGGTATGTTACCCCGTCTCGTATCGTAGCCTGTCTACGAATGCTGACACCTCAGCCGTCCGATACTGTCGGGCAAGTTTCCCACTACATCGAATCACACTTGCAGAAAAGTCGACTCGACGAACTGGATGATTCTAATTTCTTGAGGACCATTAGTGGAGGCGGTGGTCTACTTGTAGATGCCGTGCTTTATATGATTCCTTTTTCAGGTGAGGCTGTAAGCCAAGCTTGCAGACACCCATGGCTGAACACACACAGGCCTCAGTTCGACCGACCTGCGCTATCTTCGCCAGCTTCAGTCGCTCACAAACGTCGTGCCTCTCCTGGCGCAGGCAGATTTGCTAGCGGTGGGTGATATAGCAAAAAGCAAAGAACGGATTACCCGCCAGCTAGCCGATGCTGGTCTCGACCTTTTCACGTTCACTTCACCAGCTCTGGATCCGGCAGGAAGATTGAACGTCTTCGCAATCTCTACCAAGACCAGCACAGACGACGATGTAATGGATGCTAGTATCCTGATGAGTCCGGAATATGTTCAACCTCTAGTACCGACGGACCTTTCTAGCCTAGTGAGCCGAATCTTCAGCTTCGACGGTGCCGCATGGTTGCGTCACAATGCGGCGAAGAAGCTTCTTGCTTGGCGTCGTCGGCACGCTGCCACGGGCAACACATCCTTCGCTACCGCAGCACAAGCGGGTTCGACAGCAGAGAGAAGACTTCTTCACACGAGAACCAATGCTTCGACCCCTCTTACCGTGAGCCGTGTGTCGAACTACAGCCCCTGCGAAGATCGCTACTGCCGCCTCCAAATTACGAACTGGGCTGCAGATTTGCAACGCAGTCTGGTCAGGGAACGGCTAATGCAACAACGAATATCGCAGGAGCAAGCATTTGTATGGCCGGGAGGAACATGCCGAGAGGTAGGCTTGTCTTCAGAAGGCAGAGGTCCATCGATGGCATTGGCACGGACTGGAGGACGACTAGAGGGGCCGCATTCTCTCAGAAAGAAGAGATACGGTTCTGGGTCAGATGTGCTGGTGAAGGAATATGATCCCCTAGGCCTGCTACAACTTAGGGACTTACGGTGGAAGGGCACTCTGGAATTAGCCGGTGGCATCGGCATCCTCGGTGGTTTGGCATGGCTGCTCATTTGAGGATAAGGCTTCTTGCAGTCATGAGACAAACTTGCAAGCAGCTACCTGCAGAGGTAGCTCGCGTTGTTGACATCCCACTGACATGTTGAATCAACGACCTTGTTATAAATACGGCATATGTATGAGTGTAAAAGTGATTCTTGCGGTTCTTTTCCTTATGACGAAGTTTGCAAGTACTTAGGCGCCTCCAGAACATGGGAGGTATGTAACGCCGGGCGTGATCGGCCGGGAATTCGCTCCTTACATGAAGCACCTTCCCACTCAATTTACTGCGATGTCAGCTGGATATCTGATGTGCGTCAAGGCACATATGTTTAACCAAAAAAGTGCTCTGCGACTTTCCCTAATTATCTTCTTCCTTTTTCTAGTGGTGTTATTGTTCAAAGCCTCGTGTTCCGCATACCTTGAATGTGTAGGTACCAACTTACGTGCTTACCTACTACGTACCTACCTTGCTACCTACGGTAGGTGCCTAGGTAGCTTGGATACTTCCGGCACCCATGTGAAGGCGTAGGTACCTTACTTGACCTGCAACTTTAGTTCCCACAACAAATCTAGTTTTGGCCTAGTCCCTTGCTCGGCAGCTTTAGCGCCATTGACGCGCCCCGGCCTGCCATAGTTTCGCGCGTCTACGGTCCTGCGCAGCCTGCGCTTTCCCACTTGCCCCTGCACTTTCTCCGGTGACCCGTACCCCAGAGACCTGTTATCTAACTGCGCCAGGCTGGTTTTGCCTCCTCGTCAATCAGTCTTCGTCTGTTTGGTTTAACATAGGGTATCCTTCACTCCGGCAAACACTTCCTCCTCATCGTCACGCCTCGCTGCTCGGCCTGGCGCCGCTCCGCTTATCCACGTTTTCCGACCTGGACATTCTTCGCGTATCGGTCGCGAGGAAAGTAGCACCTAGCCATGGCCAGCGAAGAAAGAGCTTACGGCGTAACGCCGCCCATCTCCACAGCACTTCCGACGGAATTAGAGAACCAGGCGAAAGAGGCACTCATCGAGGAACTGAAGAAGCAGAACACGTTCGAAAGTCCTGCAGAGACTGCCAAAAGGCAAGCCGTTCATCCGTCCGAGTCGCACCGAATGTATAATACTAGCTTGTTAATCTAACGCATTCCTTGACGAATCCAGGTACCAGGTCATCAATCACCTGCAGCAGATTTGCGATGAATTCGTTAAAAGAGTAGCTCGCAAAAGGGAAGAAGGAAACGAGGCTCTCATTAGAGACGCGAGAGGCCAAATTTTCACCTATGGCAGCTTCCGCCTGGGCGTCTACGGCCCCGGCTCCGACATCGATACCCTCGTCGTAGCCCCCAAGTACGTCACTCGGTCCGATTACTTCGAGATATTTCCCGGTCTGCTCAAGGAAATGGCCCCGGCCGACGCAATAACGGATATGGCAGTGGTGGAGGATGCCTTTGTCCCCATCATCAAGTTCGAATTTTTCGGCATCAGCATCGACTTGATTTTCTCCCGCATTGCCATGCTGAAGCAGTTGCCCAAAGAGTTCAAAGTACAGGATTCCGGCTTGCTTCGAGGCCTCGATGAGGCAGAACTTCGCTCCTTGAACGGTACGCGTGTTACGGATGAGATTCTCAGTCTTGTACCGGAAGAGGCTACCTTCAAGTTAGCACTGCGCGCCATCAAACTTTGGGCACAGCGTCGCGCAATCTACGCCAATATCATGGGCTTCCCTGGAGGTGTGGCTTGGGCAATGCTTGTCGCTCGAGTCTGCCAGCTGTATCCAAAGGCCGCCAGTTCTGTCATTGTCAACAAGTTCTTCCATATCATGCGCCGCTGGCCGTGGCCGCAACCCGTACTACTGAAGAATGTGGAAGGTGGTCCTCTACAGGTCCGTGTCTGGAATCCCAAGGTGGGTTGGAAATCTGAGCCTGGTTCAAAGCTGTCTTCTTACCTCTGTTAATACTCGTATTAGGTTTATAAAGGGGATCAATTCCACCTGATGCCCGTCATTACCCCCGCCTACCCTTCTATGTGTGCGACGTACAATATCACACGATCCGCCATGACAGTCATCCAACAAGAGTTGACAAGAGGTTGCGAGATTACAGACAACATCATGGTCGGCAAGAATCCGTGGAGCGATCTGTTTGTGAAGCATACCTTCTTCACCCAGGGATATAAATACTACATTTCAGTTATCACTGCGAGTACCGACAAAGAAGCCCACAAGATATGGTCTGGTTACGTCGAGTCAAAAGTTCGCGTCTTGGTCCAGGGCTTGGAGCAGCATCAGTCTATAGCATTGGCACACGCGTTCAACAAGGGCTACGAGCGCCGTCACAGATGTACGAGCGATGAAGAGGTCCAGCAAATCCAGGCAGGAAGCTTGGACTTCCTGGTCAAAGACAGTCAGGTCATGACCGACGCGAGTGCGGTGAAGGAAGAGAAGGCCGAATCCAAATCTGAGCTGAACGGGATTCCAGGTCTCAAGACCGAAACAGACATCATTTCCGGGCTTAAGTCTGAAGCGCTTGATACAGACATGGGTTTACAGAAGGAGGTTACCGAAGGGAATAAGTTTAAAATGGAGGATGAGCATCAGGTTAAGCTGGAGGACTGCAAACCACACTCACCTCTGACCGAGGTGTTCACAACAACGCACTACATCGGCCTTACATTGAGCGAAGGTAGGTCGCCGCTAACTGATTTGTGTTCAGCCCTTCAACATTTCCTTCAGGCCCCCTTGAAGCCATCTGGATGTGGGTTATGCTGACTTGCTAGGCGCCAAATCGCTCGATCTATCGTATCAGGTGGACAATTTCAAGTCGCTGTGTACTTCTTGGGATAAATATGAGTCCACACTCAACTCTCTGACGGTCCAGCACGTGCGAAGGTAGGCGCAACAAGCCGGATATATCAATGACCATGCTTATTCCTATCTAGTTTCAACCTTCCCGACGACGTTTTCGAACCCGGCGAAAAGAAGCCCGTGAAACCCCAGAAGAGACAAACTGCCACCAATGGGGCTACGCAAGTCAAGAAACGTGGTGCTTCAGAGGTATTGCCACGACCAAAGCTCGCCGCTACGACGGAAAGCTTGCCATGACCTGATCAAATTTTTTTCGCAAGCTTTGCTAACAGGGGTCATATAGGAAACTCCGCAACCTCCAGCAAAACGCCAGGCCGCTTCGGTGACAGCGGCCGGTTGACAGTGGTCTGCAGGGCATGCTATCATACACCATGCATCAAGGCTTGTCAAGTACTGAGCTTCGTCTGGAAACACTATTCGCATGGTGCCAATACCGCAGCCTTTGCTGTGTACCCCTTTTCCCAGTTCACTAATCAGCAGGCAAGGAATGACGAATGCACTCCAGCTGGGCTGGCTGCCGCACCATAAGACAGCTCTAGGCAACAAATGCAAAACTAGTCAGGATGCTCGCGCTACTTGTCGACGAAATTTTCAGCCAGTCGACCTTCTGACAAACCCAATACCCCAAGAAAAAAGAAAAAGAAACAGAAATCCAGTACGTATCGTGGACTTTGGTATGTTACTCGCTAAGAGGGTAGCCCGACGTGAGCGTACTTGGACAAGCGGAAACTACTAAAGAGCAATCCCAGGAATAGATCTGGCATCCAAGAATCGGCGTGAAGGGAGCATGCGGTTTGTATGCATTGTTGTCAGTATCTTCTACCCTCGGGTAGCTGGATGCGCTTAAGCAATTGTACATTAGATATTCCACAGCTTTACGAATAGACTGTGCGTTATCACTTGTGTTTGCTGACCCTTGTTCTCACTGGTCAGTTCAGAATCGTGCAGCATCCAAATAGACATGATTTTAAGATTTGCTGCATTTGCACGGTGTAATTCGGCCCGATATGTCTATCAGTAGTCGTCGTCGTCGTCACTACCGCTCGACCAGCCCTCCCGGTATGCTTCAGCGAGATCTGCAAGCTCGTTGCTAATATCCTCACGATCCTCCACATCGATGGAAGATGCAACAGTGGCGCGTAGTTCTTTCATCGCTGCAGACACGGATGTGTCCGTCGAGAGGCTCGTTATGGTGCCGAAAGTGTCTGGGTAGGTCTTGTCGGCGAGGCCTGGATAGATGTGAGGGAAGCTATCGAGCATCGGGAAACCCGATTCTGTGTGGTATCTGTGGCCATGGTGAGCTCTATATAGATAGTGAGGTAGCTTGCGCCGAGTCCTGCTTGACGTTGGAAGTGATATCCAAGAGGGCGGCCGTTCTCTCACCTTTGAGTGCTCTTCTCGACAAGGGCCGCTCTGGGCCGTTCTTCTTGTTTGCTGTCTTCTGAGCTTTGTGCCTGGCCACGGATGGTAATGGTGTGACCGAAGAAGTGGGGTGTGCTAGTAGCCGATTCCTTGACGCTTCTTCTGCTGGGCAGGGGCTTTGTTCTCAGGATATCAAAAAAGTCAATGTCCAGCTTGGTGTGGTCGTCATCATGGTTTATTCCGACACTCGGGTTTGATCTTGACCCAGTAATGCTCAACTGAAGCCTGCTCATAGTCTGCTTACCCTGTAGATTCAACCCGCTGACTAAATCACCAAGTGACGCCTGGGGGCCACTTCCACCAACTTGGGAATTCAGACGCGACGCGATAGTGGCCGTCTCCATGGCAGTACTAAGCAGGGCTGAAGTATGCCAGAGTGACTGCATGTTCAGGTTGATGCTGGAGGGCAATCGGCCGCGAGGAATTGCCATGGGCACCATCATAGAAGCATGCTCACACAGGTCCTTCACGGTTCTCGCAGTATTGGCTCCTTGCATACGCCTTTGATCCTGACGATGGGGTTAGTTTGGTTGAGTACCAGGGCGAAGAAGGCGCCGGAGAACTTCGGTTGGGGGCTCTCACAATCCTCAGCCCTGGAGCAGGTGCCTGCAAACTCCAGACCCATATGGGAGTTTTCCCATATTCATCCCGTAGGCGCTGGATGTACTCGGTTGCGAAGCCGCCCCAGGCGTCGTCGATGGTGGTGACGATTTGGAAGCCCTGCGTTTGGTCCGCCTCTTCGATGAAAGGGCGAAAATCTCGGTCCACTATGTCATGTTCCCTATCCAGAACGTCGAAAAGCTCTTTTCCTAAGGACCATTTGTCGAAGGGCATAATGGATGAGTTGAGCTCATAATCGTATATCTGATTGAGTGATTTGGGGTGGTAGAAGACGCGAGAGAAGTCTGACCAGTACCGAACGTCCGAGGGGTTGAGTGTCGGAGCAGGAGCACCGATATCAAGACTCTGCTGATAGGCACTCTGTTCTATCTTAGGCTGTTTGTGGACATGAGCTGACCCTTCCCTGTCATGAGGTAAGTGGGACTGGGGGAAACATAGAGCCGTTGTGGTGAGGGGATATGGGTTAAACGGACCAGAGATGGGTGGGAGCAGATTCATCGCTGGCGTCATAGAGGGCATTGATCTTGCGGAGCGAACCGAAGCCGCCCTTGAGGTCGTAGATGATGGTGCGCGGGAGGAAAGTCTCGGAGCCATCCAGGGCTACACCGGGGCGCCAGTGAACGTTATGATTTACCTGAGATTCATCGTCGGCCGAGTAGGTGAAATAGGATTCCTGGAAAGAAACGAGTCGAGTCAGTCACCAACGACCAAAAAGGTAGCGTGGAGGGCCGGGATTCGAACCTGGGTGTTCCAGAAATGAGTTGCTGTGTAATTGCTCAGCTCGCCTAGCTGCAAAGTAATAATCTCGTGCATCTTGATAGAGACTGGCCAAAATGTGCAGCGCAAGTACGTCTATTGCAGTGCCACTTTGCCTGTCGCCATGTGATCTTCAATGCGATCCGGGCAATGTGGGGTGTGAAATAAGTTAGTGTACTGGAACTGGACGCGGATCGGTTGCTGCCCCCGGTATGATTCTTTCTCACGCTCCGCCCGCCCTACAACCCAGCCAAGTTCGTTGCGTTCCCATGTAGTATAGAGTGTGGGTTTCCCCCTCCAATCCCGAGTGGATGGTTGCCAGTGGTGCCGTTCGTCCATTGGGTATTAACAATCCAACACAACTCGACGGAATTAGGGAGCAGCAACGCGCGCACCATCGCTATTTCTAGGGATAGAGCACGGCGACGCTGCGCCGCGCCGCCCGAGAGTCTGGAATGATGGCAGATATTCTCCCCCTTGACTGGACGTTGGTTCCTAATTCCATTTCACCACCCGGTGATGCGATGGACTCTGGCAAGCAAAGTTTGTTGGCCACAGAATAGGGCTTCACGAGCTGAGAGGAATTAACAGCCGATCATCAAGCTAAGTGTGCTGCTACCTTACTACTCATCAATGCACACTGTACGCGCAGAGCGGCTGTGGGGCTGAGGTAATTAGTAAACTGCGTACCTACCTACCTAGGGCGGCGGATGGGAGGTGGGCACGATGCACGGAACCTAACACCTTTTTCGCGCACAATGCACGTAATTTAGCCTCTCGAGGATCGAGGCACACACGCATACGTATCCGTACAGTATCAGCCCGTACTTAGTGCCCACCGTAATGTCCGTACCGTAGGCTGCTTTACTCCAGCCCGGGCAGGTGCCTGCTGGCCTATCCAGTTAGCCACTGGGAGGCTTAACATGCCGTCACAGGCCACTGTTTTACCTTTCTTCCCTCAGCTCTATCAACCTTGGCAAAATGTACTGTACCTACCTGGATACCTTGGTTGGTACCAACACCCCCGACTTAATTAACGCCCTTCCCCCTCCCTCCCTCCCAAAAAGGACGACGCGTGCCAGACATTCGCGACAATACCTTTCAACCCTTGCACACATCCAAGCCAGCCGCTTGCTAACATCCTCAGCTCCCACCACTAACAATCCTCACCTCCACGGTTACCGCTGTTCGCGATAGCAACATCCGGCCGAGGGATCGCTTTCCCCCCGCTTCCAACTTCGTCTCACGCAGGTCCTGGGCGCATACTTGTGGTGGTCGTCAACCCTATCCGACTGCGACTGCGACTGCGACGACGGCGACTCCGACCGCGACCGCGACCGCGACCCAATCTTGAAAGTGAGCCGTCTGCGCTTGTGTCTCACGTCGTACCAAGCTCCGGCTTTATTCTTAAGCATCGGTACAACTCATACTATTCAATGCAAGGCTCATCCAACTCATAGCCTCCCTCGGCCCCGTACGACTCGTAGGCAACCAGCCATCGCACACCCTACGCATTTCCTCCCGGTGGCATTTTCCTGTCCCGAAGTCCCAGTTCAACCAGCCCTCAAGAGTCTACGAGACAACCTCTCGCCCCCCATTCCTCGACCCTCTAAGACCGACTACTTGAACCAACGCCGCCCATCATTGTTTGCCCGTTTTCGGCGCCCCCCAAACTCCTCTTGCCCGAAACCCGCCCATCAGCTGCCGCATGCTGGAATAGACACATCCTCATCATGCCTGCATCAGCAAAGCGCTCTCAGCGCACCCGTCGTGACAACCGCCGGGACACCTCCCCCGCCGCAAGACCAGATGATAGCTCGCCGAGTCGCCCGGCCAAGCGTCGCAAGAAGGTATCCGCGTTGCCCTATCCAGTTACGCGCCATATCAGGATGATCCTCTAATGTAGTTGCTAGGTTGAAGAGCCCCCGCCAATCGAGCCCGCCGACGAAGACGAGTCCAGCCTCACCGCCGACCAGTCCGGCCAGCCCTCCAGCGACGATGATCAGCTGCTGTCCCAGGTCGTCCAGCATTTGACCTGCCCCAAGGAGGGGCCTGTGCAAGCCAGCAAAGACCATGCAAACTCTATGCATGAAGCCAACAAGAACGGCGTCCAGGCGTACGCCAAGATCGCTGCACAGGACTGGACCTTTTACATCACAAAACTCAATGTCAATATCGGTCGCTCAGCCGAAGGTGTCGACGAGGACGATGAGGATTTCATCCACATCGACCTTGGCCCAAGTAAAATGGTGTCCAGACAGCACGCTCGCATATACTTCAGTTCCAAGGAAGAGGTCTGGTTCCTCGAGGTCAAGGGGAGGAATGGAGTCCGAGTGGACGGTACCTCCTTGAAAGCAGGAAATTCAAAGCCTCTTCAGAGTGGTCAAGTTCTCGACATTGGTAACACAGAGATGATGTTCGTCCTGCCAACGGAGGTCACCCCTCTCCACATTCACAATCTCTATTTGAAGAGGGCTGGTTTGGTACGACAAGACATCACAAGCCCCCCTCAACCCAGGACAGATTTGCCAGAGGAGCCATCTTCAGCTCTGGGATCAATAATAAGGAGCTCGCGAGGCCAGCACTTCCGCCAGCCCATAGCTCCTGCACCAGCAGACTACAAGCGACCTGGGACCCCTCCCTCTGTGCGTGAGAAGCCCACACCATCGCAACATAAGTCGCCGCATTATTCGAGCTCGGGCACTTTGTTGGTGAACTCCAATGATATTGACCTCAGCCACGACGATAACAAGCACATCAAGCCACAATACAGTTACGCGCAAATGATCACCCAGGCCATTATCAATACGCCCGAAGGAAAGCTCAACTTGAATGGTATTTACAACTTTATCATGAACAACTACGCCTATTATAGGCATCAGCAAGCCGCCGGATGGCAGGTACGTTTCGGTAGACCTATTCCGCACTGCTCGGGTTATTAATTCTTGTTAAAGAACTCTATTCGTCATAATCTCTCTCTGAACAAATCTTTCGACAAAGTGGCCAGATCCACTGATGAGCCTGGCAAAGGCATGAAATGGCAGATTGTTGCAGAAGCAAGGGAAGAAATGACCAGGAGTGCGTACAAGGGCGGGAGAGGTGGCCACAGAGGCTCTTCGGCGCCTTCGTCGCCTAGTCAGTTGAACTACATCACACATGGCCCGAAAGACGTGAATGCAAGAGGGGAGCCTGCCTCAACACGTAAGCGAAAAGTGTCGGCTACGGGCTCACCGCCCCCCAGCTCTTCCCTCGCTGCAGTACAATCCACCCCAGACCGAAGCACACGTCGTCTTGCACCTCCCAGCACGGCATTAACTGTGGATGGAAGTCCTCTCCCAAGACCCCGCAAGGGTGGCACATCTGCCTCGGCAAGCTTCACCTCGACAAGTTACAACGACCAGTCTCCGACACTGACTTCATCGTATCTTCCTGACGAAGGAGCATCCTTCGTTACACCCGCACCCCACCGAGTACACCCACGACTAGCACCGCCTAGCACTGCTCAGAGGCCTAGCCAGCACATGCCTACCAGCTCCCCGGCGCCCTTCTGGAAGTATGCCGAGATTGGTAGCACTCCGCTGAAGCCTGGCGCCCACTTCGACATGAGTCCGTCCAAACCGTCCCTGGGCGGAATCCCGCAGAGCAGCAGCCCACCTCCGGCCAAGTCACCCAACGAGAGCCCGACAAGATCTCAGAATAAGGAGTCATTCCGGGAGGCACCAAGCGAGCCTTCGAATCCGCCCGAAATCGAAGAGGAGCAGGGTTTCGATTTAGCAAAGTAAGTCTCTGAACAATTGACAGCGGAGATATTGTTGTTTTACTAACAACCGTGCCAGGGGTTTTCAAAGCATTGGGTCATATCACGCGCCTGTAAGCCGAGGAATATCCATAGCTAGTGCTATGAACGGTCACTCATGATAATGGTAGTTAATGACGAGAAATGAAGGTTTAGGCAATTTAGCACCGCGTCCTAATTGTGTGCCTCGATTCATAGTGTGGTATCTTGTGTTCAGAAGTAGGCTAACCTCTTACCGAGCGAGAGATCGATTATGAGAGTGAAGAAGTGTAATTCTTTCAAGTGCTCCGCCCTATGCTACTTTTTGTTTTCTCTGCGTACCGGAATCTATCAAGTATGCACCGACCGTTAAGCCCATCCAATTATATCAAGTACACTTGCCCGACCTCGTTTTCACGTATATTCTGATAAAAATACAAGCACGTGACGGCGTTGATTGATGTCTGTCCTGGCAGGAGCAGCAGTCAAAAGCATCCACGCGTTTCTCTACGTTTGCGATTTATTTGGACGCCTTGCCTCGTCTCTTGGGGTTACCCCTGCTCGGCCTTCCTTTTGAAGATTTCGCCTGCTGGTCGGTGCCCTCGATGAACTTGATGAGTTCGTCGATGCTACGCGAGTCCATTTGCGAGGAACCGCTCAGACGAGTGCTTTGCGTGGTAGACACGCGAGGGGCGGGTGCAGATGCCTCATAGGGGGAACCCTTGGGCGTGAAGCGTATGCCGGCACGGAGACGGCGCGCCTGAGCATCCTTCGCGTGCTTTGCAAGAGCCACGGCGTTCTGTGTCAGCTGCTCAAGCCAGCTCTCTGCCTCCTTGGTGTTCTTGTCGTCGGGGCCAAGCTCACTGAGGAAGATGTTGAAGGACTCGCGCATGCGGTTTACGGCGGCCTTGGAGTCTTGGTCCAGTGCAAGAGCCTGAGCGAGCTGGAACAGAAGGGTGGCGGCATTGATGGACTGCTTGCCGAAAACCTGCTCACAAATGCGAAGGGACTCCTCGAACCACAGCCTTGACTCATGGTAGGATTTGAGGTGTTGCAGCATGACAGCCCCGTTATTGATAGTAGTGATGGAGTCAGGGTGGTCAGCGCCGTAGACGATCTTCCAGAGCTTCAACGCGTGCTTGGCGTAGACCAGAGCGGCGTTACTATCGCCAGCCTGGTGCAAGAAAAGACTCAAGTTGAGGTAGTTGAGTAGAGTCTCGGCCGAATCCACACCAACCGTCCTCTCAGAGACGACGATGGCCTTCCTGGCGAGCTCAACTGCGGCCTCCTTTTCTTCCAGTTGATAGTACAGCATGGAAAGAGTGTTGTAGACGCGAGCCACCTCTGGATGAAGAATTCCATAAATCTGCTCATGCAAGGAGAGTGACTCCAGAAGTAGCTCCTGGCCGAGCTTGCGCTGGCCCTGCATGATGGAAATACGACCAGCCTCCAGAGCTTCTTCGGCAAGAGCGCTTCGGGGGCACGAATGTTTCACTACCGGCACGACGTTGACGATATCGTCAGCGGTGAAGGTGGTAGCGGGAGATGGCGGGCTCGAGATAGGCGAAACGTCCTTCGCCGTCTTCTTCTTCTTCTTGTTTTTGCTCTCAACGTTGGTCCCATTTGTGGAGGTGCCGTTGGTAACAGGAGCCGGGACGGCCTGCTCGAGGGGCCCGCCGGTGAATTTATACTCCTTTGCCTGTAGCTGAAAGCCCAGCTTCAGGGAAATTTCACGCAAGAGCTGCAGGTGCTTGAATTGAGTAGACCACTCGGCGTCCAGACGATATCTGAATCTCTTGAAGGTTTGCTCCGCGATACTGGCACGGACAGTCTCGGGCGTGGCCTTCTCGAACGACAAGTCGGCATCTGAGTACATAGACCTCAGGTTTGAGTCGACTTCAGCGGCGGGGGTGGGATTCAACTGGTACCCCAAAAGGCAGTTGAGGAGGTGGGAAACACAACCCGACGTGAAAGGTGCGGGCAGATGTCTGAGGTATGTCGCAGCGACGTGCTTGAATGACCGAGCGATCATGTCCTGAATGCAGATGTCCTTCAGGCACTGCAGGCGAGGATCTGAAGCGAGAGTTGCAACCTTGCCGGTGTATCTGATGTTGATGCCCCTCTTGTGTAAGAGACGGCCAAGAGACTGACCATCCATGGGGAAGCTGATATCGCAGTCGGTAAGCTCACGAATGAGGTCGGGGATGACCTGCTCTCGCAGATACTTGCAGGCGAGGCGAACATCCTCTTCATCCTGCTCCATCTCGGCCTTCTCCGCATCGGTCTGCGGGACCTGGCCGCTAAAGACATCGGGGTTCAGGGAAAATTGGAACTTCGAAAGGTCGATATGGTCTTTCGACTCCTTTGATTCGTCCAATGTCTCTGCCTCCTTGTCGTTTTCGGCCTTCCCGACCTTACCAGCGTCCTCGGCGGATCCAGTCTCTCCTTCGTTTTCGCCTTCACTCTCACTCTCCTCACTGTCATCACTTTCGTCGTTCTCGTCCTCAGTCTTGGCTTGCTCAGGTTTCTTAGACTCGGCTGGGCCTTCCTTGGTCGTGTCCTTAGCCTTGCCGCGCTGGGCAAGTTCCTCATCGACCCAGGCTTTCATCTTCTTTCTGCCGTACGACTCGACCAATTCGGGGCGGAGAACCGCCATCCGATGAGGATAGTCATCGGCGCCCTCCTCACTCTCTTCAAGCCAATCGATATCCAGAGGCGTCACGCGGTACAAGTCCAGGACGTACTTTCTTCCATCCGTACCCATCAAGCCCTTGGTCTCGACGCTAGCCTCCAGGTCGACGCGCTTGCCATCCTTGTCCCAGACCGCATGCTTCTTGACCCTTAGAGCGCGCGACAGCTTCTCGAAAACAGACATGAATCGCTCATCGGACGCGACAACATCTTTGCCGTCAACAGCGCCATAGTCAATCTGGTTTTCGCCAGGGTCCCTCTGCTTAAAGATACCAGGGACGATACTCTGACCAACGATGCGTTTACCAAGGTAATCGACAACGACCGTGGCGGGGGTGAAGAGACCATCGATGTCCAGCTGGTTCACCAGCCTGACACCAGCCACGTCCTTGCCAGTTGCAACACGGGCAGCCTCGTCGCCTCCCTCGGAAGTAAACGTGCCCACGCCGTCGGCACCAAAGGAGAAAAAAACATTGTTGTAGACAAAGATCTGAGCATCCCTGCATTCCGTGGGGTTCAGGGGGGCGATCTCCCCGCGAGCAACCAAGACCGCACCTCGAGTGGCAGCGTCGTTGTAGTCAGCGAAAAGTTTGGACATCAGACGCTCGCGGAAGACTCTGTCTTGAACGGTCTCTTTCGGCAACTCTCTCGCTGACTGGAATTCTTCGTTCCAGTCCCGCAACGTGTCAGTGTTGTCGGCACCTGCAATCAGGTATGTTTCTTGGGACCGTGTGGGGTCGGCAGAATGAGCGCATAGTGGGGAAGACGCCGACGGTACAACCCATGGCGCCGAGGGAATGGCGTTGGTAATTTGGAATGTCGCCAATGGGTCCTTGAGGCTGTTGAACTCCTGGAATTTCAAGAAAGAGGCCGAGAACGACGGTGAAATGAGGTCAAGCAGGTTCAGCAGTGAATGAGCCGACTGACCTTTAGGAGCAGGGCGAGGAAAGGGATCGAACTTTTGGTTGGACGACTTGTTGACGAAGAAGCCGCCAACGTGAGCAGTGATCTGGTGTTGCTCCCCCTCGTTGGTCGTGGCCACGAGGTACAAAAGGTGGCCTCGTTGCTTGAGGTGGGGGGGCGGAGGGTTCCAGGCCGACAGAGAAATAGACTTGATGGTCTTCGGAGCTTCTTCCTCGGGTGCTGGGGGAAGCAGCGTCGAAATCGGAACCGGTGCACCAAAAGTGTACTCATCTTTCGTGGCATTGTCCTTGGCAGTCTGGGATTGGACCTGTTCTCCATTGGGGTGTTCTTCCGACGGGGGCTCTACAGTGTCGAGAAGAGACAGACCGGGCAGAACACCTTGGACAGCGTCGGTACGGTCTCCGGCGGCGCCAATGAGTTCCCTAATCCGTACAAGATGTATGCGAGCTTCCTTCTCGGTGTATGGCTCCTCGACCAGCGTGACTTCGGGATCCTCGCTCAAGCCTTGGATATCCGAGATGGGAAGGAAGTCGTTGATACGCTCGCCTCGATGTTCCAAGTGGAAGCAGGTGTACTGGAACGCCACAGGCAAGTCGATAATGGACTGCCGAACTTCATGGACCTGCTCTTGAGGAGAGACCTGCAGTGGAACAGGCAATCAGCGATGTGTATACTTCCGAGTGGGCATGTGTCAGGCGGCTAACCGTGATCTGCATCTGACCGGGTTCGTGAGGGAGCTTGATGGTGAGATTGACCAATGCTTCTAGACCTTGGTCAACCTCGGCGCCCTCGGGCTGAGCCTCAACCTGGCCCTCGGCGGGAAGCTCGGGATCATTTGTGGCATTGTCTGAGTAGATAGCTTTGATTTAGCTTGGACTCGACCATGAAGCAAGCACTGTGATGGGCAATACCTTTGCCTGTGGGTTGATCGGAGTGGGACATTCTTGTGCGCAACGACTGAATGCTTGCTTTGAGGGGATAGTCTTCCTCAAGTGGTTGGTTGCGGACGGAGGAGTAAAATCTTGGGGAAGAGAGGGGTTGAATCCAACAATCGCACAATCCACCAAAACAACACGGAGAAGGTAAGAAGCGTCAGTACCTTAGAGACACACGACTCCGGGTTGAGAGGGGTGGAAAGAAAAAAAGATAGAGCCCTGAGCAAGTAAATGTTACAAACCGGACGGCCAACTTTGAATTTGCACGTGTGGAGTGAACAAGAGCTTTTCCTGGGAAGAAAAAAAATTCGCTACGAGAAAAAAAAAGTCGTGACGGCAATGCACCGGGCCGGCGTATTGGAGCTAGGTTCGGTTTTTTCGGGGGAGAGGGAGCCCCGTGCCGCTCCAGCTCCAGCTCCAGCTCGTCCATCGGCCGTTCTGGGGCGGCTCTTATGTAATACAGTCCAGCTTCGCAACGTTGCAGCTCACACTACAGTTGACGTGACCCACTTTAAGGGATGTAGTTACCTAGGTACCTACCTAGTCGGTAGGCAGCGCTACCTTAGGTCATCTTGTTTACTTACCTTAGCGACAAAGTAAACACTGCTGCTGAGTGACTGACGGACAAACCCAATAGTGAACGGTGTACAGCGTAGCCTCGTTCGACCAGCATCAACTATTCGAGCTTTTCATCGGACTTTGAGCTCAGGTTTTTCTATTCTCGTCTACTTTGTTTGCTCTCTTAATTATCATAAACTGACATCGTTTGCGGAAGAAATCGTCCCAGGCTTGCTTCATCATCACGGACATCACTTGCTTCATCTTTAATACTTGCATCATTGAACAGCGGTCAGGGTGTAAGACTCTGTTGCAGAGTCTTGGGTACATTCTCTAGTCCGGTCGAGCAGCCTGCTATTGGCATGGCGCATATCGAAGTTTTCAACAAACAAAAGCCTGCTAGAGGCAGGCTGTCGAACGATGGTCGAGATTATCACGGGCTCCCACAAACGGCGTGGACTGCTTCAAGATGCAGACGGCTCTTGCGGCCTTTGAACTCTCGTATCATTGCCTTACGGAAGATCTCAGATGCAGAAAAGGCGGCTTGGTATGAAGAATCATCCCGGGCCGGAATCGAACACATAAACCCGCACCCACCAGCGAAGAAAACCAAAGTCAGCAACGCAGCCAAATCAGGCGATATGAGAAGACGCTCGCAGCGTACATATTCAAGAAAAGCTTCCCCGGCGCCGAGAACGGGTGTAGCAGCCACTCAATCATCATCGAAAGCATCAATACGGGCCGCCAGCTGTTCACGCCAAGAGCCTCAGTCTACTGTGCCCAATGTACCAACTCCAGTTTTACGGAAAGTGAGATACCATGAGCTTGGTGTACCAACTCCCACTGCATTTATACACGAGGACACAGCAACCGCCCCCGTGGCGCCAAGAATTTCGAGACAGGGACGATTGGATTCAGCTCCGAGTCAACTGGAACGATTGAGACACAGTTATTCGCCTTCAAGGTATCAACTATATGAGGGAATTCTCCACGACCTGGATGTATTGCTACGTGCAACTCCAACCGGCAAGCCCTTGGTTCACAACAAGTCACTTTTGGCGATGAGCATGCGGAAGGTTCCTTCTCGCGCTGCAGAAATTGATGCGTGGGAGAAGCTCGAGGCAGAAACCCATGGGTCAGTTTCCCCAACCAAGAAAGTCAGTTATTCACTTCTTGTATACGACGAGCTGGAAACCTTGGGCGGCGCCGGTCACGGATGGGGCCCTCTGGGGTTGTTGTTGAGGGCTCACGCAGTCTTCCTCCTGAGGGGGGCCATTGATGACGGCACCCTCGATGAAGAATTCATCTGCGTCCTTATACATCACTGTAGACGGGTTGGGTGCTATCAAGAATCTGGAGATATCATGGAGGCCCTCCTGGGACGTTGCTTCGCCAAGGCTCAGAGAGACGGTGATGGATTCGACACCAACGGCCAAGGTGGCGGTCTCAGGGCTTTGTCCGACCTCGCAATCAACGCTAATACTATGCCGTACTTGCTTGATTCTACATCATTGTTATTGTCTCATGGCCACCTCCACGGAAGTACTCTATCGACACAGGCACTCGGCTCGCTATGGACAGCGTCTGCATCGTCTATCGCGGACGAACAGACGAGTCCTTCGGCGATTCGTTTCGCATCGGTGGGGCTTGGAACGCTGTCCCTTTGTTCGGTTGACAGACGGAGAGGACGGAAGGCGAGTGGCAATAGAAGACGCGATGGTGCAGCGAAGCTGACTTTGATGGGCGTGCTCGGAGCTCTATCGGCCATGGCCATGATGTCCAGAAGATTTAGGACTGCGGCGCACGTGGACGGGATAGGCCGTCGGATTTCCCACATAATCCAAGAAGCCCTGGCCTTCGTCACGAGGAGAGAAGGTGGGAGCAATGCATTGTATCCTTTGCTGCTGGCCAGCTACCTAGCCTCGGATCCCACAGCGACAGGCTGCAACACCTCCAAATCGGCATTGCAGGACATATGGGCAGCAGAGTACCAATCACATCGATCCAACGGCAGAACAGACAGGCAGCAAAGCCATATTCACGATATGACCATCGCCATTACGTGCTCAGTAGCTCACTGCTGCGGCAAAGCAGCTGCTGGACCGTCCAGCAGCCAATACTTTGCGGCGATTTGCGACCTCATCGACGAGCTGCATATCCCTCAACTCGCCACGCTGAGCAGCGATGGTGCTTTCCTACTGGCACAGAAGACTGACGACCTGCGCGATCTTGTTTTTGCAGAGGCCCTCATGAGTGCATCGTCAGATCAGAACACGAGCCTGGGATCTTTGGGCACAAGGGCTACTTTCGCTGGCTTCAGATGGGAAGAGGGCATCAGCGAGTGGGTCGCCGTGAGTCCAGCTGCAAAGTCACGGGCTGCCGTGCAGCTTGCCGCTGATCTACCCCGTCGGAGCAGTCGGGATCGCAGTGCGAGGGAATGCATCCCAGTAGCCCGGGTAGAGACGCACTCGCCAACGGCTGCGACGGGTTTGGTTGACAGATGTAAGCTTTTCATCGCCACAGACGACGCTGTGGCTCAGCCGGGCAAATTGGACGAGCGCCGCGGGGAACGGCGCCGAGCCGAGAAGAGAAAGGCCCCGGACAACCCACATGAGGAGGATGGCAGAGTGGACAGACCAGAACTACTGTGTCGGGAAAACCGCCAGGGCAAGTCCCAACTAGGCAAGCTGGGTGTGGCTGTCATGTCCCCGGGAGGTAGCCGGCGTCCGATCCGGCGTGGCGACACCGGCAGCCGCAGGGTGCTGGCAGAGTTGACTGTCACGGGCAACATGACTGGCCACGGGGAGGACGACGAACTAGGGTTGTAATGAGCAGAGCAGCAAGTAGATTGGAAACCTCGTTTTTGGGCAGGCGGAACGGTCAATGAAATTCAAACCTTCTGTCAATCCACGTTTCATTACCTTGTCCATGTGGAGGTGAGATGCACTGCTCGACAGGGGTGTTTCCTTCTACGTTCTTTCTAATTCTTGGTTCCTTCTTCTATCCACAAGGTCACGTTTTCCTGCTCTGAAACCATGCTTGATAGCGCGGCGCGCGCGTGGACATACATTGGCTCTTGTGGATAGATCAGAAGTTGTAGCAATCCTCGCCGGCCGCGCTCAGGATCACGTACGTACGTCGAAAAGACAGCCCGACCCTTCAAGGCCGACAGACGCACTTGTAACGAGCGAACGGTTATCTCGGCGAGCACCCCGGTAGCCGAGTAGAAGAGGATGTGGGCGGGTGCCCCGGTGAATAGCGGCAACAACGAGTTGGATCGTTCAGACGACGGGGCGATGTGATGCGTTTCTCGTCTGGGCGGGCTGCCATCGCCAATGCCCCGGGCCGAAAAGACGGATGATTGTTAATCACATTGGCGACATACGAATACTTGAGACGAGAAATATGCGCTTCAACAACATGTCAGCCACCGATTGGCGAGGAGCGGAACCTGTCCGGCGTGTCATTCTGGCCTTGATCGGTGTGGCAAATGCCAGTTGCTTCAGGATGAGATGAGACGGGGCGGTTCTCTGATGCGCGCGCGGGGACATGAACGACTCATTCCAGCCCGTGGTTTGTTACCTTACGTGAACGATGCAAGATCCAAGTCACCATGATGCGAAATTGGAGAAGTCAGCTTAAAGAGTCTGCTAGAACGACATCAGAGCCTCTCTCGCGAGACACGACTATGGAATTGAAGAAATAGGGAGGATCTCAGCCGGGCGACCAAAGTTCGAGCATGGGCTGAGTGCAATGGACTGGGGAGTTCTAGGGTGTTGCAGCGGCTTGGCACAGAGCAGCACCCGCCGACAGTGCTCCAACCCTAGGTGGTGGGTTTTGGCCATGCTGCTTTTCTTTGTTCAGCTATCGGACTTCTAGACGTTCTTCATGGCAATTAACTGAAGTGGACCAACGTGGCACGACGGCAGCACGAGGCCTTATGCAGCAAACGAGGGTCCAGGTCGGGTAGAGGACTCGCTGCAGGGTAACGACGGTGGCGTCCCAGCTAACTAACGGCTGGGCGGTAGGGATGTTGACTACGTCGGCTGCATAATTACCAGTGGGCAGATGCCATCGCTCTCGACAACACGAACGGTAAGCTCGTTCGATGATTAGAAGCCCCGACCGACTACGACGCTGCACTTTAATTGCGATGTATCCCATGCATTTACATGAATTGGCCGCACCCGCGACCGCCGAACAATGCTCTAACATATCCTTGATGGTGAGCATGTTTGGGGATGAATAGGCATGAGACGACAGGTGGACGAAAGATTTGCTCGCAGACTCTACATAGACTCGCCATTAACGCGGCATAGGCGATGAGAGAGACACATCGTGCAGCGCCGCCACGAATGCACGTCGTTGTCGTCTCAGAATGCGATCCAATGACGATGGCACTGCGGATGGTTTCCAGCCAAGATGACCGGCCAATCCGCAGGCTCTCCCACAGGGTCGTCACCAGTCGTCACCATCGTCAGCCAGGGGGGCTGGGGGCGCTTGTGCTTCGTGGGAGAGGTGTGTGCGACTATTTCCCAGCCTGCTCCCATTCTTGACTCCTTAAGTCAACGGTCAAGCCCACCGATGGCGCCCGAGTCAAGGCCCGCGCGCGGCGATGTCCCGAGAAACATGGGAATATTCCGAGTTAACTTGACTTCCATTGTCCCATATCTTCCCGTCTTAAATCCGTGGGCGAAAATGGAAGTCATGAAACGTCATCTCAAGAAAGAGAAAAAGCAGACAGAATTCAGCGTCTCATGATTCTCGCGTTTTGGTTGTGATCTGCGCGACCGACTGCCACATCCTTCCAAGACTACCACCCTCTGTGTCTATGTAAAAGGAACCCCCTGAGCAAGAAAGAAGTCGATACTCAGATTAGGAAATGCAGGCAGCGACAACTCCTGTACTCAATTCATATACGGACACATACACCTGATGTACAACTAGTCGTCGTATACAGGTTTACTGGTGAGCGTGGCGTACCTCGGATCTGTAGTCAGCGAGAAGCAAGTTACGAGCAGAGGTGGAAATCCGATGGTGCGGCTGACTGCCTGACTGTGATGGCCGGCTCGCATAACAGGCTGGAATCAATTGTAGCCATCTCTATGGGCTCCCGACAAGAAGCTTCTCTTTGAGATGCGGATGCGCATCAACCCCCACCATCCCGCCGTTTCCCAGACAGCACCCCAGACATGAGAAGTCACAGGCGGACACGTCCAGCCGAGAGAGAGATCGGGTCTGGTTGCTTCGCGCCAGCGGCAACGGGGCAATTGTTTCTTGTTTTAGGGGATTCGGTAGAGGTATGACGACGCCGTGCAGTGTGATGGTGTCAAGAGACCGGATGAAAAGGACAAAACCTAGGAAAGGGTGCGTTTCTGGCTGAGTCTCTGTGTCGCGGCGTAAGATCGACGGATTCCAGATGTATATTCAATACCGCAGACTTCGGCGCGGCTGTGCCTTAGGTAGCTTAGCTCTAGGAGGGTCGACAAAACTGTTCGATTGGTCACCGTGCACGCGGCAGGCAGTCCGAGCTTGGAGATCCAATGTTCAGTAGTGTCGGGGTCTTCCTCGGCTGATCCTTCCCTGACAAGACCGAGACGCACATGGGAGTGATACAAGCGGGTGTGTTGGCTCGTCTGGACTTGCGCAATCATTATAATCCGCAAGACCACAGCACAGGGATTAGCGCGAGGCGCAAATTCCATTAGAAGGCCGCTCGTCGTTTGGCCGTTTGACTATCCGCTGCGAAGGTCCAGTCGTGGCATCCCGCTCCCCACCGGCCCCTCATTTCACGGGCGTACCTACTGAAAGTGTACGGAGTAGTGATAGTGTAGTTATCCGTAGGTACCTGGGCCGTAGGTAAGAAACTATGACAGCGCAGACGCGGCTTGTTTCAGAGGCTCCCCTTGTAGGCAGAGACCCCACTTCCCCGCCACCAGCCAAAATGCCAACAATGGCGTTCGCTCAGTCCAGCGCAGTCGCTCGGCCGGTCAGTTCCAAAGCTCGGAACCAGACAAGACTGAGAACCTGCACACTAAACAGGTAGGCACCTGAGGTAGGATGCCCAAGGTACTTGCGGTATGTTCCCATTTTCTCATCTCGGCGAACTGGATATAGTGGCGTACAATTAGGACATTTTGGTCGCATGGGCGAATACTGACACGCGGCCAAGACCCATCGCCACCGCAACTGATAAGATCAAGTAAGGTATGATGAGTACGTGAGAGATCTCAGCTGGCATCCGTCGACTTCGGATGTTCCGCCGTCACCCGTGTGCGGCCCCAGTGGCCGGTCGCTGGCCTGCGTCGGAAGCGTCGTGTGGTTGATTTGTCCAGCGTTGCCCCTGGGCCACAGTCAGATATGGCACCGGCTGCAAGGTACGGATTTATTTGTGGCCAATCATCACTGCAACCGCCGGCCTTGGCCAGGGGCCGGTGGGGAGAGGTGGGGTGTTACGGCGCCGTGCTGCATTGCGTTGTGTCCAATGAGGTGACAGCTTCCATTATTGAGCAACCCGACAGTAAACACTACACCGCACCCAGAGCAGGTATGTGTACGGATACAAGGCACCCTGCTCTATGAAGAGATCTTTGTCGAACCCAGTACTCTGCAACACGAGGTTCTAATGGTTGTTCTCTTCGGTTGGACG
>JABGLZ010000106.1:0-94400 GCA_014705045.1 Colletotrichum theobromicola | reverse complement strand
ACGGCAAGGAGATTGAGGGTCGTGAGATCGCTGTCAAGGTCGCTATTGACAGCCCTGACAAGACCGACGAGGAGGCCAACGCTCCTAAGGAGGAGACCAAGGCCAACGGCACTTCGGAGGCTGCTCCCGCCACCGATGCTGCTGCTGCCCCCGCCGCGGCTGCCCCTGCTGCTGCGGCTCCCGCTACCACCACCGCCTAGATATAGGCAAAAAATCAAAACACCCAGCCCCGGCATGGCATCTCTGGTCCAGTTTCCAGGGATGTTGCCTTTACGAGCTTCATGATGCGGTATCTGTTACGACGATTTCCCCCTTTTTGGAAGTGCCCCTGAAAAAGGTGGCCATTGCATCTACGTCTTGCTTTCTCCAGACTCGTTCTCGGTAGATAGGCCAGACCAGATGTGCAGCGCTGCCATCATCACTAGATTAATACACGATCTCACCGACGAACTCTCCCTGTATCTGTTACCTACCTCCCGTTTTCTCCGTCACCCTTTGCTGGGTTGTACATTAGTTTTCGCTCGAGGCGGTCTGGAAGGAAGAGGAAAAGGTTCGGCGCAAAACGAATAAAATCGGGTAGCTTTTTGCAGTTAATGGAAATGGTGCCATCCAAATGCGAGTGATTGTGCCGTGCCGTGCCTGTTTTGCGAATCCGGTTGTGAAATAAGGTTGCAAAGCGTATCCGGCGTTCGCGTCCGTCTGAACGTCGGACAGAGTGCCGTCTCCGCATGACGGGTTCTGCGGATACCTGACCTGGTGTTCCTGGGTTGGGCTACCTTTGGTGGAATCGGTGTCGGTTTCAGTGGCGCTTGTCTGTGTTTCGAGGGCTGCCATTGGTGGCGGCAACAGGGCCCAAAAGCCAAGTGTCCCAGAGGCAGTCTGGACCTGTCGAGAGTCCCCCCCAATGCTCCAGCCTTCGGCAGTCCCCATGGAATTAACCCCCTGTCTTGTAGCCGTACGCGGCGAAGCCTGCATACGTTAGTTTTTGCCATTTATCCAAGACAGACGCCACAAGCTGGAGAGAGACAGCGAAAGCAAACCATCGCTTTGGGTGCCACAGGTGTGTGTTTGAGTGACTGGATAATTGAGGCTCAGCTCGCGTGTTGGCCCCCCCTGTCCGAGGAGGTCAATTGTACTACCACCCGACCTAAATTAACAGCAGGGCCAGCTGTCTACGTCCGCCCAGACTCCCGTCCCCTGGTCTGCAGAAACCACGACCCCTTATCGGCATCCAACACCTACGAGCCCCTCCACAATTCTCGCTGCGACAACCTCGAGCATACTTCAACCCGCGCGGCCCAGCCGGTCAAATTGCATTCATTCCTCCCCCGCGCCGCTTGAATTCTTCCCACGATGGCTTCCAAGGCCATGTGGGAGGTTGACCCCGAGACGCGAGCCAAGGTGAGTCCTTTTCCGACACCGTCCGCCGTCTCGCGAATACGCGGCTCCTCGCTGACTCTTTTGTGCTTGTAGCTGGCCGCGATCCAAAAGGAGGCCAAGAACAACGTCTGCTGCGATTGCAACGCCCCGTCGCCACAATGGGCTTCCCCAAAGTTTGGCATCTTCATCTGCCTGTCATGCGCCGGTGTTCACAGAGGCCTCGGTGTGCACATTTCGTTCGTGCGCAGCATTTCCATGGACGCCTTTAAGCAGGTCGAAATCGAGCGGATGCGCCTCGGTGGCAACGAGAACTGGCGCAACTTCTTTGAGCAGCACGAAGATACCAAGATGAGGGGCGTCTCATGGGACGACGCGACCATCGCCGAGCGGTACAGCGGGGAGGTGGGCGAGGAGTGGAAGGATAGACTCACGGCCAAGGTCGAGGGCAAGGAGTACGTTCCCGGAGAGAAGAAGGCCGCGCCCGCTCCGGCTGCCGTCAAGCCCGCCAGCAGGACCGGCACGCCGCTGAGCGGCAGCAACAGTCGCTCGGCCAGTCCCGGCAGGAAGGTCAAGGTCGACGACAAGTACTTCTCCAAGCTCGGTGCCGAAAACGCCTCAAGACCCGACAACCTGCCGCCGAGCCAGGGCGGCAAGTACGCGGGTTTTGGCAGCTCGCCGATGCCCGAGAAGAACGAGGCCGGCATTCCCACGGTCGATGACCTACAGAAAGACCCCATGGCCGCGCTGAGCAAGGGCTTCGGCTGGTTTACGAGCACCGTCTCCAAGACGGCCAAGACGGTCAACGATGGCTACATTCAGCCCACAGCGAAACAGGTGGGTGATTCTTCTATTTCTGGAATTCCGTCTCCTCCGGCGCCGGCCCGGACGAAGAGGTCAGGACTAATACGTCGCCCCCCAGCTGGCTGAATCCGACTTTGCGAGACAAGCACAGGTCGCCGCTGGCAACGTCGGCCGCGCAGCGCAGCAGGGTGCCCGCAACGCCCATGACGGCTTCAACCGGTTTGTCGAGGGCCCTGGTGGCCAAGGTGGGCAGGGATCAAGACAGGCGCCCTTGGACGAGAGCAAGAAGGATTTTTGGGACAGCTTCTCGAGTCTTGCGGACCAGAGGCAGACGAACAGCGGTAGCTCCATCGGCACATCGGCTATGGGCAAGAAGACCGGCGGAGGTGCGGCGCCGTCCACGAAGAAGGACAACGATGGCTGGGACGACTGGTGAGTGATGCTGAAGAAGTGGACAGGGGAGTTGAGTCAGCGGTTATCGTGCTTTGGCAGGCCTGCATAACGTAGAATATCATTTTGCTGCAATATCAATTGTTTGGAAACAGGAATTTCGTCACTTTGCCCTGGACTGTTCTCAAGGCTCGGCGTACCGTTCTGCTACCAATGCGGCGTGAAAGTCCTTTCTTACAGCGAATCCATGGACAACAACGCTTATACCTGAAAGCCGGACCTCCAAAAATACCAATGCAACTTCGGAATCCTGTTGCCGCAAGTCAATTCGGCGTCTCTGCTCTGAATCACCGAAAAGGGTTAAGTGGAGCGGTGACCCGAGGTTAGCCGGTATCGCTGCACGGGAGGTCCCATTTTCCCCAGTGACGACACGGCCCGGGCGACGCTGAACCTGAGCTCCCACCTCCAATTCCCGCCTTCAATTCGCACCCCACCACCCACGACCGCAACAGCATCAACTCTTCGAGGCCATTGTGCAAGCCAACAGAGAGTCCCAAAATGTCCGCCCTCAGAATCCTCGTCCCCGTCAAGCGGGTCATTGACTACGCTGTGAGTGTCAACTGCCCCACGAGGCCCAATGGGCCGCAGAGATTTGGCTTGTGATCCGAAGACGACCGAGCTGACAACC
Source organism: Colletotrichum theobromicola (assembly GCA_014705045.1). Lineage (NCBI taxonomy): Eukaryota > Fungi > Ascomycota > Sordariomycetes > Glomerellales > Glomerellaceae > Colletotrichum > Colletotrichum theobromicola. The sequence continues at coordinate 91,141 of JABGLZ010000106.1, read as the reverse complement.
GGAATCCGAAAAACCACAGGTCAAGCCCCGAGTCAACAAGGCCCAGACGGGCGTCGAGACGGCCGGAGTCAAGCACTCGATGAACCCCTTTGACGAGCTCTCGGTGGAGGAGTCGGTGCGCATCCGCGAGAAGAAGCGCGCGCCCGGCGGCGTCGAGGACATCACCGTCATCTCCGCGGGACCCCCCAAGGCCGTCGACGTGCTGCGGACGGCCATGGCCATGGGCGCGGACCGCGCGATCCACGTCGAGACCAAGGAGGGCGACGATCTCGAGCCGCTGTCGGTGGCGAAGCTGCTGCACAAGGCCGCCGAGGAGCACAAGTCAAACCTGGTCATCCTCGGCAAGCAGAGCATCGACGACGACGCGAACCAGACGGGCCAGATGCTGGCGGGTCTCTTGGGCTGGTCGCAGGCGACGCAGGCGAGCGAGGTCAAGTTCGGGGAGGGCGATATGGTCAGCGTCACGCGCGAGGTTGACGGTGGTGTCGAGACCGTCAAGGCGAAGCTGCCGCTCGTCATCACGACGGACCTGAGGTTGAACGAGCCGCGGTACGCCAGCTTGCCGAACATCATGAAGGCGAAGAAGAAGCCGCTCGAGAAGAAGAAGCTGGCGGACTACGGCATTGGTGTTGAGAAGAGGTTGAAGGTTTTGAAGGTTACCGGTAAGTTGTTGACCCTCCCGGCCGTAGGGGCACGGGATGACTATGCTAATATTTGTTTACAGAGCCTGCCCAGAGACAGGGCGGTGGCAAGGTCGAGGACGTCAACGGGCTTGTTGCGAAGCTCAAGGAGCTTGGTGCCTTGTAAGGGGTGTGGCCTAATAGCCTGTACCAATATTAAAGAGCATTTTGCAATAGACTTGTTTGATCGTATGCTCAAAGGTCACTATTTGTGTCTTTTTGGGGCATTCTTTGGCGAATATGCTGGTCAGTACGTAAACGTGTTTTCGGCATTCACACCCACATCTGGTTTCTGTACTGCATAGGTTCTGTCTGACATCTCGAGGGATGAGAGGGATGATTTTGACGAGGGGAGTAAAGGGGGCCCTTCATTCTGCTAGGGACCTTCAAAACAGATGGCAGCATGCGCTGACAGGCATTAGAAAGTAAGCTGATGGATGCGCCGATCTGGTCTAGCAAGAGTCGTTCTCGGAAGTATTCAGTGAAAGAGCCGCATAAATGACACATCGGATTACTTCAGTGCTTGTGAACTCAGTCAAGAGCAATCAACTCTAATCTTGGGTTTGGATGTCACCGGCGAGCCCGTTCCCCGGAGTTGCGAGACCCTCGCATCGGACGATTGGGAGACGTACATTAGGGGAGTCCCTGGTGTCATCTTTTGAAAGCGGTTCGCGAGCGACTCGGCGGCCATACGGAGCGGGTGTAAGGTCACCTACCTAAGGTATGCAAATGGGTGTAGGTGGGTATCTAAGGCAGGAGCATCACAGAGCCGGCGCGCCTTCCGGAAGCCCATACGGCCGCCGGACCGGGACCCACAGTGCCTCCTGCCTCCTGCCTCACCTACTTATTCGAACTTCACCACCAGGCCTTTCAACCAGTTCAACGAAAACGGCGTGACCCAGTTGGTAAAAGCACACGTTCAAACAAATACCGCCAATAGGATATCTGGTTATCCTGGAGGGGCGCCCAGTTCGAGTCGTCTCTCGTCACGCGAGAGGGGGGCCTAGCAGTAGTAAGTCTTCCGTTCCGTTTTGTTTTTTGATCTTTTGATCCTATTTATTTTGTTTTGCTTTTTCCCCTCCCGATACAAATTGCTCAATCCTATTAGGTTTGAGCGAGGTCGATCTAACGATGGTCCATTCGCATGTGCATTGCATCGACCCCTTTCCCACCACGCGCCGGGCAACCCAGACTCTACCTTAGTTGGTCGCATCCTTCACCTGGCTGTACGAAGTCCCTCCCGCAGCAGCGTCAAACTCCATCGCCTGATCCAAGCCAACGATGGAAAACAACTTGCGCGGCGTAAAGTCCGGCTGCGTCCCAACCACGCCCGTCTCCTTCAACCTCGTCAGCGAATCCCGGATAGCCTCGTACGCCGGTGCGATCGATGCAAACGGCACAATCATCATCCTGAAGCCAATGTCCTTCGCTTGTGCAGCAGTCCACGAGGGCGTCGACGCGTGCTCCACCATGTTCAACAGGACCGGCGTCGGCGCAAGCGCCTTGCACGCCTCCCTGGCTTGCTCCTCGGTCCTCACACCCTCGAGGAAGGCGACGTCTGCACCGGCGGCGACGGCCGCTCCCAGTCTCCTCAGCGCCTCGTCAAACCCGTGCGTCTGCAGCGCGTCCGTACGGGCGATCACGACAATGTCGGAATCAATCTTTTCGCGGGCAAGCTTCGCGGCCTTTATGCGTGCCGCGAAAACCTCGACGTCGACGACTTCCTTGCCCGTCAAATGGCCGCACCGCTTCGTCTGCACCTGGTCCTCGATGTGCAAGCCGGCGACCCCGGATTGCGCGTACTGCGTCACCGTACGGGCGACCTGGTTCGGGCCGCCGTAGCCGGTGTCCGCGTCCGCGACGAGGGGAACGGAGGGGTCTAGGGAGGCGAGCATCTCGGCGTGTGAGCGCATGTCGTTGAGGGTGGCGAAGCCGAGGTCTGGAAGACCTAGGCGTGAGACAGAAGTGCCTGCGCCGGTCTGCCGGTGTTTAGCTGCTGAGACCGTGAACGAGGCTAGGTAGGTCGTTTTCTCACCATGTAGAGACCGTCAAACCCGACCCCGAGTGCGATCCTCGCGCTGAAGCCATCGTAGACTCCGGGCAACAGGATGAGGTCGTCAGTCGCCTTGAGGCGGTTACGGAGGCGCGTCGCGGCGGAAATGTTGTCTGATGGCATTGTGATGTGAACTTGGGTGGGCGTGTGGTGTTTCGCAATGTGACGAACTCTCAAAAGGCGCGGTTTTTCTCGACGTCCGTTGTCCGCGCGATATCAGACGGGACGAGGGCCGCGGTTGCCGCTCATGATCGGCCCTCCTCTTATACTGATTTATAACCTACATGACGTGTTAGTCCATCATACCCACCCCAGTGGGCTTCCCCTTTTTTCCCCTCTCGCCTTTCGGGAATATCGGAGAGGGCGCGACGGAGATTTTTCTGTCGATTTCCACATTGGAGCCACTCGTGAGCCTCATCAAAATTTGGAGAATTTGGCAAAAGCGTGGGAAGACGCCGTTATTCCCGTGTTGTTCGCTATAACAAGTGAAGAAGTGTGCCATCCCGGATGCCCGCGTCCGCGGACCGCCATCGGCCGAGTTTATGTGGGCTTTCCGTCCGATCATTGCCCCCCGGTGATCTTAACTTATTTTGAATGACCCCCAGGACTAACATCTCTTTGGTCGAAGCTCCCCTTTTTGGCTTCCCTTCCCATCCAACACTCCCGCGGTCACAGCCGCAAAACATTCAAGGTTTAGAAGGAGAGTGAGAAATGCGATTATATAGACTTTGAGCCTGCAACGCCAATTGCCTTTCCCCCCTCCAATACAATTGGGATAACGCACAAGATCTGGAGCCCGGTGCGTCCGAGAGGGCCAAGCTTCGTTATCGTTTCTCGGCTTTTCGTTGCTTGTTTTGGGCACATGGGCAGAAGAATCCCATGTGGGCTTTGGAGCATTTGGATTGTGAGGAGAGAAGAAGCTTGGGTATAATACCGGGACGAACACTACCTTTGGGCTTTGGGAAGGGGGGTGGAACTGTGTATGCTTCTTGACTCGATGTGTGGGTGCAGACGACTGCGGACTCCAATATAGGCCATTCTTGTCAACTTGACGCTTGCTTCCTTTCATCCCCCCACTATTTGATTCTCGAGAGAGGTAGAGACGATATACGGACGACGGTACGGAGACGACACGGACGGCATGGGTAGGATAAGTTTCGCAAGCAAAGATGTCTCCGTCGAGACGGTCGAGAAGGGCACGGTGGTCCCGGAATCACCACCTCCCCCAATGACCACACCGGAGGAGGTTGCCATGGAGCAGCCAGAATGGAAGGCCACGGAGAAGAGCCTCGTACGGAAGTTGGACATGTCGTTGCTGCCGGTGGTTTGGACGTTGTACATGTTCAACTTTCTCGACCGGAACAACCTGGCGTAAGTCTCGCGCCGCCGCCAGTGATGGGGGAGGAAGAGAGGGACTAACAGAAGGCCAGGCAGGCGAAGTTGAACGGTTTCGAGAAGCACCTGGGCCTGGTGGGAAACCAATTTAACACTGCCGTGTCGATATTCAACGCCGGGTACGCCACGAGATGCCTCCTTCGATAGTTGCTGGTCTATCTTCTGACGTGGAGTGCAGGTATATGGTTGCCCAGCTGCCGTCCAACATGCTCATCACACGGGTCCGGCCGAGCATATACATCCCTTGCTGCGTGATTCTATGGTCCTGTGTGTCCGCTTCAACGGCAGCGGCCACGGACTTTTCGAGTCTGGTGGTCATCCGAGTTTTCTTGGGCGTGGTGGAAGCGCCTTTCTTTCCGGGGGTTTGCCAGCCTACCTGTATACGTCGTTGAAGTCTTGCGTACTGACACACACGCACACCAGGTCGTCTACATCCTGTCATGTTGGTACACCCAAAAGGAGCTCGCCTTCCGCACCGCGATCCTCTACTCTGGCATGCTCGTAGCCACTGCCTTCGCGGGGCTCATCGCCGCCGCCGTGTTTGCGCATCTGGACGGCGTCCGCGGCCTGGAGGGGTGGCAGTGGCTTTTCATCATCGAGGGGGCGGGTAGTTTCGCGTCGGCGTTCACCGCGCTTGCGTTTTTGCCGGATTACATTGGGAGCAAGACGGGAGTCTGCTCGTGGCTCATGAGCGAGGGGGAGTTGAGGGTTGCAAAGATGAGGATGGACGCCGACCGGGTGTCGGTGCCGGAGGAGAAGAGGAGTGTGTGGCATGGACTGAGGCTTGCGGTTACAGACGTGAAGACGTGGGGGTTTGTGAGTGTTGACGACCGCCGTGATGTATCATCGTGCTGATCATGCTGCGCAGGTTTGCCTGAATGCCTTCTTCCTCTCGTCTCATGGCCTGACGAGCTTCTTCCCGACCATCGTCCAGGGGTTCAAGCTGGGCTCAAACACGATCGCGCTCGTCCTCACGGCGCCGCCCTACCTCCTGGCCGCCGCCGTCAGCATAGGGGTCGCCATGTCCAGCGACAGGCGCGGCGAGCGCGGTCTTCACATCGTGGCCCCCTTGTGCGTCGCCATGGTCGGGTACATCATCACCGCGTCGACGGTCAACAGTCCCGTGCGGTACTTTGCCAGTTTCCTCTTCGTGCCGGGGGCGTTCGCGCCGACGGGCTTGATCTTCAGCTGGGCCGCGAGCACGCTGAACGCCACGCCCGAGAAGAGGGCCGCGGCGACGGCGATTGTATGTCTCCTGGCACAGCTGGGGAATATCTGGAGTCCTTACTTCTTCCGGCCGCAGGATAGCCCGCGGTATTTGTTAGCGTTTTGTCTGATGTTAATGTTCTCGAGCATGACGGCGGGCATGGTGTTTTTCATGAGATTCATGTTGGGTAGGGAGAATGGGAAGATAGTTGGGCAGGCGGAGGGGACGGGCAGAAGGGTAAGGTTGTATATGCTGTGATGGAGTATAAACTGCAGCCGGTGTTAATGAGACGTGGGAGACAACTTGATGAATGACTTTGTCTGGGACAAGGAGCGAGGCGTCAAGTATTGGATTGCAGTTGGCACAAATGGAATCGTATGTCATCCTTTGAAGATACACGGCTTTTCCAGGCTTCTGGGAGACGTCACAAGTTATCAGGTCGACCCGCTTCGCTTCTCCTACTGAGCCTGTCCGAAGTCTCTTCTTCGTGAGGAAGGTCTTATCTACCTCTAATACTTGAAGTTGACAGACTAAACAACTGCTTCAGAAGACTCAGGAGTTCATTTATCGATCAAGCAGAGCCCCAAAAGGAATAGTGGGACTCGAATGTCGGACAATCAGTGCATTCAACTCCCCATCTTGTTGGGCATGCAACGCATGTCCATGTGGGATATGGTTGGCTGAGTCAGTATTAGGTTGACGCAGGTCGTGTAGCGATGCAAGAACTTGTTGCTGTCTGCCATCTTGGCATGCGGCCAAGCGTCTCGGCTGAGCCTGCCCGACACGACAAGTCCACGTGATGCCATTCTATGGCAGGGAAGCGCAGCCAGGGTGACATTTGTGAAGAGTCTCTCAACTCTCTCAAAGCCAGAAATAAAGCAAAGGTGACCGCAACCATCTCTTCATCTTAGAGTTGGTTGCGTGCTGAAGCTTGTTAGATTGACAAGCAGAAAGAGAGACGGGCGGTGGAGGGCGCAACCGGGGTTTCCGAGAGGTCGGCGCTGGCGGGGTTCCTATTTCGAGACAAGGACAGCAGCGCGACTCGAGTCGGTGAGGGAGGGTTCTGAAAGGAACCAGTTTGTTTGCTTCGTTTCTGGTTGGCAAGGGAGAGCCCGATAGGCCGGAAGCGGAGAGCGTCCCCGTCCGTCCGCCCCGTTTGGGCCGGTCAAAGTTCTAGGCCACATGCAGTTACGGCAGTTAGTGGACTATGCATTGTTAAGGTCGCAGACAAGACAGTTGGACGTTTTGCTTTGGGAGTTTTGAATGGTGGGACTGGACTCCGAATACGGCCTGTTGAACAGAGACAGCCGTTTGGTTTTGGCCACCGAGCCGAGCCCACCGGTCTGGACGTTGAGTCAATTTCAGGACCCCAAAAGACGAAAATTACACTTCCAAATACAGCAGAGTCGATCTTAGGGTTCGGGGCATTTTCCCACACACCAAACGCCGGCTCAATGGCTCCCTCGCGTTCAACTCGAGGCGGTGATGTAATGTCGGTCAAGTCAAACAGGGCTGATAAGAGCTGGGGCTGGGGGGATGAGGGGGGGAGAAATACCACCCTAAGGTACCTTATCCGTGAGACAGGTATCAGATAGCTTAAAAGTAGAGTAGCCAGCCAGGAGTGGCAGGGAGGAGCAATTATTATGTAAGGCGTGATTTCTGGGCGGATTGTCTTAGCACATTGCCTCACGTCAAAGCCCCGCGATAACGACGACATCGGCGTGCGCGCCCTGACTGCGGGGCGGCGACATGTCCCTCATCTTCTGCCGTCCCTTCCACGTCCATGGGCGCTGCTGCCCTGCACCGTCCGTGTCTGGCGAGAGTTTCCCCTGCAGCGACGGTCCCCATGGCTCTCTCCCCGTCTTCCCCGTGGCGGGCGTATCACAGCGTTGGAACCCCACCAGAGCCAGCAAATTTGCACAAAGGGTCCAATGACAAGCTTCCCATTTATTTTCTTAAGCAGCCTCAATGTACCGCGTACTGGCTGCACGCCTGCAAATGTACGCTGCGAGTGACCTTGACCTTGCTTGGCCTTGGAGGCAAGCCCGCCCCAGGCCCCTTTGTGGTGCTGTGCTCTACTGTCCGTATGTAGGTGGGAGCTGTGTCCTATCCTGTGTGTGTGTGACTCCTCTCAGCGCCGGTGCCCGCGCTCGTGCTGTTTTATTTTTCTAGCCGATATCTACCTCCCCTTCGCTTTCTCTCTTTTTTCCCTCCTCTCTCACCAACAAAAAAAATCCTGCACCTTCTTGCAACATCCCCGTCACACAATATCTCCGGCCATAACCCCTCCGCCTTCAAACATCTCGTCCAGAGAAAATAAAATACCCCTCTTCTGATTGTCCATTTGCAAAGCTGCCCTTATGAACGGGCGCCCGTCAGTCTTCACCTCTCAGGTACGTTGCTGTTGCTGTCGACGATGCAGCCCTTTGCCTCTTATCTTTTTTTTTTGTCTCTCTCCTGCCGGTCCTGTGGCTGTGGGTTTGAGCTCACGGCCTTCGTGATACTCAACCCCACCGGTCAAAACTCTGTCTCGTGCCCGTGGTCATAGCCCAATTGGTTCAACCGGCATCTACTTGCACTTTCTGCACTCTTGAATTCGTTCGCAATGCCTCGAAAAAGCAGTTGCTGACTCGTCATCTATAGGATTACCTTTCAGGTTCGCACAACGCCCTCTCCGCGGTTGACTCACCGCCCTCCGTCAACCAAAGACTAACCATGGCCAAACAGACCACTTGTGGAAGGCTTCCAGGGCCTAAAGGTCTCTTGACACAACCAGAAAAGCTACCTAGTACCAGACCTCCCAACCGATAAACCACCATGTTCTCTCGATTGGCCACCCAATTCTCCAAGCCCGCGGTCAAGAGTGCCGCCGGGTTGAGCTCCGGTTTCCGTGCTCAGACCCGATTCCTCTCCAAGCAGGCCACTGGCAGTAAGGGTCGCAAGATGCCCTTCAACCAGACCCGCGCCACTGCCCCCGTCGCAAACCTCGACGCTACCTTCACCATTCGCGTACGTTACCTCCGACGGTCCACCCAAACGTCACTGTGAGTCACGGTGGGCTAACCATGATCAACAGGATGGTCCAGTCTTCTCGGGCCGAGCCTTCGGAGCAAACTCCAACATCTCCGGCGAGGCTGTCTTCACCACTTCTCTCGTGGGATACCCCGAGTCCATGACCGACCCCTCCTACCGTGGCCAGATTCTGGTCTTCACCCAGCCTCTCATTGGCAACTACGGAGTCCCCTCCAACCAGCTTGACGAGTACAAGCTCCTCAAGTACTTTGAGTCTCCCCACATCCAGTGCGCCGGTGTCGTCGTCGCCGACGTCGCTGAGCAGTACAGCCACTGGACTGCCGTCGAGAGCTTGGGTAACTGGTGCGCTCGTGAGGGCGTCCCCGCCATCTCCGGTGTCGACACCCGTGCCATCGTCACCTTCCTCCGTGAGCAGGGTTCCTCCCTCGCTAGGATTACCATTGGTGACGAGTACGATGCCGACGAGGACGAGAGCTTCATCGACCCTGGCCAGATCAACCTGGTCAAGCGCGTCAGCACCAAGGCTCCCTTCGTTGTCGAGTCGCCTGGTGCCAAGTACCACGTCGCCCTGATTGACTGCGGTGTCAAGGAGAACATCCTCCGCAGCCTCGTCAGCCGTGGTGCCTCCGTCACCGTCTTCCCCTACAACTACCCCATTCAGAAGGTCGCCGCCAACTTTGACGGTGTCTTCATCTCCAACGGACCCGGTGACCCGACCCATTGCCAGGACACCATCTACAACCTGGGCCGCCTGATGGAGACCTCCCCTGTCCCCATCATGGGTATCTGCCTCGGTCACCAGCTTCTCGCTCTCGCCGTCGGTGCTCGCACCATCAAGCTTAAGTACGGAAACCGTGCCCACAACATCCCCGCCCTCGACTTGACCACCGGTCAGTGCCACATCACCAGCCAGAACCACGGTTACGCTGTGGACGCTTCCACCCTGCCCAGCGAGTTCAAGGAGTACTTCGTCAACCTGAACGACGGAAGTAACGAGGGCATGATGCACAAGACCCGCCCCATCTTCTCCACCCAGTTCCACCCCGAGGCCAAGGGTGGCCCGATGGACAGCTCCTACCTGTTTGACAAGTACCTCGAGAACGTCCAGCTCTTCAAGGAGAGCGAGAAGATCTACAAGGACAACCGCCCCACGCCCCTTATGCTTGACATTCTCAGCAGGGAGCGTGTCGGTGTCGAGCCCACCACCCTGGCTGCGGCTGCCTAAGTTTGTTCCGCTGTCGATTTAGCTCGTTCTTGACTTATGGGATTTGCGGTGTCGTAGCAGGTATAAAAGGGTTTTCTGTTTGGGAAGCTAGTGATGGTTCCTCTTTTTGATTTTGTAGTTGACAATATGGCTCAAAAGTAGCTGTTCATTCCTAAAATGATGCAAAAAAAGCACTTTATTTGGAAATAATACGTCTCGTTATCGAGTGAACATGCTACAAATCCCCGTCAGTGAGAACTATCCTCTACCAAGTCGAGGATTGATGGAGCATGTTCTGTCGAATTGCTTGACAGGGCTCGGAAGTAAAATCCATGTCTCATACCTCGAGCTTATGATGCCGTCTATGTGATCGAATCGGCCAGCTAGCGGCCCGCGGCTATGCCTCCGCTGTCGACGACGAGAGGGGTTCCATCTGAGAGGTCTTCGTCCCTTGCTTTCCTCTCCTCACTATGAAGTCCGTTCCCTGCGCCCCGACACCTAGCGAAGAGCCATACGCTGCTGGCCCCGAAGACAATCTGCAAAATGGGTTGAAAGGTCTCTCATAGCCTCCTCATTCACTGTCAGACCAATCACTCCATAGCACACCGTCTAGCGCTCTACGGCAAAGAAGGGTACGTCAGTAGTCGTATCAGTGGCTTACGTAGTAGAAGAATGAGGTCCACATCATGACATCGCAAAGTCACAGGGTTCAGTCCAATAGCGTATTGATTTTTTGTCTACTTTTGGGAGAATGAAATCAAAGTCCTCCTGTATGGTGAAGCCCGCGGGTAAAGCGGGCAGTGGTATCGCAGCGTCTCTCTCTATGGTGTCAAAAAAGGGGGGTTTGTTGGGAAAAAGCAATCTATAGCTTCGCGCGCGTGCCATGGAGGCACCCGAAGCTGGGCATTAGAAGGAAATTCAGAAAGCCATCCTGTCCCATCTCCTTTCCAGTTTTCCGTCCCACCCTTGCTCGTGCTTCGAAAGCGATGCCTGGCGATATCGTATCTGTATCCTGCCGAACGTGTCGCTAACGCTTTCGTCTTTTTTTGCCCCAACTTTTCCTACACTTCATATACATGCTGGATGAGAATCGGCTTGTGCGTTGAGTCCTGATCTCAAACCCTTCGCCCGTCTCTTGAGATATTGTTGCGCTGCTAAGGATACTCTCGTCGTCCGCAGCCCGCTGAGATACTCCGTGACTTTGGGGGATTTGAGTCGATGAGCTCCGACACGGGCCAAATCAATATGACGACTCCTAGTATCGTCTGTCACGATCGTCGCCGCGCGAGCCAAAGGTTCCACGGTCGCCTTGCCTGTATGGTCCGCCCTCATTGATACCCGGGAGGTATCTGTCGCTGAGGGGACGAGGGTTGCGACGACCATTGCCGCCGCCGCCGCCACCACCACCACCGCCGTTTCTTCGATTGCGACGGGGACCTGGTCCGCGAGGAGGTCCGCTGTCGAAACCTCGTCTGCGTTGCGCATCTCTCTCTCTGTGCGGTGGGCGAATGCCGACAAAGACTTCCTGGCCGCGGTCAACGAAACTGTCTCCCTGCTCGAAAGTGTAGCGGTTGATCTCGGTGTCGGGGCCCATGTCGCGCTTAAGGTCTTGGGTGTAGAATGAGCGCATGTTGCGGATTCGTCTGTTGGCCAGATCATCGGAGACGGTCTGGAATGTGATTGGGGGGTTCTTGCGCGTCGTTTGGACGGGACCTCCTGGGAAGTTTTGAATCTGACGAGAGCCTCTACCTCCAGGGCCACGGGGTGGGTCCCGGTCTCCTCTGGGTCCAAGGGGCGCACCTTCTGTACCTCTGGCCCGAGGTCCCAGGGGAATCGCGTTCACATCCTTAACAGCGGGCCCAGAAGGAATAGGTCTGGTCGGCTCAGGGGCAGCTAGCGCCGGCGGAGGCGCGGTGCCCGAATCCAGGCGGGCGACGACGAATCCATCGTCCTCGCGATCAAAAATGACCTCCCAACGAGCTCCTCTCCGGCTCTGGCCCTGTGTCTCTTCCTCGTCGATCCACTCGCGAACCTTCTCGGGCGGGACAAAGTCCACCCAAAGTGGCTTGCGCTCACGCTCGTCGGGCCAGATGACGTCATGTAAGGCGTTGCGGACGCGTGAAGCCTGAGATGTCGTTTTGAAGACGGCGAAAGCATGAGTCCTGATCTGGTCGACGAAGAATTCTTCGATATCGCCTTCATTGGGATCGGTGCCGGCGGGCGTCGCGAGCTCGAGCAGATGAGCCTGGACCACGTTCTCGCGGAGAGGTCTCATGAAGTTTTTGATGTAAAGAGCTCTGGTCGCAGGATGAATTGATGGCTGCACGTCGCGCTCGTACTCCATGGCATCGCCCACTCCTTGGCCAGTGGAGGACTGTGTGTCATTGGTGTCCTTGGGTTGGTCTGCGTTGTCTCTTGATTCGTGGTCCGGGCCAGAATCATCCACAACCGGACGCTCATTGTCCGCCTCATCGTTTGTGGTCATTGCGACGTCCTCGACATACTCCTCAGTCTCTTGGCGTTGGTCTTGTTCCATGGGCTGGTCTTCAGGCTGGGGTACATTCTCGGAAACAACCTTCGCATCGTTGGCGATGTCTTCCGCAATACTCGTGTTCTCCACCAACGCGTCCTTAATGGTGCTGATGATCCCAGTCACGCCAGACGGCTCCGTCGATTGCGCTTCGTCGTCCTGTTGCGCCTTGATGCGTTTGCGGGATGCGTCCTCTAGTGGCTCGGCAGGGCTCTCTGAGCGGCGCTTTCGCTTTTGAGCATCCTGAGCAATTTCGGTAGGCGCGGGAGGTGTGATTTCGGCCGAAGGCACGTCTTCTTGAAGGGCGGCCGGGGCATCTTGTTTGTCCTCGCTCTCGGTGGCTGCCACCGGGGCGTCGCTGGTGGTCTTGGGGAGTGGGGAGGCAGACTCGGGCGCGGGCGCGGTATCGGGTTCGGTAGGCGCAGCATCAGGTTCGGCAGGCGCAGGTTCCTTGGGGGCTTCGTCGGCAGAAGCAGAATCCGCGGACGGCTCCTCAGCTTCTACAGGCTGGGGTTCGAAAGTCTCAGCAGCTTCAGGTTCGGAGGCCTCCGCCTCGTTCTCGGCGGCCGCGTTGTTGGCATCGTCTTCGGTGAGTCGCGAAACGAGGTCTTGCTTAAGGCCGGCTATAGCAAGCCCTCGCCGCTTCAACTCAGCCTTCAGTTGGACGACGGTTTGCTTGCTCCAGTCCTTCATCGTGAATGATTGTTGAGTCGCAACGAGTGTCGCATAGCTCGAATGCTAGATATAATAGAATGTAATTTTGTTGGGCGCGTACCCAGAATGATTTTTGCGCGTTACCGACGTGGTTTGCGCGTGTTGCGATGTGCAAAGTTGGCGATGCTAAGCAGGAGGTGGACAACCGGGAAGACAAGTCGTCGTTGGGTCACTTCCAAGTTGAGCGCGTCGTCGCGACCTGAAAAATTGCCCCGTCATGCAAATCAGAGCCTCTCCACTGAGCTAGTACTTGGTACGCTAAGGTAGACAGTCGCTAGTGCAGGGGTTGCCTCCCACCCTCAGTGATCGATCCCGTCTGGGAAGGATGTCATCTCTGCGCGCGGCCCCACAACTTTTCGCGCCGTCATCTGCCGGGAGATCAATCACGTGGCTCAAAGCGTTGACTTCGTCTCAAGTCTGACATTTTACGTTTTTCGCTCTATGCCTAAGCACGATTTTGATATTTGCTTGTTTTTCTTTGGTCTATGGACTTTTTGGCAGCTTGATCTGATAATCTTTTGACGAGAGGAAGATGACAAGGTGTACCTGATGGCTCCTGCTTCTTCTGTTCGCATCAACGTGACTAAGCAAATATCAGACGGTGAAGCCAGTTGAGCACGGGCCAAGTGCCCATCCAATCCAGCAGCGTGGCAGCGTGGCACCAGCCGCCAGCCGCTGTACCTTACTTGCCTTACCTTAATTCATTGCTGTTTTTTTTTTTTTGTCTCACCGCGTCAACATCAATTGAAAGGGGGATTCTAACGGTTTTTGTCCCGCCGCCGTTTTCGTCGCGAACAATGCTAAAGGACCTTTGCGTCTTTCTGCTTTGAAAGTTTCATGTTCAAGGGACAATACAACTTCGCCATATTCCTGGGTTCCTGCCTTCCCACGCGGGTTTGCCGCATATGGTTGAGATAAAAATTGCTACAGATGAAGAAGCGACGAGTGTCGGCTCGACAAAGAAATGCATCTCTGCGGCTTCTCTCAGCAGGCACGTTCGTGAGATGTCAAAAGACGTGACTTCCCCGGCACCAGCAACCTGCCAAACACAACCACCAAGCTTCAAATCCTCGTTGCACGCCGCTCATCCTTACCGTCCTCCAGACTCTTCACACGACACCTCGTACTTTCCGATGGATCGACCCTCGTCAGGCTTCTTATGGAGTCCTACACCTTTTCAAACCCCCCAACACTCCCGTCTATTGGATTACAGCTTTCTCAGCGCGACACCTCTCACGGAGACCCCGGCAACAAGCGCAAGCATTGGCAGAGAGGGCACTCCTGGTTCGGACAAGGTCTTGTCAGGCCGCATCAAAAAGTCAACGCACAGAACACCTTTGCGCAAGGAAGATGTTCTCAGTGAGAAGGAGAAGGAGGAGGAACAGCGGCAACTGAAAGAAATGACGGAGGAAGTGAAGCTCTTTCCTAGAAGCGACAGTTGGGCCGACGACGAATTCAAATTATTCAAAATTCTGTTCATGAGACAATACAGCCCTCTGCTGCCGGCCGATTGGCAGATGAGCTTCAGAGGCATCCCAATCCCAGATATCCTATTTGCCAGCTCCGTTGCGCACCCGCCTATCATCAATACGCGGTCCGGCAACGATTTCAAAGGTGTGTTTTGAAGCCCCAACTTGATGGTTTTGAGTACTAACTCGGCTCCAGCAACGAAGGCTTTGATTCGCCTCATTGACCTGACCAGAGAGGTTCGAGCCTTGGCTCAAACAGGCCAAAGGCACAGAGCGAGCGGGCTGATCACGAAGAGACTTCAAGAGTACGCCAAATGGGCTGAGCAGGACGGAGAGTACGACACGCTGGATTACGTGCCGAACATCATCATTGATGCCGTCGACACCTCCCAGACGCCGCAGGCAATTGAGGAACACATGCAGAACCGGCTTAGAATCGCCGCTGCAAGTCAACGCGCTCACTGGAGAGCTGACCGGGCGCCTGAGACCGGCCACAAGAAGGAGGAAGAGAAAGGGAACGAGTCAGAAGTCGACCCCGAGGAGGCTGAGCCGGAGGACAACAGGATTGTTCTTGTGCCGGACAAGTACCCGACGCCGTCACCGCAAAAAGCCAACTTGCCTCCGTCGACCCCGCACCAAAACGGGACCAACGGCGATGGCTTCAGTGAGCACAACAGCCCGAGCGAAAAGTCCGAGAGTGCCGAGCAGCCGGACGAACTCTGGGCCGGCGAGTACACGCGGCGTCCACCTGTCATTTACGGACTGTTCATTGTCAACACATCAGTCATGGTACTTACCATTGACTCAGCAAAGGAAGTGGACGCTGCCGGGAGTTATCAGGTGGAAGTCGGTTTCAGCAAACGTGGCCAGGATGTATGGAACGCGATCACTGTTGCGATCGTTGTCTGTCTGGCCAGGGACACCATCGTGGAGATGAAGAAAAACTTTGAGAATTCGGTCTGGGACGAGTCGAGCGACCCGGACGCTTGATATGACGGTATGAATGATATGAGGCCCCGCCACGGCAGCAAGCGTCGTTTGGTCTTTCTTTTCTTTGTTTACGGCGGCGAGCAATCCTTTGGAATGCGTATACCCATTGCTATTTTGGTGGACGCTGCAGATACCCCTCAACTGAGTAGAAGCCTTGTTAAGTATTTTTTTTTACCAACAAGGCATGATCAGGATTAGCTGCATCTCTTTTCCTTTCTTCAGATCATCCATACTGTGAGCTCAGCTGAGCAGATGGCATGACTTTTACTGGGCAGGGATGACATTCCAAAACTAAGCGATTGGCTCGTCAATCTGGGGCATCTTTACAAGCCTTGACGACCCCTCACTTGGGACATGTGGGCATTATCGACAAGTGTCTCGATGCTGACTCTACGGCTCCTATCACCGACCTGAAGCGCCGAGCCTTGAGACGAGTTCGTCGGATCCGGTTCCTGACGGGGTCCAAGTCGTCCCGCGACCGAATCTGTCTCCATGAGGGGGCTCGGCTCTTGGCTCGGAGTCATGCAGATCGGAGGTCGGCCGCCGAAGGAAGAGAAAACGAAAACACACAACGTGACGAAGCAAGGCAGAAAATCGAGGACTCTAATCAATTCGCCTCTTAACACCGAGGATTGCGCTGTACGACCTCGGGATTACGTATCCTGTTTTTTTCGTAATGGCGTTGGAGGGGTGCCGACATAGGACACCGACTGCCCTATTCGTCACCGCCACGATTCCCCATACCGCAAAATGCCCCGTTACCCTGTCAGCTTATTCAGGTCGCCTGTCACTGGGCCATCGCCTTGCCCGTCCTGCAGGCCAGGTTCTCGGAGCCGGATTCCGGTCCACTACGAGCTGCAGGTACTTTGGGGGCCCTTTCTCACAGTGAGGGAAGGGAATGTCAAGGAAGCGTGTGGTGGTGTGGTGCGTGGAAGCATGATAGGTCAAGAGCCGAGCCATCCTCCTCTGATTCGGCCGGGGAAAGAATCGAATTTTCGCAATGGAGGGCTGCTTTTCTCGATTCTTGCGCCCTATCTTGTCTGTTCCCTGCGCTAGGGGTGGCTGGCGGCGGTGTAAGTCAAGTCCTGCTATTATAAGACTTGACATGTGTGTTGTAGTAGCACACGCAGTAACACATCATCCTGCTGCTGCTGCTGCTGCTGCCGCCGCCGCGCCGCCTTTGTCGTGCTCGGAGAGCGAGATGGCCCAGCGAGGTGTGTAGCATTGCATCCTGGGAGGGCTTAACTAGGACAGAGTATGGTACCTTCTGGGGCCCTGTACCTTGGTCCGATTCCAGAGCGCTGGAGGAAGGAGGGGACCGGAGACCGAACTGGCGGGCATAGCGCTGCGCGAGGGTGGATTTGATTTATGACCTAGACCTAGGCTTGAGGAAGGGGGGGTTCATTGCCCTTCGGTCTCTCTTTTTTTTCTGCCGCATCTCGCTTGGCCGACGGAAGCGTGCCGCTGATGTGAGAGATGATCTGGGTTGTCTACTAATCTGATGTGATGATGTCTTCTCAGACGGGGTTCATGGATGGATGGATGGATTGGACGGTGCCCAAGGATACCTGACTGTAGATCAATCTGTTTGCCTGGAAGTGCAAGTCATGGCGTGTCGGTGAAGTCCTAGGGCACAAGTCAGTTGGCGTGACATTCGGCTTTACTGAGAAGGCATTAGAGTTCAAATTCTTTCCTCCGGGGCCCAAGGGTCTGGCGCAGAACAACATGGAGACAGCGTTGCTCGCCAGACGTGCCGATTGATCCATTCTCGAGACAAGCAAATCAGAGCGTGCCGGCTGATGGAGTACTCCAGGGTGTCCCAGGGGAACCGGCCCAGGCCAACCGGGAAAGGCTAATTACGCCGTATTGTTCGGGTTTAGGCTGGAGGATTTAGGGTAGATAGGTCGTGTCATTTGCGGCCTGGGCTGTCGTTATCTCGCCATTGTTCGGTTAGATACGATTATTCATCGTTGTGTAAGGGGATGGATGATGATAGGGGGGATGAAGGAAATGACCGGGCACGCAAAGACGACAAGGTCGTGAACGTAGAGTAGAGTTCAAAAAGGCAGGGCAAGAACAAAAGAAAACGAGAAAGAAAGAAAAAAGAGAAGTAGAAGAAGAAGCGAAAAAAACAAACATGCTTCAGTATTCCCCAAACAGCATTAGTTCGACCCTCCGTGTCATCAATGCCGCGATGCGATACTGGACTGGACGCAGCAGGGTGGACTCGTCGAGTCGGGTGGATATTGCTAAACTCGGCGGTGGACCACACCCCCCTGTCTCTGGTTTCTAGCGACATGCCACCAGCGGCCAATCAGCAGGCACATGTTGTAATCCGTGACCTCTCAGCCCAGATCACCCAACGACGGGCTCCGATTTTCCCCCATTCTCGTCCGTCACTCGTCATTGGGAACCCAGCGTGGGCTGTCTGTTCTCGTGATTTCTGCCAGCGCCGCCGCGTACAGTTGCACGTTCTCGTCCGCCCATCACCATCGCCCTGCTGTTCGCCCTTGTCGCCTCGTTGTGTGTGTACACCACACGCTTCGCTACCACGCTTCCCGCCACTACCTAAACTAGTCCAGCGTCCGTCACTTGTCAGGTTCGCTACAGACTTCGCTACCGCCTAGCAGGCTACAGCCTCCAGGTCTGGTCCTCTCAGTCTCTCGCATCCACCGAGCAGCCCTCTCACCGCCCGGTGAACCCTCCCCAAGCGCCTTCCCAGCGCACCGCCAGCCGGGTACACGTACGGTGCAGTGTGTACGGGTGCCCTGGATAGCCACTGACTGACTGCCCACTGTTGAGAGTCGTCTCCCACGAGGGGCTCTTACATGTCCGTCATCATCACCAGCAACACTTGTTGTCTCCCTCCTCACCAGCATGCACTCGAAAACACCGCTCTATCCCTCTTAGGCTCTCGTCATCTTCTTCTCGCAACGCTGGTCTCCTCCTTCTCCAACCCCTATTCAGCGTAACTCGGCTTCTCAAGCACCCCCGGCTCTCGGCCCCTCCATCTCTCAAACCACACTGTGTTCGTACAGGCAACCCGAACACGGCAAACCCCTTCGTGCCTTGGATCAACGGTGGCGACCCTCTGTCTCTTCTCAGTCCCCCGGCCGCCGATTCCGCCTTCTTGCTCCGTCACCCGGTTCTCCATATCCCTCTTGACCTCTGTCGTCGACTGTGGACGGGGCAATTCCTCCCCCTGAACCATCCTCCGGACTGCCGACTGTCGAACCACCTCTGCACCGTGGTGGGGTTCTCTAAGTTTGACCTGCTTCTGACTTCTTTACCTCCTCCTCTACCTTGTCGACCGCTTTGCCCGTCAAAGTCTCCTCTTACCTCCGAGCCCGTCCGTCTCCTGACTCCGGCTTGAGCCTCTACTGCATACGAAGTCATCAAATCCCCCGTGATCGACACCTCGGTGAAGGCTTCTGACAGCAAAACCCCTGAATACGAGCCTCTCGGATCTTCTTACTGGTGTTGCGATTGCTACAACACAGACGCCTGCAGCAGACATCCGCCTCGCACCCACGACCGAGCCGCGCTTCTTCGAATGGCGATGGCCGATGGCATCTCGTCGGCGGCTCAGGGTTCGGCCAAACAGCCCCCCTCGACCATGCGAACTGCCCTTCCATCACGGCGCATGTCCCCAAAAGCCCGAGACGGAGGGCAGCATGGCGCCGTAGAGCACGCGAGAATCCCCAGCCCCGGCCCCAGAGCCGACAACATCGACTCGACGACGACCCTGCGCCCGGAAATGCGACGTAGTCCGTCCAGCGAAGCCACGTCAATGTCGGTCGCCAGGAGTCCAGTCTCAGTGTCCAGCGACAGTTCTCCCCAGGCAAAGAGAACGGAAGCGAGGCCCAGCCCGGCACCGACGACGGCAAGTTCTGCATCGGGGCAAACCGGCCAGGTCTGCAGGTGAGGAGACGACAGCCAGACCACCCCCTTCTTCTGCGCGAGACTAACCAGCCGCAGCAACTGCGGTACAACGAGGACACCGCTGTGGAGGAGATCGCCTCAGGGAACGACGATTTGCAACGCTTGTGGCCTATACCAAAAGGCAAGAAACGCTTCGCGGCCAACTAACCTGAAGAAACCGCCGCATCTTGTTGCCGCGACCCCGAGAACTGCTCCGCCAAAAATCGCCCCTGCGCCTGGCCCTGGACCGAAATATCTCAGCGCTCCCGCTCCGACGTATGTCACCGAGGAACAGGCCCCATCAGGGACCTGCCCCGGCGGTGGAAAGTGCAACGGCACCGGCGGCGCAGAGGGTTGCAGTGGCTGTCCTGCCTACAACAACCGCGTGTCGAAATCTGCTCACTTGAATGTTGTTCAGGGGCAAGGATGCGGCGGCGGCAGCGGCAGCGGTGGAGGCAGCTCCTCGAGTCAGCAGCAGCCTGAGCCCATGGCTGTTGACGATCCCGCGGCTCCAGTTGACATTGCTGCTCTGCAAATACAGGGACAGAATCCAAACACGACCGTCGTTATCGCCTGTCAAAATTGCAGCACGACTGTTACGCCCTTGTGGCGACGTGATGAAAGTGGACACACGATTTGCAATGCGTGCGGTATGTGCCGTCGAAATCTGGGGAAGATCTCGATCTCGATGTGCTGACATAATTAGGTCTCTACTACAAACTTCATGGAGTCCACCGGCCTGTCACCATGAAAAAGTCGACAATTAAGCGAAGGAAAAGAGTGATTCCCTCTTCGTTTGGCGGCGAGTGGACCGATGACATGCTTGAGGGATCAGAAACGCAGAGCCAGGCGCCCGAGGGCAGCCCAGAAAGGGGCACAATGAATGAGGACGGGTCTATCAACCTGGGTTTTCGGCATCGCCAGGAGAACCCCATGGCTATGCTTCCAGATCCTCAGATGCGCCCCAACCGGCAAGGGTCCCCTCTGCCATCAGCGACCGACTTGGCTGCCTACCAATCTTCGATGCCCCGGACGTCGCATCCCTACCCTGGCTCGCTCAACGACGACAACCGACTTGCGCCGATCACCTCGCTGGCTGCTATGGGCGAACGTCAATCATCGCTATCACCTGCGTCGTTTCTTCCACCATCGCGCAAACGGTCCCTGTCTGCTGAGGGAAACCAGCCAGGTGACGGTGGCCCCGACACCTCGAAGCGGTTGTCGTCCATCAAGTCGATCCTGAACCCCACCGACGGGGACGAGAGCCCAACCTACCACTCCGGAGGCGAGGACGCTGCCGAGCACTATGCTCGGTCTGCAATGTCTCCCGCCGGCTCGGCACCGAGTCCAGGGTCCTACTCCAACACTCGCCTGACGCCCCTGCCCTCGCCGGGGCCCAGCAGCCAGACAAGCCATCCGGGCTTCAGCAATCAAGAGAGTGAGAGGGCAAGGGCCGAGAAGAGGGCTGCTCTGACCAGGGAGGCGGAGCGGATGAGAGAGATGCTCGCTGCGAAGGAGAGGGAACTTGCGGAACTGAACGACTGAACGAATCTTCCAACACGATACACACGAAAAACGGGATCGGGATCGGGATATCGGGACGGGTTATCATGTGCGCGCACATCATGGCTTTGGAGTTGCTTGTGTGTCTTTTTTAGGAACGGGAGACGGCGGGCGGTAATCTTGTGTTTTCCCTGCGAAAGTCCAAACGGAGTCACTTTTTTGTTTTGCTTTGCTTCTTCTTCTTCTCTTCTTTACTCCTTTTTCACCCCCGGCGAAACGAGAGATTAAAACAAAAACGGACAGGTCTGGCCTTTTACAGGAAAAGGGAGAGGGTGGTGTTGCGCATCTTGGCGCTCGAAAACAAAACTGCATCTTATCTGTCCTGGCGTGGCTCACGACGCGGCGGCGTTTCTTCGTACGACGATGACCAAAAAATCCCTTGTTTTTTTTCATCCTTTTGTATTTGGGCGGGTTACGGAGGGCAAATGCTTTTTTTTTTATCGGAGAGAAAAGGGGAGGGAGTATCAATAGTCTCTTTTGCTTATCCATGGTTTAGACATCGGGACCATCGACTGGTAATGGGTTCTACTAGGCCAAAGAGCAGTGAGGACAGGGCCTTGAGGGAGAAAAATTCAAGCATGGCAACTGTCATTGGACAAGACGCCGCGTACGTTGTACATTTTCCCCATCGCAAAAGCAAAAAAAGCGATCGAGTTTTGCACGTCGAGTTGTTCAAAAAAGGGGTCTGGGACATCCAAGGTCGGGTTTCTGTGTTTTCGAGGGCAAAAAAATCAGGTCTGTTAGACTAGCCATTACGGATCCCAAACAATACCCTGCTTTTACCGGCCTCCTTTGTTCTCCTTACACCATCTAAGAAATAAGTGAAATTCATACAATTGCGCCCGCCACAGAGCAGACGCAACCTCTTCCCAACCACTGACGCAAGTCCCACACCATGCGCAGACTCATACCAGTAGCGCTTTACAAGCTTCCGAATACACGCAATGTACAGCTGGCCCGGCGGGCCAGACACTCATCCATAGGGGCTTTTCTGTCGGGTTTAACAGCTGTTTCCCTTCTTCGTCGGTTTGTCCCCGGGCTCTCTTCTCGGTTCGATTCCCCATACTTTGTCGCAAGGCCGAAGGTCGCGTTCCCCTCTCTTTTCAGTATCTTGACATTTCGAAAAAATCCTCAGCAAATCCGGTTCACATCGTCGCCATCTCTGACCCGTGCCTCCCGCCCCAAATAAGCTTTGGGATGGGAAACGCATCCGAGATGGGCTTTTTGGTATGTTGTAAAGGGGGGCGGCTAGCTTACACCTGCTCTGCTCCCCAGCCGCCGTCGGCCTCGCGCATGTTGGCTGGCGGCTCGATCTGGGGGACGAACTCGAGGGCGGCATAGGCGACGCCGATAATGCCGATGATGGAACCGGCGAGGATCTTGAAGATGCCGTTGTTGATGAGGATGGAGCCGATGAAGATGTAGACTAGGAAGGCATTAGTATCGCTGCTTTCCAGGTCGCGGGGGTCTGCCAGGCTTGAACTTACAAATTCCACGGCCAATGAAGGAGAAGAGGAAGGAGGCGTAACGGGACACCTGGGGAGGAATCTGGAACTCTGCGACTGGGTTAGGCGAGCTTCTGGGAGCCGGAGGCAAGTTCAAGTACCAAGAAGAGCGGTGCCTGTGTCCAAGAGGTTAGCTTTGGTTCCCGATCCAACCGTGGTTTCTCGACAGGGCGCAAACTTACAGAGACCAAAGATAATGACGTAGGCGCCAACAATGATTCCCTGGCTACAAGCGGCTGTTAGTTGTGTCGTACGAACATGGACTGCGTCCCCTTGTCCATTGAATTTTTTGATGCGCGGAGCCGTGCGCGCGCGCTGCGGGATAGCTTCGCGGCAGCGATGCGCGAACTAACAGAACGTCCGACGGGGTCGGCGGAGAGCGAGGACACGTACAAGGAGAAGTCGAAGAATTGAGCGATACCACCCAGGACCATAACGGTCGCGGTGACGAGGTTGACGATGCGGCTGTTGGGGGCGACATGTTAGTCCATGGCAATGCTATGGGATGTCCGGGGGGCACGAACAAGGCGTCGGAGAGCTCCATGTTGGGCGATTTAGCTCGGTGATAGACTGGTTTCGGGAAAGGTGATGGGCGGAAGGGGGATATGTAAGGGAAGAAGGGGAAGAAGAAGCTGACGTGGATGGAGACGGAGACGCCAGGCAACTGGATATCGCGGGTCTTTGGGGATGGGGATGTGTGAGTGGGAAATGTGCAAGGTGGGTGCAAAAGGTGTGACGTCCGGAGAAGAGGCTGACGAGTCAAGGTGCAGCACTTGTGTCCAGTCTGTGTTGTGCTTTGCTCCTGAAGCTGGCAAACCTGGCAGATTAGATACAAGGAGTGCAGCTGTGGATACCGCGACGGGGGGAGGTACCCGGTACTTTGTTAGCTGCTGCTGTGCTGCACCAAACAACCCGAACACGTAGCAGGGCGGCGCATCTCACCAGCCACACCTCAGCTAACCCACCAGCCTCTCACAGAAGGTTTTTCGACACTGACACCTGAAAGCTCTGCGACCGCCTTCCTGAGTTGGGGCCAGCAGGGGTTCAGCGACAATCGCGACGTCAATTGGTGTAAAGGCAAGCTCATTACCTCAGCCGAAGCAAGGTGAGAGCTTCACTTCATCAGCTCTTTCCTGACCACTTGATTGATGGTCTGATATCGAGGACTCGTCGACAGCGGTTTGCTTATCTCGTTGGTTCTTTCGCTTACTACGATGTGAGCGCAATTGACTGGAACTTTCTTTTTCCCAATATTTGTACAACAGATTTTGTTTGATGACCCCGTCATGTTAGCCCTCCGAGCTTCAGTGCCTAGACAGAGCCGCCTCGGCCGGCTGCCGGGGCGAGCTCTGTATGTTGGTGTCTTGAGCTTCCGGAGGTCGATACACACGCCTTCTGTGCAGACGAAGCATCACTCTGCGATTAAAGATATTAGGAACATCGGCATCATTGCTCATGTTGACGCCGTGAGTACATAATTCAAAGCTTGCAGGATGAGATGGCTGATGACCTGAAGGGGAAAACGACTACGACTGAGCGCATGTTGTATTATAGCGGCGTTACTCGTCGAGTTGGAGGTAAGATCTTTAAAAATAAGCGGACTGTATTGAGAAATTGTTTTGGTGGATGAGATGGTAAAAGCCTGCAGAGGCGTGAGCTGACGAGAGGACTCAGATGTCGATGCCGGAAACACAGTAACAGACTTTCTTGAGCTGGAAAGAGAAAGGGGCATCACGATTCAGTCAGCGGCCATCACTTTCAACTGGCCTCTACCAGAAGACTGCCAACCTGGAAACCGTCCCAAGACAATCAACCTCATCGATACCCCCGGCCATCAGGATTTCAGATTCGAAGTCGACAGGTGTCTTCCTATTCTCGACGGTGCGGTATGCATCATTGACTCCGTCAAGGGTGTGGAGGCTCATACAGAGAGAGTATGGGCTTCCGCACACGAGCACAAGATCCCGCGCATCGTCTTCGTCAACAAGCTAGACCGAGACGGCGCCTCATTCCGCAAGTCGGTGCTTGAAATTGGCTCTCGACTAAACGGATGGCCACTGGTATGCCAGATACCATGGTGGGAGGGCGATCAATTTGTCGGCGTTGTCGACGTCATCGACCGCATCGGATACAGGTGGAAGACTGAAAAGCAAAAAACAAAGTACGAGTTCGCCGAGCTTCAGGAGGTGCTTTCGGGCAACCCTCTTCTTGCGGAGATCGAGACCGCCCGCGAAAGACTGATCGAGGGACTTGCCGAGTGGGACGAGGCCATCATGGATCTCTTCGTTGATGATCCCACAAAGATCACCAGTGAAATGCTGAAAGACGCTGTTCGAAACGTCATTCGCAGCGGCGACGGAAACGCCATCCCCGTCCTGGCCGGCGCCAGTTTCCGGCATATCGGAGTGGAGCCTCTGATGGACGCCATCGTCGACTATCTTCCCAGCCCAGATGAGCGTCCAGAGCTTGAGGTTCGCGTAGGAACTAACAGGCAAGAACTCCAGAAGCTCCTGGATGGCACTAACAAGCACAACAAGAAGGCTAGCCACGGCCAGGTTGCTGCTGTGGCGTCTGTATTCAAGGTCTTTCATCATCCCAAGGAAGGAACTCTGAGCTTCGTCCGTGTATACCACGGTGATCTTCATAGGAACTCGTCTACCTGGAACACCCATATCCAGCAGTCTGAGAGACCTTTCGGCCTGGTGCAAATATCTGCGGAAAAGACCGAAGAAGTACAGCATCTGGCGACGGGCCAAATCGGTGCCATCAAGGGGTTGAAGAAGGCACGCACGGGCGACACTCTTCTCGCAGCTGTCGGCAACAAACAAGTTCCAGACAGTCTCAAGCACGTTCACATAAGACCCCCCGAGATCCCCCCGGCAGTTGCCTTCCTTGCCATCGATCCTCAGGGCATGACTGCCGCCAAGGAGCTTGAGATTGCCCTAGACAATGCGTCCAGAGAAGACCCCAGTCTCAGGTGGACCCGCGACGAGAAGACCGAGCAGTTCATCCTCCAGGGCATGGGCAAGCTTCATCTCGACATCGCCGTCCACAACCTAAAGCAAAACCCGAAGGTTCAAGCTGATTTCGGCCCCATCGAGGTGGACTACAAGGAATGTATCACTGCCCCGATCGGGCCTCACCACGTCACCTATGACAGAGTTGTCGCGAGCAAGTCCGGTAAGGTATCATGCAGCGCGACCCTCGAGCCTCTCGAAGAGCATCACCGCCAGGCCGCCCTTGAACCGACTATCGAACGTGATGGCAACATGATCCATGTCATCATCGACCTTCCTGAAGAGGGCTATATACCCAGCTTCGACCCCGAAGAAGCCCGCCAACAGCTCATCAACGGTGTAGTCGCCGCGATCGCACGTGGTCCGCGTCGTGGTTCACCCGTGCAGGGCTGCCACATCACAATCAACGTGGATGCCACCGGGGTTGAGAACCCATCAGGAGGACACTTTACGGGCGCCGCAAGTCGTGCTGTCCGCGAGGCCCTCCGCGAAGCCCACAACACGCGCCAGGCGGTCGGTATCATGGAACCTGTCATGCTTGTCCACATTAGCTGTCCCGAGGCCGCAGCAGGCATGGTGCAGCATGATATCAGTTCTGGCGCGGGCGGTCATGTTTTGGAGATTAATGACAAGTCTGCTGAGTCGAGCTCGGGAATCGATGTCAGCAGAATCTATGCTCCCCCCGACCCTTACGAGAGTGTCGCGTCCCTGAGGGGCAAGAAGTCCATGGCCAGAACGGTGGAGATTGTGGCTAAGGTGCCATTCAAGGAGGTTCTCAACTTTGATGAGCATTTGAGAGGCAAGACTGGCGGACGGCACTCGATGACTATGGCGTTTGACAGCTTTGACCGCGTTGTAGGGTCCAGGGAAAAGGCTTTGTAAAGATGCGAGATGCAATGTACGATATGATACAAAAGCGAGACAGACGATACATGGCAGCTATGAAAATAAAATTTACGCACTTTCAACTCATTAATCGAAGGACATTGCATAGATCATGCAAAGAAAACAGTGCCCAGCGTATGTCTCAAGTTACGAAAAAAACGACCAAGTCAGGTTGCGAAAGGCTTTGAATCTCCAGAAGACCAAATTGAGTCCAAAGTTAGAAAAATGGATAGCTAGGGGAAAGATGACGGAGATGGGGAAAAAGAAAAACAATAGCACGACCTGGTTTCGATCCAGGGACCTCTGGGTTATGAGCCCAGCGCTCTACCCCTGAGCTACCGTGCTTGCACTGTGTGTTAGCCAGCGGCCAATTTTTGCGTACAAGAAGGCTTCGTGGCGGGGTATTGCTCACACGTCGCCACTGCCGTGTAAGTCAGTCGCGCATCATCCGCTGCAAGAAGAGAGCAATGTGTCGAAGATGACAAGATAAGGACATGGTTTTCATATGGAAATGCTTCATCTTTTCGATTGGATCGTATAAGTCACATTGATGTCTTGACTACACTGCCCGGGCGGGCAAATACCATCTATCCCACTTCCGCTCAAGAGCTGGAGGTTCAATCAACATGCTGGACCATTATACGAAGAGATGTTACCTGACAGTAACATTCCAAGAGACGAGGCTGGTGTAAGCGCCGGAACCCACGTCTTGGCTGCATTTCTATCTAGTATTGATGCGGAAGGAAGGGGCAAATGCTGACATGCATCGCATCTGCCCTGGAATTCCCCAAAATCAGGCTGGGGGAGATTTTCCCACATCTCAGGTCGTACCTCACTGTTGAACAGGCTCGATGTCTGTTCCTCACAGACTCTGGGTCCATGTCTCTGGGTCTATCTATGTCTATCTCTCAGGAGCCAACTGTGGAAGAATTTCATCGCAGCCTTCCTCAAAGTAATACTCTGGTTGATCTCGAAGGATGGCCTTCAAATCCAACACTTAGACGGGAAGGGTACACTGAAATAAGACCGCTCACTCGCAGGTCCTGACGCTGTGTAGCACAGCGTTTCATTATTTCCAACCAGGCTGAGCTATCCGTAAATCATGGTGCGCAGGCGTACAGCAGCAAAAAGAATACAAGAAGACGGCGTCGCCACGCTGTCCAATAACCCCCCTCCTACACAGATTCACCACAATGGCTCCGTCTCTTCTCAACATGCCTTCAATGGCCTTGACTGCGACGAAAATACGAAGATTTATACGTCTCCCGACCGGATGGCGGAGATTGGCGATTTTCAACATTACGCTGATGTCGGCTTCATTACTTCTCCTCGTTGTGGTGTTGATGGTCGCCCTCTCAGCAGGAGGCGACTTTTTGCAAGCCTTCAAGTTTTACGAATCGGACTGCAAGAATGCGGCTATCACCAACACTATGCTACACCTTGTTCTAAACATTCTCTCAACCATCGTTCTCGCCTCTTCAAACTTTTTCATGCAGATTCTGAATTCTCCATCGAGAAGCGAAGTCGATGCCGCCCACGCTCGCGGTAGATGGCTAGACATCGGTGTACCGTCCTGGAGAAACGCTTTTCGCCTCTCCCGCTCCAAATTAGTCCTCTGGTCTCTATTGGCCCTGACATCAGTCACGATTCATCTTTTATTCAACAGTTCTGTATTTCAGATACATAGTCGCGATGGACCCTACAGTGTCACGGTTATTAATGAAGAGTTTCTGAGAGGAGGCTTTGACTCGGCACCATACTCGAGTAATTTGACGGCTAGCATCATAGAGACAGTGACACAAGCCTCAAGTTGGGAGCGCATTGGTACTGATCAATGCGGCAAGATCTACTCTCACGACATTTGTACCGGGCTGATGAACCATGGCAACGTTGCCCTGATCGCCGAGACCATTGACAACTCACATCTATTCGATACGCAGACTGGTCCCAACGTGCTTTGGTACAGCGCTCATTGCCGAATGCAAGGCCTTATCCAAAACTTCATCCCCATCTGCAAATCAAACTGTACGTTCGCTCACACCGACACAGGCAATCCTGATCCTGAGTATTCTGAGCCTTGGGCATTTGAAATGACGAGCCAAGGCCAAGCGCCATACTTGAATCCAAATGCACCATTTGTACCTCTTGGATGGGGAACGCGACTACGCAAACAGCGGCCGACAGGGGCGTATCTGAATGTCTCACACTGCCTTGTGCAGCCAAAGACTGCCTCTTGCGCGGTTGCGTTTTCCAGGCCTCTTTTTCTTGCTGTTGTTTTGTCGATATTAGTGAAGGTGGTCGCATGTGTCGTTGCGCTACAAGTATTAGGTTCCGACGAACCACTAGTAACGCCAGGAGATGCGATCGCATCATTCATCTCCGTTCCAAATGATACAACTCCGCTGGGACTTCTCTCGAGGCGGACTGTTCGGCAGAGACAATGGGATACGAATAATAAGCAAACCACCTGGGAACCATTCGAGCCCCGAAAATGGGGAGAGAAACATCATTTCAGAGCTAAATCAGCTTCCGGAGCAGTTTGGAATTTCTCGTACTCGTTCTTGAGTCTGGGTCTTGCAACCTCAGCCGGTTGCCTGATATTTCAGCTTGATCGTGGCATGCCGCTGTAAGTAGTCTTCCATGTTCAAGCCTAATTAAGATATTGGTACAAGCTCAAGCCGAGATTTTGCTAATATCTCGAAGGCAAGGTCTCAAGACGGACCCCTCCGCCGCCGGTAGCATCCTTGCGGCATTCGGGAGTAGTAACGTATTCTTCAACTCGGTCCTAGTCGCCAATTCTCCGCAACTTTATCTTTCATTTTGGTATCTCGTGTTTAACTCTTTAGTTACTCGAATAGAGATGGGCCGGGAATGGGACATGTTTTCTGTGCGATACTGCCCTCTTAGGGTAACTCGGCCAAAGTACGTCTTCCAAGCGGTCTTTTGACGAAGCTTTTGGAAAGCTCACGGTTGATTTGAAGAGGCCAACAGGTTCAGACTTACCGTCTGCAGCTACCGTACAAGTACAGTGTTCCGTTAGTGGTATCAAGTACTCTGGCACACTGGTTACTCTCAAATGCGATATACGTTATCGTTGCCCAAGGCAGTAAGAAAGCTGTGTAAAAGACGAGTTGGGCGCTTATCTGACAAACCTCTGTTTCCAGACTACTATTCGACTGAGCCCAATGATGAGACTGGTGAGCATTACTCGACAGACCCGACAAGTCTCCCAGGAGGCGCTACAGTTGCTATTGGCACCTCACCTGTGGCAGTCCTAACGCTGCTCATCATCCTGACTGTCATGATGATCGGATTCTTGGGCTTGTCTCTTAGACCAACAATTGGAAATATGCCAGTAGTTGGCTCGAATTCACTGGCAATAGCAGCTAATTGCAGAATCTCCCCCCTGGCAAAGATTCCAAGGAGTTTTGCTGTCAGCGACAATGGATTTGACACCGAGCTTGAGGAGCTCATGCCGCCGTCCTTCCAGGATCCAGCCACGCGATCCGCTTCGGAGGATGCGCGTGACATCATCTACAGCCGCCTGAAATGGGGGGAGGTCAAAATGCCTGGCGAATGGTACGATCAAGGTGATGAAATCCGTGAGATCTACGGTGAAGTAGGTCATCTTAGCTTCGGGACAGTCATGGACGACCCACAACCTCCGAAAGAAGGCCGATGGTACAGATGATCAAAGGTTTGGGGCATTACCATGGGAGGCCACTTTTGTCATCACGGTGAGGACATATTGCAAATTGAAAGTCGGCCGTCTCTTTAGAGAAGAGAATCTGGTGTTGAATTAAGACAAAGGAGCAATGGAATGAATGTCGGCGAAGGCACTATGCAGCAACTCAAGATGAATTCTCCATAAGACTTCTTGTTCCTCGGACTCAAGGCAGCTTCGCTGCGCAGTCGTCTCGAGAAACAGATGATGTATCCCTGTGGGTATCTATGCCTGTCTGGGAAAATGATGCAGGAGAATGGTGTGAGCGACGCCATGCTCATGGCACTGTATGCCACTCTAACCGATATCATAGATAATATGAGAAGCGTGATGCTGATTGGATTTGAGCCAGCGCTACAGCAGCCGACAATTCCGTAGGATTATTGTCTGGAAAACCGCTTCGATCATACACCGTGAATAGCGGGCTCTTTGCACCGAGCGGACCCTACCATGTGGGAGAAAAGCCCGCTAGCTGCAGCACAATCCATCGGTCTGTACGTCTAGAAGGCGGGACTTCAGTCGGTGATCCTGCCCTGTACTCATGTTCTTGCGGAAGAACTTATGCAGCCCGGTGAGAGGTGGGCTGTGTGACGGCGTGAAGGTGAATCAAGGTGAACCAAGAGTCAGCACCAAAATGTCAGATTCTAGCGCCGTCGGACTGGACAGTCAGTAGCCGTGATCCTTATCGACTAGTCTGCAATCTATACCGTTATTGTCAAATAAACAGAAATTGTCATTCTGTAACGGGGAATTTTGATGATGAATGGCCCTACAAAGACCTTACCTCACGTCATCCCGGACATACGAGTAGCCAGGTTCGCTAGGAGTTAAGATACACCCTGATAGATGACATGTGTGCCGATAGATATTAGCTAGCGCTCAAGAAACTCCGATTTGGCGTGGTATAGATGCCGTAGGGCTACCGATAACGTGCTTAGAAGTTCGGTGGAATTCAAGCAGAGACACCAGACCGCGGCTTTGGAATGATTTGAAAGTTACAAGTCTTCTCCCTGAACATGCCAAGCTGCAGTCCTTCATTAGAGGCCGCCGAGCCCGATAGGCGCCGAACACGTCTGCTGTGCCATGATCCTAGATATTGGCGACGAAGAATAGAGAAGAAGCAATTCCCATGTGCCACCACGTGGCCGTGGGCGTGGGACCCCGGAATGTCACTGATCCGCGAGGCGTTGACGATCATGAATAGAGGTTGGCCGGGTCGCGGGCCAGGCGTGCCAGGGTCTGGCGATCCTCCCATGCGGATGGAATTATTCTCGACCGGACAATGCCAAGCTTTTTTGTTTCGTTTGTCAAAGAGGATGAAAGTTGGGACGAACAAAACGGCCCTCCTCTCCCGTCGCTTGTTTTATTTTTAGGCGGCAATGGGAAAAAACAAGCGCGCTGAAGGAGGTGTGCCGTGGGCTTGCATTGGCCCTGCAAAGGCCCAACACAGCCTCTGGATGCCCGGATTGACGCTCTCCGGGCGACCAGAGGGCCAATCAGGAAACGGGCGCACCCCAGCCCACTTACTGTTCTAAGAAAGTTTACTCCTCCTCCTCCCCCAAGCCCCCCATACGCAAAGTGGTCAAGGCCCGTAGACTCGGGACTTCAACCCTCGCCTGACCAATCCGCGCAGAGACAGCCCGGCCGGCCCTATGGTTTTCTGGAGGATTCCGACTTTTGTCAAGACCAAAGACCAATGACACCAGCCTAGCGCTGACGGGTAGACCGGCTCCAGCAAGGCTTCCATCTCGTCGGAGTGCACCACTCCCGGGAGGAACTGGATAGCTACGCCGCGTGCCAAAGAACGCGTGCCATGTTGGCACATTCCCACATCTTGCTCACTGCCCGCTGTACGGTGAGATGGCGGTCGGGTGCGTTGCTTGCCGTTGCTAACTCCGTCCCCCAGCCATGCTTGGGAGGCCGGGACCTTGTTGACGATGGATGATTTGGGTCCAAAATAGTGTACGTCCACCAAGGATACATGGCAGCCTATTCCTAAATACACATTCAAGCAGACGAGCATCACAGTATATAACAAAGAGAGATATCCTGTATTCATGATGCCTTCTCTTGCCTCCCATCTCGCATCCACATCTTCACAGTTTCCTATCTGTTCCAGTTCCTTGTTTCCTAGAGTCTGTCATCTCAGCTTCGCATCAACCTAATACGCAAGTCACCCAATAAACACAATAATCAAGATGCTTTTCACCCAGACCGCCGCCGCCGCCATCCTGGCCTATGCCTCTTCCGCTCTCGCCGGACCCATCAGCACTCGCGATACCACTCCGGCTTTGAGCTTGACCCAGCAGCTATTCCTCGCGGATACGTAAGTCACACAAACAAGAAAACATCAAGCTTGGCCCATCAAGCTAACTAGAAAAAGTGCCGTCGACCGCTTCAAGCTCCTCCCCGATGACAAGCAGTTCGTCTTCGACTTCAACCAGAAGCAAGCCAACCCCGGAAAGGGTGGTGAGCTCGTCGCCGCCAACCGCAAGACCTTCCCTGCCCTCGTCAGCACCGGAGCCGGCATGGTAAGTCTTTCCTGATACTCCCCCCCATATCACCAAACAACGAAGCTGACGACTCTACAAAGGCCGTCGGACGCGTCAAGCCCTGCGGCATGAACACCCTCCACGTCCACCCCCGATCCGTCGAGCTCCAGATCGTCACCGAGGGCCGCCTCATCACCGAGATGGCGCCCGAGAACGGCGTCCTCGCGGCCGACGGCAAGACCCGCCGCATCATCCGCACCGAGCTCAGCCCCTACATGATGACCCCCTTCTACCAGGGCTCCGTCCACAGCCAGTTCAACCCGGACTGCACCGACGCCATCTTCGTCGCCAGCTTCACCTCGGAGGACTTTGGCACCGGCCAGATCGCCGACGAGACCTTCGCCTTTAGCGATGATCTCATCGCTGCCACCTTTGGCCAGAGCATCGACGGCGAGGATATCGAGATGGTCCGCGCCGCTATTCCTGCCAGCATCGCTCTCGGTGTCGATGAGTGCTTGAAGAAGTGCAACATCAAGAAGCGCGAGATCTGAGTGGGTGATGTGGGAATGTACATAACTTGCTACAAACGGGATCGGGATTGCAAGGGCGTAGCGGGGGACATGCATGGCATACTTCATGATGGCATTGGGCGGGAGCGTATCTGATTTGGATTGGATTGTGAGCATGGGGCAGGCGTTCTTGACTTTGGATCATCTTCATCAGTTTTATACTGTATTTGACTTCTTTAGAATATCACACAAGTATTGTATATAGACTATTGGGGAAATATTATCTGTCCTACGTACACTGTCACGACTACATTTTCTGTGATCCCTGCTGCTGTCTTTATCCTGCTTGCATGTGTCCCTATCTTAAGCTTCCTATCACAACCTGTCTCGAGGGATTTGTCATAAATCGCCTCTAGTTATGATAACTTGTAAGACGTAAGGATGCCACAACGCTGCAGGAGTTGGGACGGCGATCACATGGGGCTATCAGCAGCTACTGTTGCGGTGGTTGTCATTTCCGCTGTATATGAATAGAAGTACGAGTATCGCTTCACCCTGAGATGATATAGGCCTGTAAGTTTTATAATATTTTGATGCCTCTGATATATGATCACGGGGAGAGTGAGGCATGAAAGCGCCCATGGTTTCATGGCACCCGTCTTGAAAGCCAACAATGTGCCACGACCGGTAACAAGAACGAGACTTCACGCCGGTCTTCTGATGAAAGTACATTGAAGGAGAAAGTGAGATTGGTTTCGATTTCAAGATGCCGACCTGCCTTTGGTCACCTATGAAGAATAATCGATGATCAGAAGGGACGCTTCTGACAAGTGATCAAACGCATGCTGAGGATAAGTCTAGCAACCGAAGTTACGGAAGGTCAGGACACCTCTGCACGCAAAAGGCTCAAAAGTCGATAGCCTTGCTACTGGTCAGCTGGATACGTCTTTCTGGTGATGTGATATGCCGCCACACTGCATGGGACATCGTTGTCTTGTCTAGTCTCCTAGAAGAACGGCGTCATCGTGAAAACCTGACGAATGACACGACTACGAAGACTCACAAACGCTATGGACGGCCAACATGGACGTACACCACACGAGTGTGTATTAACGTTCATCGTCAATAGGATGCAGTAAAGCCACAATGACGCATGCCAAGGTTATTACAGCGGTAGGAAATGAATGTGTGGCCTAGCGGCGTTTGTCGTCAGGAGCGCTTCACCTCCCTTCTGCCGCCAATACTGTGGACAACCTAGTGCTCAATCAATTTCTCACAACATTGCTTGGAGGTTGTCCCAAGCGGCGTATCGATGTTGCCTAGAAAGTCTGCGGTTCACAACGGCCGCGGCATAGGAAACCTGAAAGCGAAGCAGACTCTCATCTGATGTCGCAAACGAAGCCAATATTATTGCCATTGCCAGAGTCTCCTTTCGTCGGCATAACAGCGAAGCTGAAGTTGGCTCACGGCAGTATCACGACAGAAGAGCTGGAGCCACAGCATCTCGGTAACAAGCGTTGTTGGCTGTACGATGGCCGCAGAGCCCAGAAACATCTTCTACGTCACAAAACATGTCAAATCAAGACTGATCAGTTGGTGCTTGGCGCGGGGACGCGATGCCCCAGTCTCATTTAAGAGAGCGAGGATTGAGACGGGCATGGCGTGACCTAGCCTGTTCGCGGCCCATCGGAAGACCTAGCGCGTCAAGAATTGTCATCAGAAACTGCAAATGATCGTCAGTCAGTAATTGCGCTGTCAGCCTTGTGCGGGCTATTGGAAAATCCTTCCAGTCGAACAGAAGACCGTTGAAGACGTCGACCATGGGACGCCTGGCATTGGCATGTCGCAATCTAGGACAACGACACAGACGATACCGGCGATTCGAGTATGCGAGCCCGGCAGGTTCAAATCGCGTGCGCGTCTAAATGGTCTGGCGTGGAGGTATGGCTAGGCCAACTCGGGCACAGCTCACTGGAGCGCAATCTCCTGCTCTGGCGACGGTGGCATCTGGCACCCCGGATCTCTCGCACGGCCAGCAAAGATGATAGATCGCATCCGCTGCTGGCTGACAGTTGCTCCGGCGTTGGCTCGTTCACCCTGCCCGAGTCAACGAAACCGGGGCTGGAGAATCGTCGGAGAGAAAGAAAGCTCGGTCGCTTTCCTGGGCAAAGGGCACGTGGGTTCAGAACAGTTGAGGGTCCTGGGACATGAGGCTCATGCAACATGTCCACTTGCCAGGATGGCCGGAACGCCCTTGCAAAGATGCGCAGTTGTGCTCGACAAGGCTCTCGCAAAGGGCAGCAAACCCGAGGTTTTTGAGGGGGAACCCGGATAGTTAAGGAGGCAAGCCGTAGGCGAAGTTGAAAAGGGTAAAAGCGTTTCGGTCTGTGGTTCAAGCCTGGAGGCGAGCGGTGCAGGGCCGACTCGACGTTGGGTTTAGCCGTAGGCGTTGGTTTTGGCTGTTGGGGGCTTGAATCTTGATAGGGGAATCGGTCCATGGAAGGGGGGAGGAGGCGCCGTTTGGGCCTCGGCATGGTGGAGCCTGTTCCAGATATCGCGAGCTGCGCTTCCAGAAGGAGAAGGCAAGACCGCTGGATGATGGCGTCGGCGTTGAAGAAGGCGTTGCTCCGCATTCCGCACTTTTGCATTCCAACGCGGCGAGACATTCGGTCCAGGAGAAGAATGCGAGACTCATGCAACCCTGCGACCCATTCGTTGCACTATCGTGTGTTTTGGTGGTCAATTCAGGAGGTCGCAGCGACGACGGGACGGAGTGTGGGAGTCTGGAGTCTGGGTCGGTCTACCTAGGTTCTGGTCCTGACTTCTAGGAACGCGGCGAGTGCTCAGGGGAGAAGGAAATTTCGTCGAGAAAGCGGCAGCTGAAGCCTGAGTCTGTCGGCCGAGTCTACTGCGACATTGTTTGTGCTGAGGTCGCACGTGGAATTAAGCTTGATGGATAAGATTGGATGACAGGTTCGCGTGTGACATTGCGACCGGCGCTTCTCATCAACTTCTTGAATGGGCGACTGCCAATTTGTCACTCGTCTGCGCGCTTTCTCTCTCGATCGAGGACGGCGCGGAGAGGCTCATCTGGAGGATTGCCCAATGTGGAAACGTCCCCTCGCCGGTCAACCAGCCGGCGCCTCCTGCCCCTGGCTATGGGTGTTGTGTGTCTGCAGTTGGGGGGTCTGGAGTTGTCAGTCGCGCGCTGAACAAACTCAATGGTCGCAAGTCAGCCATTTCCAACGGCAACGGCAACCGCGACGCCATTGGGAGGTGCTTAACCAATGAGAAGCGGTACCTGCGTTAATTTATGCATGACCTCACAGGTAATGTGCGGAAATGCAGCACTTATGCAGGAACTGGGCAACCGTGGAGGTCAACACTGAGAACCGACCAACCGTCAGCCTCCCCGTTGGGCTGGGCCCGTGCTTCTCATTTCGTTTGGCCCCAGACGTCTTAATCGCGCGCTGCCTCCCATTGGCTCCTGCTCAGAACAAGTCAAGCTTTGCCGAGATGATGGCCGAGTCTGATTGGCGAGTGCACCCAAACTCCAGCACCCCCGTCGTTTTCATTTCCCCCCGGGCCTCGCATCCTTGAACATCGCGAAGGCCCAGTCCGCTCCAGTTCGTCCATCGCCGGCCAAGCCTGTGCGAGAGTGCAAGCCTCTGCCTCACCCCGGCCAAGCCATCCCCATCAACACCGCCCAATGTCGCCATGACCAGCCGGAATCCTTGGGCGCGCCCCTCAATGCCCTGGTCAAACCAGTGGCTCTCTCGCAGCACTCTCTCCTCTTGCGGCCAACAGGGGGCAGATCGCGCAAGGATCTTTCGACTGGCTTTTCGCCAATGCCTGTCAACGGCCACCAGCGCAGCCAGCACCGCACCAATGGCCCAGGGCACAGTCAAGCACGATTCCCGCCCCAGATGATTGTTGCTCGTTCATTTCATCGTCGGCCCATCCTGTCACCTCCACCCTCGCGAGTTCTCCTCTTTCCCTTCTCTTGTCCTTGCACCGCATCCTTACGCCTTGCCCAGTCTCCGTTTTGAGACGTTCCGCTCTTTTCACCGACATTCGCTTGAACCTTTTCGCTTTCTTCCGACTCACGTTCGTTACCGAATCAACACGCGCGCGCCGTCGCTGCTCACTCACTACGCCTTGCCTCCATGTTATAGCATTGAGTCCGGACAACCACTCAACAGACCGCCGCTGTTCACAACCTCACGCGACGCACGCCCTGCTGGACCGAGACTTGGCTCTTTGAACTGTTGGACGACTTCACGACAACTCGCGACGAGACCCCGCTTCCGAGATGAAGCTCTCTACGATTCAGGCCGCCGTTGGCTCGGCCATTGTGTTGCTGTCCGCTCAGCCGGTCACCGCTCACGACTCTTCCCATCGCCATCTTCACAAGGCGCGGCCCGCCGTTAGCCCTGCTGAGAACGTCGAGCCGCTTGTTGAGAGGGAAGTCATCAAGAGGACCTCCGACGGCAAGGCCATCTGCAGCCTCCCCAGCGATTCCAGCTTGGTCAAGGTCCCCGGCGCTCAGAACAATGGCTTTGCCATGAGTCCCGACCAAGTCTGCACCGAAGGAAGCTACTGCCCTATCGCTTGCAAGCCTGGCATGGTCATGGCACAATGGGACCCGAAGTCGTCCTACACTTACCCTTCCTCCATGGTGAGACTGTCTCGGGTATTCTTACTTAGTTCCAGTCGCTGACCAACTTAGAACGGCGGTCTTTACTGTGGTTCTGATGGAAAGGCTACTAAGCCGATCAAAGACGCTCCTTACTGCGTTGAAGGCGCCGGCAGTGTTGAGGTCTACAACAAGTGCGGCAAGACCTTGTCCTTCTGCCAGACCGTCCTGCCTGGCAACGAGGCCATGCTTATCCCCAGCGTCATTGACAAGTCTATTACTCTGGCTGTTCCCGACCCCAGCTACTGGTGCAGTACCGCCGCTCAGTAAGTGACCTTTTGCTTGTAAAACAGATCTTTTACTAACTTCTATAGCTACTACATCAACCCTCCCGGTGTCACCGATGAGGGCTGCATTTGGGGTGATGAATCCAAGGCAGTCGGTAACTGGGCTGCTTACGTTGCCGGTGCCAACATGGACAGCCAGGGCCGTACTTTCGTCACTCTCGGCTACAACCCCATCTGGGAGGGCTCCGCGTTGAAGAACACGAAGCCTACCTACGGCGTCAAGATTGAGTGCCCCGATGGCGGCTGCAACGGCGTTCCCTGCGCTATCGATCCCTCTTCCAACGCTATCGGCACAGTCACCAGCAACCAGGTCGGCACCGGCGCCGGTAATGCCAACTACTGCGTTGCCACCGTTCCTAAGGGTCAGAAGGCCCGCATCATCGTCTTCCCCCTCGACGGCTCTGGCGGTGATGACTCTTCCTCCGACGACAAGAAGGAGGACAAGAAGGAAGACAAGGTCGAGATCAAGGTGGCCAAGTCCACGCCCTCGCCGACCCCCACCCCTACCCCCACTCCTACTCCGACACCGACCCCGACCCCGACGCCGTCTTCCTCCGCTGCCCCAACTTCGAGCAGCTCCAGCGCGAAGAAGTCCAGCTCCTCTGCCTCATCTGCCTCGGCAACCCCGACCCCCACTGTTATCCCTGGCATGTTCCACGAGAACGATACGGACACGACCACCACGTCATCCAAAGACTCCAAGATGACCACCCTTGAGCCCACCGCCGCTTCTACGACTGAAGAAGCTGCCCCCGCGACTACCTCTAAGGAGAACGAAGGCGTCAGACAGGGTGGTGGGGCCATCGCCGGCCTCATCATCGCGTTCGTCGCAGCAACTTTCCTGTACTGATTGTCACTTGACTTCAGTAGCATCTCTTCGTTTCGCACCAGCCAGCAGCAGCTCGTTCTTCTCTTCAAAGTCTTATGCTTGCCGATATGACGCAGCGCCGTCCTTATGCTGCTACTCACCGACCTCGACGTCTCGGACCCAGCCCGCTCGGTCGGATATATCTTCACGCTCAAGGGCAAGCACGCTTGCCACGTACCCTTCTCGCTGCTGGCAATTCTTCGCTTCGTCCGTCGCTCACGAACACGCGGCAAATCCTTACACATACGCCGGTAGCAGATGGCGCCTTCATCTTTTGGACGTATTATATCAAATCTCCCGCGATGATTTCGCGGCAGTTTAGTGTTTATTGTTTTAGCAACCTCGCGTCTATGGCGCGAGCTGGCGAAGCATTCTTCCGGGTTCAGTCACCTGGCCTCTTTTCAAACGGAGGCATTTACAATTTTGGATCGGCTTGCTTCTCATCTATACCCATTTACGTACGCATTACTTTTTTGTTATTTATTATTTGAGGTTATGTGGAGGAAGAGGATATGATATGGAAACATTTGTCATGACATGACGGGGTGGGGGACAGGAAAATCTCATTCTTAGGGGGGGACTTTTGTAAGATGGACTGGCTTGGGGTCAGACGTTGAGGGTGAGATGATGTTGAGAATGAGACACGACGTGTGTGTGTGTCGAATCTACACCGCCTTGATTCGTTTGTTCGACCCTTGTGTCGAATGGAAGATCTCGGTAGCAATGCCCTGCCTCATGATGGGCAATCAAATAAAGATTCAAGATCAACTGTTTCCGGTCTTGCTGTGACTGCTTATTGTCTCCTGAGCATCTTCTCATCTCATCATTGGCGCTTAAAAGTGGTAATATCAACTGGGTATCATTGTTCTGCAACTATCCTATGCCTGCAACACTGTTTCTGTGTTCAACCCTTTACCCAACCCGGGACGTCGTCCAGGTCAACTTCCTCCTCATGCTGTCTCTCCTTGATCGCAGTCCACGGCGCCGGCCACCCCGCCAGCAACGGACTCTTCTTAGTGGCACCCATGACCGCAAACCGTCCCTGCGAATGCGCAATGAACCCGTGCATGAAACCCAGCTGGATCAGCGTCGCAACGTTCATCTCGACGTCGTCCATCTCCACGGGGCTGTTGCCCCACACCAGCCCCTCGTTCGGGCGCAGCTTCTTCGGTCCCCCGGGCGGCGGGACGAGGGTTGACGACGCGTCGTGGGAGACGGCCTTCATGAATGCCGGCGTGGCGTTGGAGGGGCGCTGGTGTTTGGAGGACGGGATGTAACCTTCCAGCCTGCGTTGGAGGTACGTCGCTGTAGCGTGCAAGTCTGAGAGGTCCAGGGTCGCCGCTCGGCGGGAGGGAGCTGCTGCTGCCGCCGCGTTGGGGTTCGTGTCGTCGGGTCCTGGGGAGTACGTGAGAAGGAAGGTTGTGCGCGCGAGGGAGCGCCACAGGAGGGGCCGGAGGCGGTGTGTGAGCACGAGCAGCAGGCCCTTGTCGAACAGCCACTTCTCGTGGATGGCGAGCGCGTTTTGGAAGAGCACAAAGTCACCTCTGCGGATCGCCTGGGACAGCGGGTGGAAGATCGGGGCGAGGGTGGCGGACTCTGGGCGCGAGAGGAGGATCTTGGAGGGGAGGCGGCCGAGGAGGAGGTTGCACGGGATGAGGTAGCTGAGCACTAGGCAGCGGTGTGATGTCAGCGCGGGCGGGATCTGGAGGTAGGCTTCTTCGAGGCAGAGGGCTGCGCGGACGAAGTGGCAGTTTGCGAGGTTGAAGCGGCCGAGGTAGTAGAGGAATGTGACGCGCTGGGCTGCCGGGTAGAGGGACAGAGGGGGCGAGTTTGTGGAGATGTTTGTAAAGATTTGCTTTGCGAGGTGAGTTCTCCGGCACTGCGCGTCGTTAAATTCTGGTCACCTGCGATACATCAAAGCTGACTTACGGCAAAGAGGAGCTTCAGCACGAGGTTGGCGAACATGTACACGCCAACCTTCTTACCCTCAGGCTTGCTGTAGCGGGTGCTGGAGCGGTCTGTCAGGCAGGTGGTGAAGATCTTCTGGATGATCTCAGCCGACGTCTCGGCTATCGACTTGCGGTCGTCCGCGTCGACGTTGCGGATTTGACGGGTCAAGTCGGGACGCTTGCTAAGCATCATGGTGAGGCGTGATAGGGACTCGCATAGTGACATTGCCGTTTTGAGGAGCATGCCGCCGTAGGTTGGGTGGGCAAAGGCGGTGCTGCAGGAGCTGGGCGAACGTGTCAATGATTATTCTCAATGGATATTGGACATGCACTCACTTGACCAGCCCACTTAGCAGGGTATGTGCGCCGAGCAGATCGTCATAGTCGACGTCGCGCCAGAAGAGCATGTAATCCTTCATGAACGTGACGAAGCCCGGCCACGGCGAGCCCTGGCCTTCGGGCACATCGTCCTCTTCCGGCAGGCATTTTTCAATCGTGTCCTCGAGCCCGCTTCCCGAACGGAACTGGTTACGTAGCTCGGCCGCGAGTTGGTGATACTGTTGATGCGCGTTCGGCTCGACCTGTAGCCAATTGCGGAGTTCGTCGCTGTTTTGGGCGCGCACGAATGTGCGTATTTGCGTAAGGAATTGTACTAGGAGCGCCATGATGGTGCCTCATGTGTTGATATGCTGGGAGTGGGAGGAATGAGGAGGTGCTGGCTGGTGAGAGTATGAGTGAGCTGGGGACATGCGATGAGAGCTCGTCGGTGGTCAAGTCAAGGTGTGGAGTGGGTTCTTCGGTGAGCAGGAGCAGGGGTGTGGCGCTCGGTGAGAGACTGGCGTTGCCCCGCCGGAATGATGCCGTGGCCGCGTCTAAGTTCAGAGCATCTTCAATTCATACTTCATGCAAGCAGGCGCTGGATTTATGTCACATAGCAGATGAATACTCCACAGTGCGAAATATTTGTGCTTTTTGGTATGTAGCTAGTCATGTACAAGTGTACGCCGCCCAGAATATTGCGCCTAGATCTGTCCTTATCGCCGCGTCTGAGCGGTACGCAACCAAAGAATAACATATCGAAGCTAATCCTGCAGCCTCCCTTTTGAAACCGAGCTGCACATAGCCGGGTCTAGAAGCCGAAGTCCGGTCTAATATGGCTTACACGGACTCGACGCGCTGCACCACCAGTGCCGTGGCTGCACCTCCTCCGTTGCAGATGGCAGCCACACCGTATTCGCCGGGCTTCAGCTGGTGCAGCAGTGTTACGAGAATTCTCGATCCTGAGCTTCCAAGAGCGTGGCCGAGGGAGATGGCTCCTCCGAGGGGGTTGACACGCGCTCCCTCGAGGCCGAGAATCTGATTGACAGTCAGCAGGAACCAGGGACTTGTGAGACACAATGCTTACCTTTTCGTTGGCCTTGATGACAGCGGCGAATGCCTCGTTGAATTCCCAGACGGCCACCTGGTCCTTGGTAATTCCGGCTCTCTCAAGCGCAATGGGAACGGCCTTGGCGGGGGCAATTGGGAAGTCAACAGGGTCGACCGCAGCATCGGCCGAACCGCAAATCTTGGCCAGAACCCGGGAGCCCGATCCGTACTTTTGAGCGATCTCTCTGCTTCCCAGAACCAGCGCGCTGGCACCGTCGTTCAGAGTGGATGAGTTGGCAGCGGTGACGGTTCCCGTGCCGTCACGGACGAAGGCGGGCTTCAGAGTAGGGACCCTGTCGAACTTGACGTCGAGGTATCCCTCGTCCGTCTCGATGACTGTGTCGCCCTTCTTTCCGGAAACGGTGACGGGAGCAATCTCCTCGGCGAAAGCATTCGCCTTCCACGCGGCCTGGGCGCGCTCGTAGGACTGAATGGCATACTGGTCCTGCATTTCGCGTGTGATCTCGTACTTCTTGGCGGTGTTCTCAGCGCAGTTGCCCATGTGGAATTGGTCGTAAACGTCGGTAAGGCCATCCTTGATCAAACCGTCCTCCATCTTGACGTGCCCGAAAGGCGGCAAATTCGAGGAGCGGGGGACGTAGTATGGCACTCTGGTCATGTTCTCCATTCCTCCGGCAATCTGGGCTTCTGCCAGACCCAATTGAATGTTCTGCGCGGCAAAGACAACCGCCTTCAAGCCTGAAGCGCACACCTTGTTGATGGTAATCGCCTCAACACTTGACGGGAGACCGGCAAAGATTAAAGCCTGGCGAGCCGGCGCCTGTCCGACTGATCCTTGCAGCACATTTCCCATGTATACGTCGGAGATTTTGTCGACAGGAACCTTTGACTTTTCAAGGGCAGACTTGATGGCGACAGCGCCGAGCTTCGGCGCGGAGACGTTCGTGTACGATCCATTGAACTTGTCGATACATCAGCCGATGGTCTCAAGATGTACACTTACAGGGGTTTCTTCTACCTTTGCCGTTGGCGTTCTCGACCCACTAAGAATGTATGCATCGCGAATCTCCTGCCTCAGAGCTGCTCTTGTCGAGAACAGGCGAGCCGCAGAGGCCTGCTGTACGAATAGGCTCGGAAGCCTCGAGGATTGTCTCGAATACATGGTGACACAGTGACAGGCAGGCTAGAGAAGGATTGACAATGACGGCGGGCTTTGAGACGATCTAACGGGCACAGAAATAGTTGGGATGGCTGCAGCTATTTTACAGAGGGATGGAAGACGGCGAACATGTGGAAAGGCGCGGGCGGCAATAGCTTACCCGAACTACGTTCCCTCCCGCCTCTGCCTACCTTACCCCAGGTATGCTGCGGGCTTCCTCGGCTTAAGGAGGGGGAAGTGCACGGGCGGGGCCGAGCTTCTCATGACCTCACCCCCTCTAACCCCAGGTCGGCAAGCCGAGTCCCCCACCCCGGACCGTGAAAATATGGAGGCAAGGTAGCACTTGCAGACTTGCAGTTTGCTGTCTCCCGTCGCTTTTTTCTGCAGTGGTTCCGCGGCTGCATCCCAACTCCTCCAGCTTCCTTGCTTCCCCGGAACGGCGGAACATCGCGGCATGTGCCTAACGATTCCGATATCGTCGCGATCATCGTGTACGAGTGTAAATCACCGGTTGTGAACCCGACACCGCGGGACCGTAGATGCCCTATGCTGGCATAGGGTTCAGTAATCAACTGGGATAAATCAGCCTCGAGCATCTGTGCTATTCTCACATTATAATTATCGACTTTGTTTGTCAGCGATGCTTTGTCACGTATCGCCTCTCATATGTAGGGCGCATCATCAGAAGCCAAAAAAACAATGAGGCGTCTCGAGACCTGCAGAGTGTCACTGCTTCCAATGGG
Organism: Colletotrichum theobromicola; assembly: GCA_014705045.1. Taxonomy (NCBI): domain Eukaryota; kingdom Fungi; phylum Ascomycota; class Sordariomycetes; order Glomerellales; family Glomerellaceae; genus Colletotrichum; species Colletotrichum theobromicola. Next base: position 47,159 of record JABGLZ010000106.1, on the reverse strand, counting down.
TTGAGTCGTGCGCAGCGCCTGGACCCGGGGTCCACTCGGCGTTGGTTTGGTCTCGTCTGATTCGCGTTTAATCTCCCCGGCAATGATTGGCTACGATACAGAGACCCACTGATTGCGCCTAAGCGGCAGGCGGTGGTGACTGCTTCCCGCGCCATCCTCTCGGACTTGTGAATTCAATGTTCCACGCCCTTCCTTTACCACCTCCACGGCGCTTTCAAGAATCGTCGGAATCACTTCGTTCCAAAAATCACCAGAATATTTCGGAATAGGCCATCATTTTTGGGGCCTTGTGTGCATTTCCGAACCACAGGTTCCGCGATAGCCATCTTATCCTACCCCTCAGTCCCGGCAATCAGTCACCGACCGCCACCGACCGCCACCATGTCTACTGCTGCCCGACGTCGCTTGATGCGTGACTTCAAGGTAATCCTTTTCGCTGGACTTTTCCTTCATGAGACATCATCGCTGACAGAATGAACACAGCGCATGCAAACCGACCCTCCTGCTGGCGTCTCTGCCTCTCCCGTCCCCGATAACGTTATGACTTGGTACGCCAGACTTTCCACGGGCTGACCGGCTTTCCCACAAGTGACTTACAGAAGCTCCAGGAATGCCGTTATCATCGGGCCTGCCGATACGCCCTTCGAGGATGGAACCTTCAGACTCGTTATGCAGTTCGAGGAGCAATATCCCAACAAGCCGCCCGCGGTCAAGTTCATCAGCCAGATGTTCCATCCCAACGTCTACGCCACGGGAGAACTGTGCCTGGATATCCTGCAAAACAGATGGAGCCCTACATATGACGTCGCAGCGGTGTTGACGAGCATCCAGAGGTAAGCCGGCGTTTGCCTTGGGCTAGAGCTTTGTTAGCTGATAATCGCCAGTCTGCTTAACGACCCAAACACCGGATCTCCAGCGAACGTCGAGGCTTCCAATTTGTACAAGGACAACCGTAAGGAGTATACCAAGAGGGTGAGAGAGACGGTTGAGAAGAGCTGGGAAGACTAAATTGCAATGATACCACAACAAAACACATACGACTGTCATGAACAACATTCATAGCCTCGCAAGAGCAGGGTACGCCCATGAGGGATAACAGGAGGGCTGCGTCCGGGACGCTGTAGGACACACAGAAGCAGAGCCGTCAAGGTTCTGACCTCACAGCGTTGTGGCACTAAGGCGGCGAGGGCCGGAGCTGACCAGACACATTCCTTGGTTTTGCTCGCATTAAGCAGCTGGGGCATCCGATGAGGTGGGAGTGGGGGGTTTGGCGTTTCGGCTCGTGCTGTCCTCTCTGAATGGCTTTTGGGGCGGCCCCATGTTGCGGTTGGCGTTTCGCGGTCGTGCTTCTCTTGGGTGACGTTCGTCCTCATCTGGCCTTACAGGGGAGTTCGCAGGAAACGCATTTGGGTAGCGAAATACCAAATCTATTGTCCATGATGCGGCCCGACGTTTGTTTATTATGGCTGTGATTAACCATTACGAAAGCGGAGCAACCCACCCAAAACACACAAGGAGACGACCGTGCAAAAGCGCCAACTTTCATCTCGAACATGTCGCGTGCCTGGCCTTGGTCCCTAGTGCGCAATGCGCTAGGCCGTCTGTTGTGCGATGAGCACCTTAGGAGGTAAGGTATTCAGGGAAACAATCGCGTGGACGGCCGTGGGTGGGCGCTCGTGGCCAGTAGGATGGCGCTGTGTGCGCTGTACTGCGTACTTTCAGCGGACGGACACGGAAACAGGGGACCAAATGGCTCTGGGACGGACCCCTCGGCGGTGCTCGTTGGTGAGGTGGGGATGAAACCACCAGTGAGGATGAGAGACCTACTATAATATCGGTATGCAGTACTAAGTGTGTCCAGTGTGTCCAGTGTGTGTGTGTGTGTGTTTTTCTTTGACCGCGCCGATGCCCAGCGACTGGCTGGTGAGGGGCCACTGGAGGGACACCGGAAGGAGAGAACTGGCTGGGTTAAGCCTGTGAATGTGTACCTTTTCTGTTGTTTTTGCAGAGCAGGTACTTTCTCCTAGGTCACCCCCTCCACCTTCCTCCAAGGCTCCTCCGTACCTCGCTCCGTGAGACTGCAGCGGCCCATCCTGTTCTCAGTACTGTGACTCTGACTGTCTTGCTGCAATCAAATATTCCACGCGAATTCTAGCGCGTCCCGTCATTGCATCCCAACCCCAAAACCTCCCAAACAATCCAAATCTCCTTCCCTCCTCTCTTTCTGCCCCTCGACCGACTGCCTGGCTGGCTGCAAATTGCTGCTGGTTGTGCTGCCGATACCCTTCCTCTTTTGCTTATCGCCTTGCAGAAAAAAAATACCTGCGATATGTCATTCTAGCAGATTATCCCATATTCTGCACACCGTCATTTCATCCCCGCCTTGTTTGTGTGGCCTTTCAACACACGCCCCCGTTGCCGTGCTGCGACCGCCTCGTGCCTCGCAACCCGCAACCTTAACCCCCCCTATACCGCAACACCACGCCGATCGGGATCCATGACCTTGGTTGCGACGCCTCTTGGTCTGCAATACCGTCAAGATGTCTAGCGCAAACAGCATCAAGGTGGTGGCCCGATTCCGTCCCCAGAACAAGGTCGAATTGGAGTCGGGCGGCCAGCCCATCGTCGCCTTCAATGGCGAGGATACTTGTACCCTCGACGTAAGTATCAACACTCCGAGCCTGACTTCCTGTGGCGCGCATGCATGCGGGCACCCGACTGACGGTATGTCTCGCAGTCCAAGGAGGCGCAGGGCTCTTTTACTTTCGATCGAGTCTTCGACATGAACTGCAAGCAAGCCGACATTTTCGACTTCTCCGTCCGCTCCACCGTCGACGATATCCTCAACGGTTACAATGGAACGGTCTTTGCCTATGGTCAGACCGGTGCCGGAAAGTCCTACACCATGATGGGCTCCAGCATCGAGGACGAGAACGGCCGCGGTGTTATCCCCCGCATCGTCGAGCAGATCTTCACCAGCATCATGTCTAGCCCTAGCACTATCGAGTACACCGTTCGAGTCAGCTACATGGAAATCTACATGGAGAGGATTCGCGACTTGCTGGCCCCGCAGAACGACAACCTCCCCGTCCACGAAGAGAAGAACCGCGGTGTCTACGTCAAGGGTCTCTTGGAGGTCTACGTCTCCAGCGTTCAGGAGGTCTTCGAGGTCATGAGAAGAGGTGGAAACGCCCGTGCCGTCGCCGCCACCAACATGAACCAGGAGTCTTCTCGTTCGCACTCCATCTTCGTCATCACCATCACCCAGAAGAACGTCGAGACCGGCTCGGCGAAGAGCGGTCAGCTTTTCTTGGTTGATTTGGCTGGTAGCGAAAAGGTCGGAAAGACGGGTGCCAGTGGCCAAACGTTGGAGGAGGCCAAGAAAATCAACAAGAGTTTGAGTGCTCTGGGAATGGTCATCAACGCCCTAACCGACGGCCGATCGTCTCACGTCCCTTACCGTGACTCCAAGTTGACCCGTATCCTGCAAGAGTCTCTCGGAGGCAATAGTCGAACAACCCTCATCATCAACTGTTCTCCAAGTAGTTACAACGACGCCGAAACTCTCAGCACACTCCGTTTTGGTACGCGTGCGAAGGCGATCAAAAACAAGGCCAAGGTCAATGCAGAGCTCAGCCCCGCAGAGCTCAAGGCGTTGCTCGGAAAGGCCCGCGGCCAGATTTCTACCTTCGAGGGCTACATCACAAATCTGGAGAGCGAGGTTCAGCTTTGGCGTGCTGGAGAGTCTGTGCCGAGGGACAAGTGGGTGCCGCCTATCTCCGCAGATGGCGTTGCCGGGGCCAAGGCCGAAGCCAAGGCAGCTCGTCCGTCAACACCTTCCCGCCTGCTTCCCGACAGTAGAGCCGAGACGCCAGCCGTCTCTGAGCGATCAGGAACACCGGGGCCTCCCCTCGACAAGGACGAGCGAGACGAGTTCCTGCGCCGCGAGAACGAGCTCCAGGACCAGCTTGCGGAGAAGGAGTCCCAGTTTACGACGACTGACAAGGCTCTCCGCGAGACCAAGGAGGAGCTTACCTACCTCAAGGAGCACGATGCCAAGACCGGCAAGGAGAACGAGAAGCTCCACGCCGAGGTCAACGAGGTCAAGATGCAACTCGAGCGGCTGCACTTCGAGGGCAAGGAGGCACAGATCACCATGGACGCTCTCAAGGAGCAGAACGCCGAGTTGACTACGGAGCTCGACGAGGTCAAGCAGCAGCTTCTCGATGTGAAGATGAGTGCCAAGGAGACTAGCGCGGTCCTCGATGAGAAGGAGAAGAAGAAGGCCGAAAAGATGGCCAAGATGATGGCCGGCTTCGACCTCGGCGCCGATGTGTTCAGCGACAACGAGAAGGCTATTACGGAGGCCATCGCTCAGCTGGACGCCCTGCATGAGGTCAGCGCGACTGGCGAGATTGTCAACCCTGACGAGCTCAAGGCGCTCAAGTCCCGATTCGTCGAGATTCAAGGAATCGTCCGTCAAGCCGAGCTTTCCGTGTACAGCGCTTCCTCCAGCGAGGCGGACGCCCGCCGTCGTGCCGAGCTCGAGGATCGTCTCCAGACCCTCCAGCAGGAGTACGAGGAGCTTCTCACCCGTAATTTGGGAGATACCGATGTTGAGGAGATCAAGGCCCGCTTGGAGAGCGCCTATGCCGACAAGCAAACCACCTCCATGCAGCTCGTCGACGAGCTCAAGGCCGAGATTGCCCAGAAGGCCGCCGAGAACTCCAAGATGAAGGCTCTCATTGAGGACCTCCAGCAGAGAGTCAAGGCCGGCACCGCTGCGCCCACGACCAACGGCAAGTCCATTCAGCAGCAGATTGCCGAATTCGACATCATGAAGAAGAGCCTCATGCGAGATCTTCAGAACCGCTGCGAGCGCGTTGTCGAGCTTGAGATCTCGCTTGACGAGACGAGAGAGCAATATAACAATGTGCTCCGGTCCTCCAACAACCGGGCCCAGCAGAAGAAGATGGCCTTCCTCGAGAGAAACCTGGAGCAGCTCACCCAGGTCCAGCGCCAGCTGGTCGAGCAGAACTCGGCACTCAAGAAGGAGGTCGCCATCGCTGAGCGAAAGCTCATTGCCCGCAACGAGCGTATCCAGAGCCTCGAGAGCCTGCTACAGGATAGCCAGGAGAAGATGGCTTCGGCCAACCACAAGTATGAAACCCCAGAAGCCCCCGTCTCCACCGCCATTTCGTGTCCCATTTCTAACCACTGGTGGCTTGTAGGTTTGAAGTGCAGCTCGCTGCCGTCAAGGAAAGGTTGGAGGCTGCCAAGGCTGGCAGCACTCGTGGCCTGAACTCGCCCTCCATGGGAGGATTCAGCTTCTCGGGCGCGGGCAGCCGCATTGCCAAGCCCCTCCGCGGTGGCGGTGGTGGCGACAGCCAGGGACCTGCCATCCCCGTCATCTCCAGCATGCAGCAGAACGAGGGCGGTTCTAGCAAGCGCAGCAGCTGGTTCTTCTCCCAGAAGTCCTAAGAACGCCTTGCAGCTCACTAACCGTCAACACCCATCTCTCAAACGTCAAAGGGTGTGCACACCCATAGAAATGACGAAGTATGTGATTAGACAAACAGCTCGGCGCGGACTAGACCGCTATACCCCCCGCTGTGTTGATCTGGCGGCGGCTGTTCTTTCATACTCTTTTCTGCTGCTCTGCCTCGCACTTTCAATTTTCTTTGGTCATTATACTGGAAGAGAAGTTGATTAGACGGCAAAATTCACAGACATGGACCACATGGTTAGTAAGGGAGGAGGGGTTTTGTTATTCTTCTTCCACGGATCGGATCGGTTCACGTAGTTGGATTTTGCTTGAGACAAGCAGTTCCGGGAGGCCTTTGTCTTTTTTTTTGTTTTAGTCATGGGTGTTATGGCAAGAGCGGATATACACGAGTGTACGACAAAGGCTCTTGGGTGTGTGGGAGTGAGGAGAGGGGAAGAAAGAGACAAAGGCTGAGTGGGAGACGAGCAGAGGATGATGGATGATGAGAAGACGGCCTAGACGGCGTGGGTGCCGCTGCTGCATAGTATGAGGGAGTTGTTGCCATGACACGACGGAACCTCACTTATGAACCCAAAGAAATTTGACGGCTAATGACACTAGATACTCAACTCTGGTTTACCCTGACTGATCATTTTAATTTCATTCTCTATGTGAAGTGCTATGAAAACTACTACCCCAAGACTGTCGGTCGAGTGGATAGTGGGGAGGGTATTGAGGGAGAGGTGTGCCTGTGCACAAGCATCCAGATGATAATCCCATGCGCAGGAAGGCGAATGTCCTGCTTCCTGAGCAAAAGTACAAGTACACAGAAGATGATGGCGCAATGTGGCCAAAATTTGTTTGAGTTTGTCCACGCCTCGGTTCCAGGTTGTCGGGCGAGGACTACCTAGAGCCTCGATGTAAGCAAATGGCCGGTGTGGCCACAGCTTAGTGCTTGGAAGCCCTGAGCATGAGAATAATCTCCGGCACAACGATCGCGGCCATCACAAGGAAGGTAACGATGCAGACGGCAAAGATCTTCACGTAGAGAATCACAAGGCGCTTCCAAGCAGCGCGAGAGTAGGTGGCCCAAGCGACGCCCATGGTGGCATAACCTTTGCCGCCAACCACGCGGGGCTCGACCTTGCCCTCGAAGGAGCGGTCGAAGGGGATGACGGTGTCGGCCTCCTCGGGAAGCAGCGAGGCCTGGACACGGACGAGGACGACCTCGGCGGGGATGACGACCAGGACGTGGAAGCCAAGGCTGATGAGGGTGATGACAACGCTCTTCCAGGCGTCGCTGGGGCTGCCCTCGGTGCCGGGGACGGTGGTCGTGGGGGCGCCGAAGCGGAAGTTGGGGAGGTCGAGGCCGAGGGCCCAGCCGACGGCGATGGGGACCCAGGTAGCGAGCTGGGAGGCGAGCCAGAAGGCGGCGACGGGGCGGGCGGTGGCGTTGAAGGTGCGCTTGAAGGGCGGCAGGCGAGACCAGAAGTGCAGAGGGGACTTGGGAGTGATGACGATGTGGACCCAGGCGGTGCTGAGCTGAACGAGCGAGAGGGAGGCGAGGAGGGTCGCGACGGAGGCGAGAATGTTGGGGAGGAAGGCGGAGAAGATGCCGTAGAGGACGCCGGTGGCCAGCGCCTGGGCGAGCATGCAGAAGAAGCCGCGGAAGTTTGCGCGCCAGCCGCCGTTGGACATGAGGAGGCGGTTGATGGAGCGGAGGGAGGAGGTGACGGTGGTGGGGCGGCCGCCGGTGACCTTGGGCGGGATGGGGCCGACGCCGGGAACATCGGCGGCTTCCTCCTCGTTGAGGTTGACGGGGTCGTAGGCGGGGGGGTTCTCATCCTCGACGATGGCGAAGATGGGGTAGACCTGCTGGAGAGTGTAGGTCAACTGCGAAGGTGTTAGTCGGATGAGCCTTCCATCATTTTCCGGTGAGGGCAGCTTACGATCAGAAGGACGGGAAGGAAGACGATAAAGTCAGCGAGGAAGACTGCGGTAGACCAAGGGGGCAAATCGGTAGATTGCTGGCCCTCGGTGGCGCGCTTGTACACCGCGCTGGCGATGTTGTGCATCATCTTGGCGATTTATCTTACGATGAAAATAACCAAGTTCTGCAAAGAAAGAAACGAAGTTGACGATGGTTTAATTGTGTTGATGAGAGAAGGAGGAAAGAAACAAACGACTGGGCAGGTGAGGGGGGTGTCCGACGTCAAAAGTCGATGCAGACTGGGGGCGCTGGGATTCGGTTTATTAAATCCATGGACCGGTGCCACTGCGCTGCTTCAGAGAGAAAGTCTATGAGTGGTCGGTGCCCGGTGTGGTATGTGTTCCCCCCTTCCACCCCCTACAACAACCTCACCCCAACTAGTGTCGTAGCGGGCAGTATTAGCAGGCAGCAGGCTGACACAGCCACGCCGTGCCCCCCGCCGACAGATCCTTTCGCCTCCAAGACGCCCAGAAGCCGCGCAGACGGTCCCGATGTCATGTACCAGGCCGATTTGGCCAGGCCCAATATTACCAGGCAACTTAGGCAGGGCGCCCTGAGATGACTCCCATCCATGTCTGTTTCCCGCGTTGGACGCGGCCATTGCAGCAGTCTAGCTGGCCGCTGAACGAATGGACTCGCGATATCGGGAATGCGGACGGCCGTCAAAGTTGACTTATTGGCGAGGCTCTCTGTGGCCAGGTGGCCAGGTGGCCTGGAGGCGTTTTACCGCTGTACAGCATTGTGAATACGGGCGCTTGCAGCAAGGCAGTGGTGTTCACGCCGTCTGAAATATGGATGAAACCTCGTACTTTGGGTTTTTACTGTGTTCGAGTAAGTCCCGTCTCGGAGGCCTTCTCGACCAACTTTCCTCGTCCGGCATTGTTGGGATCAATTATTGATAGAAACAACTCGGAAACACTGTTTCGTCCGAGATATTGGACGCCCTACATTGATTGCCTGACCCGACGACGTTCATCATGCCCGCCGTTCAGCTCGCCTTCCCAGCTGGAATGGGGAAAGACACACTTCCGCGCCCTGATCTGCCATGATTCGTCTGGCAAGGCGAACTAAAAAGTACCGTTCATCAGCAAACGCCGACGCAGCCGGTAGGATTCGGTTCGCCTCCCATCGCAGTTACACGAGACACGCCGGCCATTCAAGCCGGCTTCCGCGTCGGGGGCTTTCCATGACGACTGCCGTCATCAAAACGTTGGTCTGTTAATCGAATTCCAGCAATTAGACTTGTCAATCATGTCTACTCCGGCGGAAAAAGTCCTTTGCAAGCCTTTTGAAGGTGAGGCTTGAAGCCACCTGCTTCCCGGGAGGCTTGAAACGGTCTGATTCAGGGTCCAGTGCGCCCAGCGAGTCCCGGTTGCAGAAGAGCTGCACCCCACCGATGCGACTAAGTGGACTGTGCGCCGAGACTGAGGACATGGAGCTGCCAGGTACAACTCTGTGTGTACTCCAAATGCCCCACCACGCAACTCCCACCATACGTCACCCGAATCAACCCCTCGGAGCAGCTTGTACTGCGTATCTACAACTCCTGACTCAAATCACGCCCAAACCATATGTCCGGCAACTCGATCCCAAATCTGCTGTCCCTCCGTGGAGCAAGGGGAGGCCGACCCGGTCGCGGTCGGGGAAGAGGCGGCCGGGGCGACGGACCTTCCTCCGCGGGTCCGACGCACGACCAAACCATCCAAGGCACCGACGACGATGCCGCCGGATCCCGTCTTAGCGCCGTCAATGTGGGATATCTCGAGGACCCGTACGCCCGCTTCTTCGTCGACGGCATGGCTGGGCCGCCTCCCAGGAGACTACCCATCATCAACCGAGGTCCGTGATGTCCAGGGTCTGCTTCCGTCGAGCATGGAGGCTGACCTCTATCCCAGGCACTTACACGAGAACCATTGCTCTCGACAGCCTTGTCGACAAATTCTTATCGGAAGCCGGTGGTTCGGACGACGGGCCCCAGCAGAAGCAAATTGTCTCCCTCGGTGCCGGCACCGATACTCGCCCCTTCAGACTTTTTCCCAGGACTAACCGGCCGGGACTAGTCTACCATGAGCTGGACTTTCCTGTGACGGTGCGAAAGAAGGCCCGCATAGTCCAGGGTGTCTCCCCTCTGCGCCAAATCCTCAGCAACCCCTCGATAGAGGAGGACGGCTCGTGGAGTTGTCAGCCGTCTGCTTCCGATAGCTACTACTGCCACGCACGCGATCTTAGGGAGCTCGTCCAGCCCGGCGCACCAACTCTTGAGGGACTCCGAACGGACATTCCAACTCTACTTATTTCTGAGTGTTGCCTGTGTTACCTGGAGACATCCGCAACGAAGGACCTCATCTCGTGGTTTGAGCAGAAGATCCCCGACCTCGGCATCATCATTTACGAACCCATCAGGCCCGATGACCCCTTTGGCAAGATGATGACATCTAACCTGGCGGCGAGAAGGATTCGTATGCCAACTTTGGAGAGCTACAAGTTACCGCAGGACCAACAACAACGTCTTCGCGATGCTGGCTTTGAACATGCCAACGCGTCGACGGTCGAACGGATCTGGGAACGGTGGGTACCGTCTGACGAGAAGGAGAGGGTTGACCAATTGGAAGGGCTGGATGAAGTGGAGGAATGGAAGCTGCTTGCCGACCATTATGTTGTGTCTTGGGGATGGAGGGGATCCGGTTTTGACTTGTTCGATGCCGGTAGATAACCGGCACGACAAGTTGCCTGTGCGAATGCTTTGTTAGAGACAATCCGTTGTTGCGAACCGTCATAGCGACGACGGCATGGTCAGGCTCGCAATCCAGCGAATGAGTTTGCTCAAGATAGACTAGGGTAAATAGGTGCCAGGGTCTGCTTCCTCGCTGCCACTTTCTTCACGTCTACCCTTGCGTCAATAAATCGTTTGTGATAGGAGAAGGGCGTTGGGTGTTTTGCGGCTCGTACGCAGGGCACCAACCACGTTCTGGCGTCTCTAGGAAACGGCATCAAGCTGCAGCTATTCTTCTGCAAGACGTAGCACTAGCAGATGGAAAGCCGCTGCGTATCAAACTACTCCACGATGACCTTGAACCTGCAACCGCCCTCCATTCTCGCCGCATACTCCATGGCCCGCCAAAATTGCATTTGTTCACCAATACTCATATCGCACTTTGTAAACAAAGCGGTATCCTACTCCAGATTTCAGAAAGTCCGCAACAAATTCAACCGCGCCGTATGAACTGAGAGCAGATAGCAGGTGTTTCTGGTGCGATTTGAATCGAAAGTCCTTCGTGAGACGCGTCCATCTGTTGAATACATTGACAAGCCAGAAGGGATTGGAATTGCACCTGATACAATCATGATCCGCCAAGTTGTTGAGATCTTGTTGCACAGGTTCATGACGCTCGCATGCGTGAGATCTCTGCAGGGTCCGTATTCATCCTCCGAAAATATAGGGCGGATATGCCAGCGAAATCTATTCTGCGCAATCGACTTTCTTCGATTTTGCAGGCTCCTTGCTGAAGAAATTTCCAGCGAGCCACCGTGACGGGGTCTCTAATCCCACAGGAGACATTGAGTAGAAGGGCACTCTCACAAGGGCAATTAGGTTGCCTGCGAGGCAAAAAAGACAAGAGGTCAGACGACTAATTTGGCAGTTTCCGCCAACTGGTTTCTCGCCTAGAAACCAACGAATGCTCCGTTCTGACACAGAAATGTATCATCTTGGCAGTGCCCGAGACGTTGGTCTAATGGGTCACCAGTGCGAGCAGCCTTGATGGCCCCAGAGACGATGCGCTTGTTCGTCAGCAAAACTCCATGTATGAAATCCGGAGCGCCTGCCAAAGTTTGCCGTTGCTATCGCGCTCTGATACCAGTATGCATGCGTGTGAATTGTAAGAAGTTCATTGAATGAGCAGGGACTCGACACCCCTCATGTGCCATGCGACAAGCTGGTGGTGTTCTCTCAGGTATCAAGTTGTCGGAACGGGGCATTTTGGACAGTGCAGGCCAGAGATGACATCGCGGCTCGTGTCAATTTTCAACGATCCCGCGTGGTGACACCGCGTTGCAGACGAACGTCGGGACTTCATGTTGGTGGGCGGATTTCGGCTGCAGATTCGAACCAACATCGTGAAGCCAAGTCTCGCGTCAGGCGCGCCGCAAACGACAAACCCATTTGCAACGAATTCTCGACTACAGAAGCAAACCGACGGGAGCAGGCGACAACGCTCAGCTCATCAGCGCCTGTGCCATACCAACGTGGTCAACCTTCTTCACCACGGCCCAGCAAGGGTGCCGCAAGCAATGAAAGCAAAAGAAATTTGTCTTCTCCATCCAGAAGATAAAAAGGGTTCCAAAAATTCCCTAGCCAGCCGAAGCCAACTAGGAGTGGTCATAGTTATAGTTTTCAACTAGCAAAAACACGATCTCGGACGAATCCTCACTGATACGCGTAAAGCCCTTGCACTCGGATGGAGAAGAAAAAGGAGAGAAATTTCGAAAGACGGCGGGGGGGTCGAGAGAATTTTATACCCGTTCCCTGGCAGCCGGAGTGGGGCCCGCAATCAGCCGCGGTACGTACCTCTTTTCTGGATTCGGGCTGGTGCGCAGCTGCCTGAGGTGGGTTGAGGCCAATGTGAAGGACGCGGCGTGGGACCTGGAAGGCGCGAGACCCACCAGAATCCCGCTGGCCCAGGGCAATTGAAAGGCGCCTCTGCTGCAGAGCGCCGCCGGAAGGTACGCCGGTACGTACCACCCGCACGCCCCAAGCTCCGTGTCCGCCGACTTCACATCTCAAACCTCTGCGACGCGCGGGGTGGAAGGAAAGACCGTTGAAGACCGCCAAGGACATGCGAATAGCCAAACCGTAAAGATGCTGTCCTTCATCCTGATTCAGAACCGCCAGTATGTTGTCCGCCCAGAACAATTCACCCATTCTGCGACCCAAAGAGGTTCTTGCTGACTGACATGCTACGATCAGGGGCAAGACCCGTTTGGCGAAGTGGTACGCACCATACAGCGACGACGAGAAGATCAAGCTTAAGGGCGAGGTAGGCAACAGCATCGACCCCATTCAGTTACACAGTCAGTCCATCGGAGTATGAAGAAAGGCTAACGTCCTCTGTCCGCGGTCCAGGTCCACCGCCTCGTCGCCCCCCGAGACCAAAAGTATCAGTCCAACTTCGTCGAGTTCCGCAACAACAAGATCGTCTACCGCCGGTACGCCGGACTCTTCTTCTGCGCCTGCGTCGATACCAACGACAACGAGCTCGCCTACCTCGAGGCCATCCACTTCTTTGTCGAGGTCCTCGACGCCTTCTTCGGCAACGTCTGCGAGCTCGACCTCGTTTTCAACTTCTACAAGGTCTACGCCATCCTGGACGAGGTCTTCCTGGCGGGCGAGATTGAGGAGACGAGCAAACAGGTCGTGTTGACGCGGTTAGAGCATCTGGATAAGCTGGAGTAATGTGTGCGCCGTCGTGGAAGACGAATTAGCATTCGTTGTCAGGGGAAACCCGGAGTAGAAGGCCAACGTTGGAGGCTTGCCTTTTCATGGGCCTTTTTGGACCAGTGCTGCGGCTCTTCCATGACGCAAAGGAGTACGGATATGCTGGAGTCTGGAGTTCATTCGATAACGGTACGCACGACGCCGGCTCTCATCGTAATTATGGAAACTTTTTGAATTTCGGCAAGCTGTAGGCTATGAATGAGTATCTCGGGCTATTCCCTGCTTTGGGAGCAAAATTAGGAGGTATGTCCTCGTACCCATTGCCCGGACGCCCGATGTGCAGTATCTAGGCACGAAAAGGGAAGACCAACCTCCCGATAATTCCGCCAGACCCAGGAGAAGCAATTCTGGGCACGTATCGCGATTTTTTGAGACCAGCCCTGATGTGCTGCCTCTTTTGGTCGCGCAAATGGTTGTAAGCAGGCCCGAACTATCGTCCTCCAAAGAGAGAGCCCGATTTGAATCGCCCTCAATGTCCCCGGATCGACACCCAGACACGAGCTCAGAAGTCAGGTGGATCGAATGCGGATAGGCGGTAGTCGACTAGGTCGGCAGGTCGCAAAACTTGTAGAGAATAGGAAAAGAGAAGCCCAAATGAGCAAGCAAAGCTCACGCGTCGCTGTACGCGGTCTCAGGCGTGGCTGTCAACAGAAGCAAGTGTCGATTGCTGACTATCAGTTCAGCTTTTCGGGTGCGCGGAAGACGATTTTAGTCTTCGGACTTGAATAAGCCGGGGTCTTTGACTGTCAGGCGCGACATTCGGTTTGCAGCCCGCGTCTCTTCATCCTCGTACATATCCATTGTCGTATTGCGGCCAATGACGTTGACGTACACGTTCTCGTGCTCCCGACCTTGAAAAAGCGCTTTGACGCGAGGGTCATATGAAGGGTCTCCCTGGACAGGATTCACCGTCTGGTATGGCACGATAGCCTGACCCACGGTTGCGGTTTTCGCTGGGCCTTCAGAAGCGTTCGCCATGAAGACATCACCGTCAGTGTCAGGAGAGACTGCTCCATGCTGAACAGGAGAGTTCATCAGCGAACAGGCCGAGTCGTCACCTTCGTTGCCTTTCAGTTCCTCGGTGTCGATGGCCTCTGTGTCAGAAAAGGTGGCATTCTGGGAGGTGTCGGGGCCTGACTCGTTGGCGGGGTTGTTCTGTTGAGCGACGTTGCAACCAGAGCCGGTGAAAGGCGTCGTACAATTGAATGAGGTCGATGAGGGCTGAACGTAGCCGTATGAAGCCAACTCCATTCCGAAGCTCTCAAGAAAGGCATCGGCCTCAATGCCAGCCTGCTCCCACTCTTCTTGGGAAGTCAGAGGGATGGCATCTTCCTCCATCGCATCTCTATTAACCGCTGCGAACTGAGCGTCATGTTGCTTGCCGGAAGGGAAAGCGACCGCGGAGGTCGGCTGGTTGAATTGACCAAGATCGTGCTGCTCAAACGGAGACTCGGCATCATCCCAAGGCAGACCTTCAGGAGGAGGAGATTCGCGACGGACCCGCTTTGTTGGCGGAGTATAAATATCACTCCAAGGCGAGAGTCTGCCATCGGAGGCCGCGATAGAGGATGTAGCGGGCTGCAAGGAACCCCTGCTGGCGTAGTTGCCTGTGTTGGTCTTGGTGCTGTCGTTCCTAGCCGTATCCAGCTGCATCTTCGTCTCAGGGCGGTACGAATCTAGACGGCGACTCGAGTCGCGCCGACTGCGACCACTGTGTCCGTCGATGGGAGCAGTGATGCTGCCGGAACGAATCTTGCTTCCTCCGGCATTCGCACTCGGGCGGTATCTATCGGTGCAGTTCTGAATGAACGCGGCTCTATCCTCATTCATGTGGCCGTCGCTACCTTCGGTAAATTGCTGGGCGGATGAGCGTCTGTTTCTTCCACCTGGCACAACTCCTCCTGCCGTATGCAAGAGTCCTTCCATCGGGGCTGTAGGTTGATGAGCCAGGCGATCGTCGTGAACATCCATACTGGGTTGATGATATTGGGGGCCCCCAAGAGTCTTGGACAGAGAGGATCGTCTTATAGATGAGTCGCGTCCGGATGCTGTCTTCTTGGACTTCGACTTCTTGCTAGAACTTCCCTTTGATGGCTGCTTTCTGGGGCAAGCATTCCTGTAATGCGTTCCAACTGAACTACAGTTGTGACAGATGTAATCCTTTGGAGGAGGACTGTCATAAGAGGGGTCGGAGTTCGTGTCACAATCGTGGATGAAATGCCCTGGTGAGAACTTGTCAGCTGGCTACCCAGTAGTTTGATGGGTTCGTCATGATGCGTACCTGGCCGCTCGCAACGCTTGCACACATAGTCGCCGGGAGGGACAGCTGAAGCCGCTGTAGGCGGAGGCATGGCGAGCGTTCTCTCTTCTTCGTTCTGCGCTGTGAGCCAGTCTAGACGTTCGCTGCTGACGCCGTCGAACTTGGCCCTGTCGAAGCTGGGGCGCCTGCTCTGCAAATCGGGCTTGTGCGAAGCTGTTGAAGGTGGAGGAGCTCTGGTATGCTGTAAATTCTCGTTGAAAATCAAGGGAGTGGCTGCGGTAGAAGGGGCAGGAGCATGTCGAGTCTTCTCACCCGGCTTCTTGAAATGGATCTCGATGTCGCGTCTAGCATAGTTAAACTCCCGCTTGCCACCGGGGAAACACTTCAGGTACTCATTCTGGTGGCTCGAGAATGAGGCGAGAACACTTCCCTTATCGTAGCCTTCGTGGCGCAGAAAATCACAAGCCGCTCTGTAGACAACAGTAGACTCAGTTGCGGAGAGATAGCCGAGTCTTGGAATCTGTAATGTCATCCATTTGGTGTAGATTCCGAGGAACGCGGGTTTGTCAATGACCTGCCGAGAGGATTGGAGCAGCTTCCTCTCCAAGCTACTCTGGCTCACATCCTGGAGTTCTCGTGGCGTCAAGTGCAGAGCAGCAAGTTTGTCCCCGGACATAGTGAGTATCTAAGTGATCAAACCACCTGAAAAGAGTAAGGAACTGAGCACAAAAGTACTTCTGGAAAAGAAAATAGTAGTCAGCATTGAAGCCTGTGAACCTTCACAATGACTGTGTAGTGAAGGCGAGCTGAGGGTGCGACAAACGTGAAATGAGGCTAAAGAAACGGTGCCTGAACTGCACTCGACAAGGGCAGGATACTTCAGAAAAGAGGTGCCGTTTTCTTCGTGAGAAGTGAAGGAGAATAACACCTTATGTGAGATAAGTCAATCTCCAAAAATTGGTGTGGAGGGTTGCATGAGTTCGAGAAGGGTGAGAAGAAGGGTGGGAAGAAGGCGCGAAGTAGGACGTCTTGCCGGAAGTTTGATCGATGCAGGTAGGGACCCGACGACGGGAAGACTGCAGTGGAGCGTTTGATACTCCCAAAAAAATCCAGACGGCAAGCAGTTCGAGGTGCTCTTATGCTGCCTACCGAGGCCAGCACCTCCTTAATTAGACCGAGTCCTCATGTCATTGTAGACTATACTGTTTTCTATGGTTCCTCCTCCTTGGACACTACGGCACACCGTCTCTAAAAACCGTTATTCAAGCATTCTCTGACAGCAAGCCACATTTGTGCTGTGTAGAGATAACGAAGACAGCTGCAGCAATATAGAAATGACATCACGGCTATTAAGAGGAAAAGAGCTTACCAATTGCAAGTACAACAGCATGGCGATGCTAAAAGCTCGCAATACGCGTCCATTTTACGCCATGCCTAGAGAATACTAAACACAAATATGCACGCCCTTACCGAGATAATTCCCTTAAATCAGACTGCCAACTCCTCGTCCTGCAAGGCAATGAGCCCGTCATCTCTTCAAAGCCGCAAACCTCCTCTCCAGTTCCGTGATATCAGGCACGTTACCCCCTGGCCCCTTACCGCCCGGCTTCTTCTGCGCCGCCGCGTCCATCTTCTTGTTAGGCTTGAGCTCCAGCGAGTTAAGTGTGACCTTGGGATGCACGTTGTCTGTCGTCATTCTGGGCGGAGTGACCGTCAACGGGCTGCTGGGTCCTCCAATCGTCCTCGGTGGCGTCGCCTTGCTCAGCTCCTCCTGTTCCTTGGCTACCTTTGTACTGTTTCCCAACGGACCCTCGGGTATCTTGACACCAATACCGCCGCTCGGGTTATCGTCGTCGTCATCGTCGTCCAGCAGGTCGGGAGGCTCCGCAGCCTGTGGCCGCTTCGGCCAGTCGACGTTGTACGCCTTAGCAATCTCCTCCAGGTAGCCGACCACTAGTTCCTCCTTGGGTGGGACGACGCTGAGCTTCTTCACCACCTTATCTGACACCTTGCCATCCGAGTTGTCCATGGCTGTCATTACGAACTCCTTGCCATACTTCTCCGCGAGCAGCGTCCGCACGACCTGCAACTCCTTGATCTCCGTCTTGGGCGCCGCGTAGATGATGCTCTTGACCGCCTCCTCCAAGCCAGGGTCACACGTCGAACCTTCAAGAAGCCCTGCGCGTGCTATCAGAAGTTCGCAGTACAGCTCCAGTATCTCGTGTAGCTCGGTCGTGATGTCGGAGCGGATGATGTTCTCGACCCGGATGCGCGCCGAGTCAATCTTGCCCACCTCGAGGAGCTGCGCCATTGCGCGTCGTTGCGTCTTCGACATTTGCTCGTCGCGCTGCTGAACCATGCGCAGCCGTGCGATTGCCAGCTTCAACTGGACCTTGAGCTTCGTCTAATCCGAGGGGAAAGCCATTAGCATTAGACATGTCGTCATCGCGCCAGAACGGCGGGGTAAATGCAGAACGGGCGGGGACGACTCACGACGACGTTAACAGGAGGGGCCATGGTGTTGCGTTTTTCGGTGTGATTGAGGAAAAGGAATGACACTCAGTATAGATTGAATGCGAAAGCCGCCACCCTTGAGCACCGCAAGGCAGACAAATTGAAGCAGGATGGTGGACAACCTTGGAACTCCGGAAGGGGTCTGTCTGCCTTATCTAATCGCGACAGGTAGGTGGGATGGTTGGAGCTCGCGCCTCACTGCGGGGTCCCGTTTGTGCCCAAGTGGCATGGACCAGGGATTGTTTGCAGCGGACGGGGGTACGTACAGGATTTAGAGGGCTAGCAGCCCAGGGGGATGCCTAGGAATTACCACTGACAGGTGCCACTCGGGCCCTTCATCCCCGCTGCTCAGTATGTTGGGCACTTCAGGGTCACAACAATCCGATCTTGATGTCACTGTGAAGATCGACACGGTTCTATCTTATGCTTGAATTGCCATGTGAAAACTGCCTAGCCTGGCCCGTCCCGGACGCCAGCTAAAATGCATGCGAGTATGATCCACCAACGCCAAAGTCATTCTGCCCATCCGTGGGTATCTTTACATCGTGTCGTAAGAAAGCTCAACCGCGAAAATGACGGTCGAAAATCGAAAAAGCCAGTTTGTATACTTGTGAATGCTCGTGTTCGTCCAAAAAACAGATCAGAACTGGTGAAAGGTCAGCTAAGTGCTTCACGAAGATTACAGGTAAACGTACGATGTTGAGAGCCGTGTGCTGGGGCAGTCTCGAGCCATTGAGCATAGCTCTAGTCTTCTTGGGACGCTGCTGGAGACGTCTGAAGGCCTCCTGGACATGGCGCGGTTCGATCGGGGATCTGCCTTCGCTAGGAGGATCGAAAAGGCCAGTCGCAACCTTTCGCTTCTTCGAGCCGGCATTGTCGCCTCCGTTGAGTGCCTTGAACAAGTCCTCCTGCTCCTTAACCTTGAGGGCGTGCTCGGTGAGGGTCTGGACCATCTCGAACGTCAGGAAACCGAGAATGTCGACAATATCGTCAGAAGGCTTGCTGTCGGTGACGATTCCAAAGCCAGCCCACTCGCGGAAACGCTTGCCCTTGCGGTAGGTGAAGGAAGCCTGGCGGTATTCAGACCAGGTGACGTACTCCTCCTTGGTCATGGCCTTGGTGCGCTCATCAGCCTTTCGAAGACGCTGAAGGGTGATGAAGTTCATCTCCTCCTCCTCTTCGTCCTCCTCATCGTCACGCTCGGGGACCTCTTGGCTGTAGAATGAAGACGGCTCCCAGGGGAGGCCGACCTTGGCCTTCTTGTTCTTCTTTGCAGCATCATCGACGGGGCCGCCGGGCATCACTCCGCCAGCAGGGTCTTCGCCGGCACCGAGGTCCGCCTCACCTCCCTTGTCGTCGGAATCCTTGACGTTCTTTCGAACATCCTTCCACGAGAGGAAGGTCCGAAGGCGGGAGACCTTGGCTTGGTCATGGCGGATCTGGAAGATCAGATCATTGATGGTGATTGATCGGGAACCGCGACGGGCAGCGAGATCCGTGCAGTTTCGGAGCTAGCCATAGGTTAGAGTGATAGCGTCGGAGGGGGGTAAAAGCATCGACCTACAAGCTCAATAACCTGCTGACGAACAATGTCTTCGATCATACTCGTGGTTTCGACAGACGGCTCCGCAGTCTCGCCAGAGACGTACATCATCTTTCGGAAAACGTCAGCAATTCGCTCATGGATTCCATAAGGTCGCTTCTCGCCCTCCCTGAGCTCGGGCAAAGGACAGTGCTTGGGAGCTCGAGAACGCCTGGGCTTGCGCTTCTGAAGCTCGGCTCGCTCTTCACTGGTGACCAGAACATCATATATGGATTGAAAACCAGATGGATGAATGACGCCAACCGCTTGGTCGAAGGCGCTTTCGAAGAGCTCATGGGACTGGCGTTGAACGCGGGCGACAATCGCCTTGGCTGCCCTAGAGGGACGTTGGGACTTGGTTCTCTCCTTAGGTCCCTCAACCTCGTTGTGATAATCATCTGGAGTCAGCTGCTCGAAAATGCCGACTGCCATCTCAAGACCGCAGACAAGATCTCTCAAGCGACATCCAGCATCCGGAAGGTAATAGGGAAACCCGAAGCTTTTGAGCCGCTCCATGTTGACGAGTTGGTGATTTTCGGGTTTTCTGAGAGAGATTCCGAGGAGGAGTTGAACTTTGCAGGCTGTGTTTTCCAGAAGGAAGAAGGGAAAGCGTTTGAAACTTTCAGGAAGCAGCTAGGCGTGGTGCTTTGAGCAGTCATGGCAGGTGTCTTTTTTGAGACATCGTAGGGATTTAGACCTGTCGGTCCAGCTGACTAGACTGGTTGAATGCCCTGAAGAAGCTGCACTTGCAGTCACGAGCTCTAGGAAACAGTTGTTGGTCTCCGTGAATCCGACATATTGGAACGAGCTATCACGAGGCTAGGCTAGCAAGCCTAGAGGCATGAGGCGTCGACGTTTGTTGTTGTGCGCAACAGAGTCAAAGCGATATGAATGCCCAGCAAAGCGAGAAAGTGGAAGCAAGAGACCGAAATACCCAAGGCTTACCTGACTAATCTCCTGGCGATACTTGTACGCCTTGTCATTCTTTGAGTCCGACATCTTGAAAGTTCGGGAACGGCTTCAGCGATGTGGATTTGGTAGGTAGATGAATCGTTATCAAGACAGCAATTTCCAAAATTTGAGGATGTTGTTATTTTTGGTTGTCGATGAATTATTTCGATGCAATGTCACCAAAAAGAAGAGAGAATATCATCGGTGTGGAGGGCGGAATGCGCTGGTCAAGTTGGTGCCAGAGGTGAAGTTAAGGTGAGCAGCTGCTCAAAGTGGATTGATTAGGTGACAAGGGCCCGCCCCCAGATTCCGAGGTGAAGTTGCTATGCCCGCTGGCTGGTGCCGGAAAAGATAATTGCCGCTTCCGATACAGGCGCAGCGCACGGGCGGGTTCAGTACCCTGTAGTGGCCGCTTTGAGAGACCCACCAGATCGGATTACATCACCTACATGAATTACTTTCCGCGGCTTTCATCGCCGGAGCGCCGGACTTCGTTCAATCTTTGGCTTCGAAGCCATTTTCCTCTTTCTCTATGCTGTCATATGTCTGGTACAAGTCTTACATGAAATACTTTTGCACATCGGCTACTTAACACTCCCGAATGGATTCAGTGGCTCCGCAACCCAGCTCCCGTGCTTTTGAGAAGGCGGATTGACCCATCGTTCCGTGCATACTATCTATCCACATGATGTTCTGCAAGCTAGAACGAGCCTCATGCCATGACAACTTTGGATATGCTAGTTTGGGCCAGAATGACCGCATCCATTGCTCGTCGGGTTCAAATACAGATACGGAGCCTACGATGAGCATCCAAAACAGGAGCTGCTCATGCGCTGGCGTCCGTATGACGAAGTTCTGACAAGCCGTGCGGAACTTTGCCGCAAGATATGCGTACGGGAACTTTCCACCTGGAATCTGCAGCGTTGTTGAAAGAAAAGCGAGCATGCCCAGGCGAAGATACTCATCTGAGGCATGTTCGAGGTCATCTTGGAGGTGAACGAGGCGCGCCTGGACGGATCCCAGGCAGTCTTGGAACAGCAGGCCATCTAGCCTCGAGTTGTTTGCTAAATGGTCGTTGACCAAGCACACCAGATATCTGAGATCGCCAAAAACTGTTGCGAGTCTTACGTCGCAAAATGCTTCGATCAGACCGACCTCTACAGGATTCATGAAGGTTTCAAGAGGTATTTCAAAGTATGGACTCCACGATACAGTGCCGGTGAAGAAGGACGGAATGCCTCCGCTTCCAAGGGCCCACGTGAGAGCAAGCCTGGCCAATGTTAGAGATTAATCCCCTAGTGCCCTTCTGGTATGTTCAAAACTCACCGGTCAAGCTTGAAATGTAATTTGGGAAACATATGAAGGTACGAAAGTCCCCCACGAAGACGAACGATATGTTGCAGCCCTGACAAGTGTACAGCGGCAGAGTCATAATCGCCCCACAAGCTCGCGACCATTGCCAGTGTCAGGATGACGTGGAAGATGGCCTCGTTCTCGTGCGAGTTCTTCTGAGACAGGGACTTGTTGAGCAGAGAGATAGTGCGTCGCAGGTGAAACTGCGTAAGCTTCCCCGAAGGTGCGTGTTTTGTGCGGTCTTGAATCGCCGAGGAGCAGAACAAGACGCTGTGGAGAAAGATCTTATCCTGCAGGATCCAAGAAAAGGACAGCGCTTCTGAATTTGGGGAGCGGGGTAGATTGACAATGTGTTCGACGGGGTAGTAAGTCTCCTTGAGGGTGGCAGAGGCAAATACTGAAGATTATGAGATCTGGATCCCTTACAACTCGTCGGGGTGTCTTACATCTAAAGAGAACCTCCTGGGAAGGCCGCTCCAAGTCATCCGCGAAAGGGACTAGGGATATGTCGGTGGGTGGCGGAGAAGGCGTCGGAATTTCCACCGCGATCAGGTCGTCTTCTGAGCTATCTTCCGTCGTTTGCAGTTGTCGATATTTCGTAGCTCTCCTCATTCTGGGAGTGTTATCAACCGGAGACCGGGACGGGTTGGACGAGGTGTACCGGGAACCTCGTTCATGTTCGACTGTCTGCGATGATCCAGTCGTTTTCAAGGCCTTCCGCGCAGCTTGCAAAGATCTCCGAGACCCTTCTTGTCGGTTCTTTCCTCGCATGCACTGACTGCGAATGACTGATCGGTCGGCGGATCTAGTCTTGCCGGAGTCACCGACAACGACAAATGCGAACTGATCGGGCATGGTACCTGTGCCAAACGCGATTAGTGAAAATTGAGCGAAGATGCTGAGCACTATCGTCGCCCAGTCTCAGTTTAGTCGGGAAATGCAAAAGAAAGACTTCATGACAGCGACGATTACAGGTCTTATGGGATCGGCGGCATTGTCCCGGACCTAGGACTCCACAGCTCCGACCACATTGTATTCCTCTTTGGGTAAGCGTCCTGCTGTAAGCCGGAGGCGGCACCGACCTGTGGGCGCATTCTCCTCTGCGATTCCCACGTGCATTTGCCCCTAGCTGATGAACTCCCCAGCTCGGTGACCTCTTTGGGGGTTTCGTTGAGAGACCGCCTATTTTGCCTGTGCCAGGGCGACTACTTTTGCTATGTCACAGACTCTACTTACCGTCGACGTCGTCGTCGTGGTTGCTAATATTACCGTCCTCGTTATTATCATTATTTTCGTTGTTATCGTTATCGTTATGAAGTATCGTTTTTAACAGACGATTTAAGTATACGAGAAATATAGCTGCTCTAGCGTAGGAAAATTAGGCGGTCTCGGAACACAATATTTACTAGTAAGTAACGTTGTGTTCTTGCTTTGTGCTCGATCATACGTATATCGTTTAGGCGACCGCGACGCAGCCATGGAATAGCAGTATATACATGCATTACGAGACGACGGCCATGAAAGCCAACGACTTCCAGTGAGCCACGAGTCCGATTCTCCGACGGAGTGACATCACCAAAGTAGTCACCTCCCTTCGATGTATATGGCTGGTTTATACCACATTCATGTACTGCTTTTTCCCCTACTGTGAAAACCCCTACTGGGTGGGCTCGAAACTTCCTCAACATACCACATTCATGATTGACACAGGCTTGTCATTGCTCAGTGATCGCCACCCATCGTTGGTGATCGCTGTCGCAAGGGGTATTTAGTGAATGAATTCGAATGTGGCCTGCAAATTCAAATTAAACATCCCGTTGATCCAGACCCAGTCGAAACGAAATCTCCTCGGGAACTAAATTTACGCATCAGCGTTGGAATCATAAGAGGCCGACCAGAGGCGCTGGGCACTCGGTGAATGAAAGTATGCAAATCGACTTCCAATAAAGTCTAACGGGTATTGAACACAGTGTAGAACAAAAAAGGAGATGCAGACGCAGGAGTCGCGCCTTCAAGTAGTGACCTGACGGCTCCCCTATCTCTTATGTACATACAAGACACCAGCTAGATGCTGTCCTCACGGCCGTGCGTGCGCCCATGCCCTTGAATCCCTCAGCCTTGCCCTGTCCAGAATTTTCCCGTGGTATGTTGTTTGCCCCCTTTCCTATTCGTACATAAAAAGGACCATTAAAAGTGCTCAGCATCGTGGTTGCCGAGCTAAAGAACATGCAGAGTCGTCGCTTAGCCTGACGAAGGTCTTTCCGAAGTCGTAATTTGTCCAAAGTCATTCGCCCCATCCATTGTTTGGTCAGATAGGGGCGGGATCCTCGACCATCTCTGCATCCTCAGTGTTGGCAACGATCCCATCGGGACCTTCGCCCTCAAACACCTCACCTCCCTCGTATGTCTTTCTCTTCCAGCCGCAGGGCTCTGAAGGATCCTTGATCCATTCCATCGTCGGGAAATAGTGCTCGTTCTTCTTCATGGTGATGACCCACGGCACGCTGTCGAAAGTGACAGCCTTCAAGCGGAAATCTGTCATTGTGTTAGGCTTGGTCTTACAGCACATAGCAGGACACTTACAGGTATTGTCAGGAATCTTCTGGACGGTTGCAAGGAAAGATTCCATGTCAGGCGTAGACTTTCCGTTGACGTGGGTGATGAAGTTGGTGGGCGCAAGGCCGTACTGGTACGAGGGCGAACCTCGAGTGCGAGCCGAGACGTAGACCTCGCTGTGCAACTTGCTGATTTGTTGTCTAACGGCATGGTGAGGTCGATGAAGGATGGCTCCGCAGAAGGAGATGGCATGATCAGTCTCAACGTCATCCGCAGCCACTGTATGAGCCTTGAGGTGAAGCTCTTGGCAGTCACGGACAATGACAGCGTCCAAGACCTCGTGGGAGTACATGATATCGAGCTCGGAAACCTTGGTGATGACCTTGCCGTTGAGGGTGAGCAAAATGTCACCTTCTAACAGGGCGCCAGACTGTTGGTCACGCTCAAAAGTTCGCTTGCTAACCATGAACAGTTGGTGGTGTGTCTTGTTGGCCTCGGTGACCTTTGTCATCCACTCATCGGAGACGCCCATGACTCTGGCCTGGGCCATGCCGATGGCTCTGAACTCGACCGACAGCATTCTCAGCTTCGGGACGAGACCCTGTTGAATCTGGGAAACAACAGATAGCATGGTGGGTGTGGCAAGCCCAAGGTGGTATTCTTCGTCGCGGTTAGAGCACGGCGAGCGCTCGCCAAGGTAAGTCAGCCAAAGGGCTTGAACGGTACCATCATCCGCGACGAGAACACCGCTACCGCATTGGTTGCTCAAGCTGGTGTCAACAGTAATGGCATCGACGTTGACGGCACGGTATCTGGGCGCGCCGGAGTTAGCAGGGATCGCCACAGCGGTAACTTCGGTGACTGTCGTAGAGGCGTGAACAATCTTGCCAATCCTATTGTATCCCATGAAGTTGGTCGAAGCTCCCTGCGAGATGTTCTCTGTGCTCAACTTTGCGCTCTGAACAGGTGCGTCAACCAGCTTCGGGTCGTACTGAACGATGGCGTAGTTTTGGAGCGGGTGCAGGAACACCACCTTGCCCTCGACAATAATGGAGTCAGCAATGGTGATGGTCACATCGCAAAGATCGTAAGGCACGATGGCTCTGGAAATGACGACGAGGCCCTTCTCAGCGTCGATGACCAGACCCATGCCCCACTTTCTGTTCTTGGGAAAACCATCGAGCTTGACAGGCATGGTGCAGTTGACGTGTACGAAGCTTCGCACCAGGTCAGCAATGGCAGGGTGCTTCACGTTCTCGAGTTGAATGAAGGACGCCGAACGAGCAACTGCCGGAACGGGGGGAAGGGGGTCGGCGAGGTCAGTGAAGTCCCACAGACCTGTCACGTCGTTTCTGACCGCCATCTTCATCTTGGCTGACCAGTGCCTGTCAACATAGATGATAGTCGTGTTGAGAGTGTGCAGGTCACGCAGATGCTTGTATGTGACAACAACTCTCGACTTGTCTGGGATGGTCTTCATGACTTCGATGAAGCTCTCCAAGTCAGGCGTCTTCTTATGGTCCACGCTCTGAATCAACCAGCCGTTGTCAGCGCTGTCAAACCTGAAAGACCCAGTGGCCTCGCAAACGAAAACTCCTTGGCAAGCAACGCCGTAGAGACGAGCCTGTTGGTAAGACAAGCTGTGGAAGCTGGCACCGGCAACGGAAACGAAGCGATCAGGGGTGATCTTGTGCAGGTCGCCGACATCGATATTAACCTCAATATCCTCGCCACCTCGCTGGATTTGAAGGCGAATAGACTTGCCAACGTTGGAGTCGAGAAGATCATCCAGACGAATAAACTGCGTGACCATCTCTCCGTTCACCTTGATGAGGATGTCACCTTCTTCAATCTTCTTATCGGACTGTCCCTTTGGGAGCACAATCTCTGCAACAAGCATGTTGTTCTCTTTGGGGAAGGCCTTGCGAGCAGCAGCCTCCCACTCCGGGGTAAGGCCAAGACGTCGGCATTCGTCAAAGGGCTTGAGAAGGAACTGGCATTGGATGTCACCTCTTGTGACGGGCTTCCCTTGCTGGACACACTGCAGTGCTCTTAATGGCCGATCCAGGGGAAGGAAGTAATCTGTTGAGGCGCCGTCGGAACGTCCACCCGCTTGCAGGGCAACGGCAAAACCATCGATGTTGACCACCGGACTCCCGGAACTGCCGCCACTCGCGGCGGCATTGGCCTGGTAGTAGCACGTGTTGAAATCGCTGTAGCCATCGCCGTACTCGGGCGCGTTGCGGTCCAAACGACTGATGAATCCAGACAAGATACTGAGCTTCTCTCCAGCATCGTTACCCACGACTCTGATCTCGACACCCACTATAAATACGTCAGTGCCTCCACTTTAAAAATGCGTCGCCCATCAGGGTATCTGCCTACCCTTTGCAAGGTCCGGTCGCAACTGCAGCGCGTTCAACTTCATGTACTTGACGGCCTTGGGATCGAATCGCAGGATACCGAAATCGTGGACAGGGTCGCGGTAGACTGGGTACGCATCGACTTCCTCGTGGTTGTCGAAAACGACGTATCCCCAAAAGGGGCCGGCTCCGACGACGTGTCGGTTTGTCAAGATGTATCTGTTGGGCAATAGAATCAGCAATCCGACTCAATCCATCTTGGACAGTGTCATGACGTAGTCTTACCCCTTCTGTGCGTCCACCACAAATCCAGTCGCCTCGCTGGTCAACGCCGGGTCTGTGTCGAAGGAGCAGGTCTGGCAGAAGCGAATAGAGACGACGTTGCTCACAACGTTCTCAATGGTCTTCTGCCACACCTCGGGCTCCTGGGATATGGGGAACATGCTTGCTCCCAACATGGCGCTGTCCTCCATGCCAGAATCCTCTTCGATGAAAGCCGAGTGTTCAAGCTCGATCTCGGGAGTGTTGTCGCCAGCAGACAACTTGCCATTGACGGCGCGATGCTGCTTGTGCGGTCGCAGGCCCTCGGGGCTCGTAGGCGCCTTGCGCTTGGAGCGCGGAGACGCGTTTGTGCCGTTCATGTCTGTAATCGGGGACGTAGGTGTTGAGGAATTGGAGGGTTGGCTCTGCTGCGCGGTCGACGGAGGGTCAGGTGCGACGGCGCTGGCGGCGGACGAGGAGGAAGAGAAGGGTCGGTGGAACTGGCCAAGAACGGTTCGTCGTCGCGCTGTCTTATAGCAGATGTCTCTGGGAGGGAGGGCCAGAGTAGTGCGGGAGCAGCCGTGTTTGGCGAGCGGGAGCTGGTGGTGCTGGCGTCGGAGCAGCTGGGTGAACGAGAGGGTGGAGGACGTTGTCCAAGGTGTGACCGGGGTGGTTGTGGTGGTTGTGGATGCAAGATTCAAGGAAGTCACAGTCCCTCTGCGGACGAAGACGGAGCGCATCCAGTGTCGAGGAGGATGGCGGCGGCAGGCAAGCCCTCCACAGGCTGCTGGCAAGTTTCTGTTCCCGTTGTAGGTAGGGTAGACTTTGAGCGAGCGACGACTGGAAGCGTTTGGAAATTGAACGCTTGGCTCGGCAGGGAGACAGTCTCAATTCACTGCGGCTCAATCTTTGATGCAATGCAATATCCCCTTGATCCAGAGACAACTCAATACAGCAGGCCAACACAGTCTGTTGGCCGTCGAAAAAATTCAGGTTGCGAGAAAGCGGGAATGCAAACAGGATGTGGCCACCACCCAAATCCAGATCACCAGGCTAGATGCATAAGAGCCCGCTTATATGGGTGCAGAGGGTGCATGTCCCGGGTGGGTTGTCTCCCCCTGCCCCGGCTGCTGATGTAATGTGACACTAGCGACCCTCCTAACGCCCTGTAGCCTTTGCTAAGCCGGCCTGCCAGCGCGGCAATGTCCTGCCTAACGATCTAGACAGAAGGACGTCGACGGGTGTGTGCCTGGCCGCAGCTAAGATGGGACGGTGATGGATCATGCTCTCCGACTGCACACCACCAGGGGCAGCTATCCAGACTGGATGAATATGCAGGTCTCACATTCTGCGTGCACGAATGACCAGCTGGGGCGCACCTTGATCCGGAGACCGCCTCGGCCCTTCTGATTCGTCAAACGGAAGTCCCATCCACAGCTGGGCGACCTCGCTCGCCTCCATCGCTGCCCACCTCGGCGATCAACATTTTCACAGATACGAAGTCAGCAATCATTTTGTAGTACTCAATCCTCTTCTGGTTTTGCGGGCGCAACCTTTGATGAAGTGTGTCTGACCTAGGCCTGTGTTCCAAATCCGCGAGATGTCGCTTCCGGCATCATGAAGCATTCAAAAAGGACCCTGTAGACAAGTCGTTACCAAATGGTCCTTCCAACCCAAAGATCGCATGTTGATAAGCCTCAGTGGCTTCCTAATTTCCGCTGCCCGTAGTGAAACCATCCGGAAAGGGCGGTGACTGTTTACTGTTTCTCCTCAACGTTCTCCTCGGACTTGGCCTCGCCGCCCTCCTCGTCGGCCTCATCCTCGACCTTAGGAGCGCTCTTCTTGGAGGCACGACGCTTCTTGGCCGAACCATCTGCTTTCCTAGTCAGCTTGCTTGAATTTTAAGGGTAAGAGTGAATGTAGACTTACCACCAGCGCTAGCAGCGCTGCGCTTCTTGGGGGTCTTGACGGGAGTGCCACCCTCGTCGCCCTCATTAACCTCGTCGGCGCCCTCCTCATCGACAGCAACGGCGGCCTTCTGAGGCGTCTTCTTACGGGCTGTAGACTGTGAGCAATAGCACCTTTGAAGAACTGAGAATACTCACGAGCACGGGGCTTGGCCGGAGTGGTGACAGCGCCGTCGCCGCTAATGTTCAGATCCCGGATCTGGGTAACAACGGTGGCCCACTGGCCTTGCATAGCCCTCACCGTGCGGCCAGGCATGTTGACGCTCTTCCAGTCAACACCCTTGCCCTCGGGAAGCACGGTGTTGAGGACGCGCAAGAGCAGCTGGCTCTGAAGATGACTGTCAGTACTTGATATAGAGATGAAGACGGAGACGGAGAAGGAGAAAGTAGGAAAGAGTCCCAACCCACCTTCTCAGCTTCAGTCCAGGCGCTGGGACGAGCACTGGCACCCTCACCGGCGTCGGGAGTGGCAGTAGTGTTCTTCGAGTCAGCCATAATTGGTGATAGTTGGATGCTGGATGACTAGAGAGTATGTGGAATAGGTTGTGTGAGGTAAGTGACTGATGATGGTGTTGCGAGGAGAAAGGTTTGGAGACAACTTGAGAGGAAGGCAGAGATTTAAATAGAAGAAGAGTAACGAAAGCAGGTTACTTCAGGTTTCCGGAGGGAAGGAGGCGGGTCTCCTGGTTCAAGGCTGCTCTCGCTGTGCACTTCGTTGACTGGCATGGGCTGTGAAAAGTTCACGGGGCGAGTGGAGGTTGAGACTGTGACTTCCCCGAGAGAGAAAGGACCAGACATCTATACAGCCGGGAAGACCTTGGTTTCTTCTGAGATGAGAACTGGGTAAAAGAAGGTGACTGCCACTTGTTCCATGGTTAGTATACTACCATGTACGAGCAACCTGCCAACCAAAGTTGACATCTGCCTCTACTGGGGAAAGACATCACGCTCTGAACCATAGCAACGATCTCTGGCTGCACTTGTGTAGGTGAATTGACTGGACGAGTGACATCCTTTGGAAGAAATTCTGCAGCCTAACTCGAGATGGGTGATCAAAGAGCCCCGAGCAAGGCAGCGGGATGCCGAATAAAGGCAAGAAACATCAGGACAGAACGGGATGCTTCTGGTGTCTGATGAATAAGTTCGAGGGGGAACGACTGCATTTGACTCTCATATCGTCAGAATGCTGACCGGCGGGCATAGCCGAAGTACGGGACAAAGTCCCGCCAAATCTGCCAAATTGTCTCAGTGTCTATGCGCTGAGAGGCTCAATGTGAGGCGCAACCAACTGGTAGAGGACATGATGAATAAAAATCCCAAGTTATTCACCAACTTGTAAATAATCCCCAAAGGGCCTATGTTGGCAAAACCAGAAGATAACAACAACATCGGCAACAAAGGATTGGCTGTCGTAGTGTTGGTGGAGGAGAACAGGTGCCTGAATTGGCGAGTGTTAGCATCATAGGATAGACAGAGCATGATGAATTAACCTAAAGATTTGAATGGGTGCGCCATACTTGGACACCCTCACTAGGGGATGAGATTTACAGAAGAGTAAACGCGTGGCTCTGGCCTGTGAAAGCAGCAGATTCAACGACATGTGTCTATGCAAATAGACACAATCGTCAAAGCGACAGCCGAAAAAGAAAAGGTTGCCGCGGCCTGTTGATAACACAGAACGCAAAGGTAAGGCTGATTCTATTGCATTAGTTTCTCTATGTCTGTCCCCTTCCTATGTGGCTGCCAGCGAGTACCAACCCTGCCTCCAACATCCTTCGAAGACGACCAAGTTTCTAGCAGGTATTACACAACCCATTCCAAGCTAGCCGAGGCAGAGAACAACCAAAGCCCGGCTTATCATCGCCATATTTGAGTTTCCAGGGTAGCGCAATCGTTCTCCATCAAATCGAAGGACCCGGGAACGAGTGTGAAGAAAGGAGACTGCGAGATGTAAAGCAAATATGAAGTGTACACAGGCAACAACCCTCCGTCTATGTCGTAATGAATTGTCGCCGCACGACGACGACCGAACGTATGTGCAATGCGAACTTTTCAGTCGCGAGAAGTGAGAGACAGGTCGAAGCGTGAAGAATATCCTCCCATATGCCGGGTATCGTTTCGTGTCGTTTCCCATCAGTCCAAGCTGTCGTCAAAGTTGAAAAAAGCCCATCTCCTAGGCAGAGAACAAGGATACAGTCCGCTCCTCTCGAGACATGGCCTCCTCATGTCATTCTTCATTTCATCTTGCTCTTATATAGCATGAACTCTCGGATGCGTGCTTCGTGGTCCTCGCATGCCAAAGCCCATTTTCTCCGTACCTCCTTATCCTGTTGCATCCAGTCGAGGTACTCAATCAGTTCGTCGTCGCCACGAGAGGCTATGAAATCATAGCCTTTGCGGGCTCGAAGATCGGCAATGTTTGTCTTGCGTGCGTTGAAATGCTCAATAACCTGGGCATTGAAAATTTCCCATCTGAGAACATAGCTTTGAAAGTCTTGGATGTACTTTTGCCAAGCACCGCCAGTTGGCTTCAAACCAACCGCAAAGGTAGGAGGAGGGCGAGGTGCCACGGGAACCACCGGAAATTCGAGTGCCGGCTTCTTTTCCTTCTCGATGGGAATGCTGCTAGACGGCTGGCTTTCGAAAGGAAGGTTCATCTTGAGGTCACCCAAAGAACCAAGACCGGAAGCACTCTGCGCAAACGGCGCCACGTTCTTCAGATCGGCAAAGCTGACCCTAAACTCCTCGCTGTCCTCAGACCCTGCGGCGTTGGGGTTGAACTCGGGTTTCCGCACTGCAGACTTGGGTGCGGTTTCTGTTACTCCATTGACGTTACCAGGCCTCCACTCCGGGCGAGAAGGCTCGACTGGGATGTTCCTCGCGCCGTTCGATTGAGCAACATTCGGGGCGCCTCCGGCCTGTGGGGGATCGATATCCATGGCGTTCGGGCTCTTTGCGCCGACGGGTTCTGCAGTAGTCTTGCGGCCTCGCCAATCACCATCCTCATCACTGTCATATTCGTCGTTCACCAAGCCAGCGCTGCCAGCCGTGGGCTTCACCTTTGCCTTGCGGGAGTTGGATCGAGTGGTGCGAGTCGGGGACGTGGACACGGACGGCGCAAAGTTTTGGGCCCCTATCTGCTGGGTCCAGTCCTGGGCATCGAATTTACCTTCGGCCGAGGGCGAGCCTGTGGGCTGGCCGGCAAAGTCCTTCTGGTGTCGCAAGGTCGGACGCTTAATCGGTGATCGACGTCCTACACGGCTTCCAGACTGAGAACGGCCCTTCGTGTCCTGAACAGGGCTTCCAGCACTGAATTGATAGGCCTCAGATCCGTCGTTGTTGACAAACCTAGTGTTAATATCGTCTGTGCTCCGCCGGCTGATGGAAGGTTGCTCGGGTTCGGTACGAGTGAAGGTATCATCGTCAATGGAGAAGTTGAAGCTAGTAGAGTCACTTCTGTCAGCTTGATACACGAGACTGGGGTTCTGTCTTGAAGTGGTTATCTGGCGCTTCTCGCGTCCAAGCGGGGTTAGTTCCGGAGCTTGTCTCTTAACCAGCCGGCTCAGAAGCTCGCCCTGCTTGCGCTCAAATGGTGTAAGGGAGTCACTTCTCAAGCTATCTCCACTGGGAGAAGACGACGCAGAGGACGACGTGTCGCTTTTCTGGCTCCGACGCTGTTCCGTCGATTCCTCCCAAATCACAGGTGAAGGCTGCTTGCCGCATGCAAAAGTCGGCTTGAGAAATGAAGCGAAAGAAGAAGTTGAATGATGAAAAGTGCCGTACATTGAAGGTCCCTGTTGCTTTCCTGCGGTCTTGGTATTTCCATGTTCTGACTGCATTAGCTAAACTCTGTGAAAGCAATGGAAACTAACTCACCATCAGTGGCTGTTGCTGGCTTGGGGTGACTGCCATCTTGAGAAAAGCCAGGGGCCGCGTTTGGCGGTGTGTATCTCGCGCTGGCTCTGGATCTGAAGGGGTCCTTGGGTGAGTTGGCTGCTGTAGCGGTCGCGGTGTTCGGTCGGTCATCTTGTGGCGTTGTGGAAGTTCGAGGACTTGAAGGCTCGGTTCTGGCCTGGCGCGGAACACTCTGTGCGCGTTGACGGGCGCTTCCGGGTGAAAGGTTTGGCCCAAATCCTTCCTCGGGCTGCCGAGGAGCTTCACGAGTGCTCTTGGCTCGTCCGATAGGCACCCCATCGAACGGATTTGTCTTCTCTCCCCCGTGCGAAGAGTAAGGTGTGCTCTGCCGACTGTCTGCATGGCCCTCACGGAATTGCGCTAGAGGGTCCGGGACACCTTGTCTGCGGGCGTTATCGGCGAAGATATTGGAGTGGCGGTTGGTCGTAGAGTAATTGGAGGCGTTCACCGGAGGTTCGTCACCAGGAACAGGCGAGTGAGGCACATAACCTCCCTTGCGTGCTCCAAATGCGGCCTCTGCTCGCTGCCTTTGAGAGGGTGTTCGTGGCACGGGTCGCTTAGGGGGCTCCGGAGGTTCGTTCTTCGGCTTTGGCTGGGACTGGCTCGCTTTGCCCCTCATGTTCTCGAAGGCATGCCAAGCGTTCCGTTTCGCCTCTGGGTCACTCTGCTGCTGGGCCTTGGCTGTGGGAGCAGCACCCGAGGCAAAGTTGCGATATCTGTTCGCTCCCGACGACGGCGGGTTACGAGCCGTGGAGGAGGTGGCATTACGACGAGGTGGAGGCGGGAAGTTGGAGCCGGCATTCTGCCATGGGTTGCCCCTCACTCCAGAAGCAGCTGGGTATCTCGATCGTGTTCTTCCAGCATCGTACTTGGCTCTCGAGTCGGGATCGGTCAGGACTTCGTGGGCCGACTGAATCATCTGAAACTTGGAGTTGACTTCGGCCTCTCGGCCTGGGTTTCGATCGGGGTGATACTTGAGAGCTAGCAGAAGTTAGTATACCGGACGAGGAGACACAAACGTGGAGGATCCCAGCGTACCAAGTTTCCGGAACTGTTTCTTGATCTCGTTCACATCGGAGTTCGCTGGAAGCTCCAAGTCCGCGTAATAGTCGCGGCTCATGTCAACACCTCCCATCCTGGCGGTGGATAGAGGTTGTCAACTGCTAGCAAGGTATGAAGGCTGCCTGATTTTGCGCAAGATGCATCCCAAGGTCGGTAGTCGTATATGGAAATGATGTGAACGCCGTGAGGAGGAGCCCGTTTTGCTGAAATTTCCTAGTCGCCCAAAGTTGGATCCAGCTTGTTCGATCGAGTGCTCGTGGCTGGCAAGCTCTTGGTAGAGGGTGCGTTGGGGAGGGCGAAGTTGGAGGCGTGACGTTGCCGCTTGCAGGTGGCTTCGCCTCGTAGTGCGGAGTAGCGCAACCGCAGGTCTGCGTGGACGAGATGAGGCGGTGCAACTCGCAAAGAGGCAACTTTGGTTTAATGATTGTCAAGCGCGATCGCTGGCCGTGGAAGATGAGGGAAGGTGCAGACGGGTAGAGAACTGTGGTAGCGAGTATGTCAGCAGTTATGTCATAAGACGAGCAGCTTGCGACGGAACGCTGGTGGTATCCGCGAGTGAGAGGTATCGTGCAAAGCAAATCAGACGTGTCAGACGAGGGTAAGCAGACGTGCTATAAGCGGGCGAGCAGTCACCAAATGGACGCCACAAATAGGAAGAAGGGGCAATCGGCACCGCGACTCTATGAGTCTGTTATGTCTCGCAGAACTGCAGACAGCAACAAGGATTGGCGTTGATGCTAGATGACGGAGCCAGGTACCGCGGGGGAGCGCAGGTAGCGGTCCGACGATGCAGACAAGGGCACCCGATGGTAGACCAAGCGGGTAGCAGCCAGTCGGAGGCAAGGATGGCGGTAGACTAGGCCGGCGGCAGTGGTTGGCTCCTCACCGTCTTTCTTCGTCCGTTGCTCGAGGTAGATGCAGAAGTGATCGGGTGGACGCGCAGGCGACCTGTCGTGGGAGAGCAACTCACCGAATGACGTCAAAAAGCAGCCGTAGATGCAAAGCCGAGGGGGACTGTCTGGTCTGGTAACGGGCGAGCAGACGAGACGGCTGATGGCGGGGAAGACGTGATACGACGCTGCGTCGACGTCGTCCAAGAAGAAAAGAGGTTTCGCAGGTCGTCAAAAAAGGAGAGTTGAGAGCCTCATCAGCTGGGTTAGGTTAGGTAGGATTTGCGAAAGCGAAGAAGCAAATACTGACTGCGACCTGGCCTGCTTTACCTTTTTCCTTTCTTCCACAGAGAGTAAGGTCTTGTTGACGGCCCGTCCGTCCTTCCTGTCCGTTCGGTTGCGCGGGCAGCAGAGGGTCAATGGGGCAGGGGTCCAAATTTTTATTTAGCAGTCCTTCAGGGACTCCCCGGCAAACCCCAGCCGTTGTTCCTCTGCCTGCCCCTCCACACCCGCACCAACCCTGAAAGGACGCCTCAGCTCGTTCATTCCAGCTGCACCTCGTGGTTGTCCGTACTTAGTAGAGTCGGCCTTGCGCCCGATTCCACGTCTTGAACCTTCCACGCAACCTCACCTTCGAATGTGGATACATATCGCCTCGACGGCCTAAATTCAACCTTTGAATCGGGACCATACCGGTGCGCTAAGCCACCGTTCTAGCGCGGTGATCTCGGGAGGCGTGATGAACCGCGCCTCAA
Source organism: Colletotrichum theobromicola (assembly GCA_014705045.1). Classification (NCBI taxonomy): domain Eukaryota; kingdom Fungi; phylum Ascomycota; class Sordariomycetes; order Glomerellales; family Glomerellaceae; genus Colletotrichum; species Colletotrichum theobromicola. Next base: position 11,761 of record JABGLZ010000106.1, on the reverse strand, counting down.
ACTAACGACGGAACTCGCGACCAGTCAAGCCACCCGCCAACCTGTTGTAGCATGTTTTTTTTCCATCTTCAACAAACGATCGAGCATAAGTTAACTTCTCTCAAGACCAAGTTGCAGTGTTTTGTGCTTCGACATCCTTCTCATCATTCTCGTCATACGTTTCTAGCTCCTTCAAGTTGATCGCCACCACTTCCTTTATTACCTGGCTCTGGTGGACTCCTGACCATGAGGATCACTGGAGGTACTGGATTCTCATCCCAAATCGTCTTCAAATTAGCGTGACCATCACAAGTGTCATCATCCGCGCCGCTGTTGGACTAATCGCGGCAAGCACAGCCTCCATGATTGCCTCAGTAGCGATCGAAAGACATGGTGTGCGCCTCGAAGAGGCGGCCCAGGTTTCTGTCGCCCGTTTCGCAAACGGGGGGACCGCTTCGCTCGCTCTATTGGCATGTCGGAATTCAATTTCGAGCCTCTTCATTCGTTTCCTCCTGATATGTCTTGTGCTGGCAACCCTGAGTTTGCAATTCACCTCGACCTTACTTGTTGCCGATTTAGGGACTGCGCATATTGTGTCATTTCCACAAGAAGTCGATAACTCATACTCGATTTCAGGCAATGACGAGAACACCAGCGTTCGGTTGAAGGCATTTGATAACTTTGCTTTTGTCTATTGGTACCGGAAACCCTTGTTCTCAGAAACCTTCGCAGAGTACGCTGAACCTGGCTTGGAAGGCGAGGGCATTGATGACACCGGACCACTGATCAGAGCCTTGTTGCCGTTTGCATCACAGGAAACAAGAGAAAAGCTAGTTGCTTTCGAAGGCATGGCAAGGGTTGTGGATTCTCGTGTCTCTTGTGTGCGCCCCGAGGTCTCGAACCTTCATGGATGTGTGGGCCGAGGTAACAAACCAGGTAAGACTCATGCGAGTATTTGCGGCGATATCCATGTCAGAGATCCTACTGCTAAAGCCATCTTGGGTGTGGACTCAACTACGCAGGCAGCGCTGGAATTCTCATGCCCAGCGATGGAATTTGACGCACAATATGTTTGGCAGTCATGCTCGGTGGATTTCAGTACGGAGAACAAACGGGTCGGCTTCGGGTGGTCTTTGAAGACAGACAATTCTACTGAGATATCACCTACACCTGTCAAGCTCCTATGGGATGCCGGAAACTTCGGTTGGACCAGCCTTGATGAAACAACGACCCTCGATCTAGTTGAGTCGCGTCAGGATAAGGCATGGCTGTACTCAAGATTCAGCCTGGTACAGAAGAATGGAAGCACGCCGAGCGTTGTTGATATGAAGATGACACTATGCACGCAACCTTCGGGGTAAGTTATTTTTATGGCACAATTCTTACCGTAGCAGAAGCTGAATGTTAACAACTACATAAAGGAATTCTGAAGGAATTCTGACACCTATGTCAGTCCCCTAGATATTGTTGCCACAAGTAATCGCAACAGAACTGAGCGGACATACAAGCCTGATCTTGAACAGAGTATCTACGATACGTCAGCGATTTAGAGGCAACTAGGAGCTGTCAAAGAACAACTAGGGCAGGAAGATCGACAAGTCATGATCATTGATCCCGAGACTTACCGTTCTTTCACGAGCTCGGAAGAGCGAACCGGGAAGTCGGTTCATCACGGGCAGACACAGAACATGGTTCGAAGAGCGGGTCTTCAGGGTTCACGGGAACTTAATATTTTGCCCAAGCTGCGAATATTTTAATTGATGGATTATTCTTCGCGGTTGTAGATGGGATCTACGCGAACCTTTTAAACGACATCCTCAACGAAACAAATTCGGCCGTCAACTTCGCCATGGCTCGTACGATTTACTATGATTTCTTGCCATTGTTCAAAGTTGCAGAAGGCGATAAGGCGATCATTACGACTGCTGAGACGGTAACAATACCAATGCACCACAAAGGCTACTGGGCCGTCATGACGATTCTCGCAATCTTCATCTCCATCTTCGTTGTCGTGTGCGGGCTGTTCAGCTCTACAGAATTCAGCATACCCAACGACGTGTGGCACACAATTGCTCAGATGTCCGAAAGTGCGGAAATATCCAGCGTTCTATCACGAGCCAAGGCCAAGACGGACGACGAAGTTCTCGCGTTGAGAAGCAAGTTTCCGGACAATGATGAAGAAGACCGTTTCATCGTCAGCAATGGAGTTTTTGTCCGCGCCGCGTCTTCTCCCACTGCGAAGGGCAGGGGAGCACGGTCCGGACTGAAGAGTCGTTTCTTCTTCAAGGAAAGAAACCTGGGTGTCAAGGCCGAGGATGAAGTAGAGAAAAGAGTACTTGTTTCCACCTTGGCAGAGACTACAACGGCATTGACGGCGAGGCAGAACAATGGGGAGTACGGACCAACCACTTAGGGAAAATGTAGCACCAAATTGTCATTGAAGAAGAAAAGAAGAAAAACGCCGAGAAAGACATTTGTCGGAGCAAGAGGATTACCTCGGGAAAGCTTATTCGCAACAATGGAGCACTTCAGTTCTCAGATTTAGGAAAGCTAATTGCAAGTGTGGCGATTAGATGGCCTTGAAACTTGGGACGACGTCGGTTCTGCCCCGCCCCCGCCAACATCACAGACCCAAACGCGTGTCTACGCGCCGTAGTTGCTTCGGCAACGGAGTGGACATCCCGGTCATAGAATAGTTCCCAGTCATAGAATAGTCCTCTTTGCACCACGAGCGTCATCAACGGCTCGTCAAATGGCGTCAGTTCCGAAGTGAAAATAGTAAAATGTTGCTCTTCATGCAGGCAGAACCAGTATCGCTCAGAAATGCATGTGTCTTTTCATTCTGCGAAAATTATTGCGTTCGGAAACCAATGCTTTATGCTGCCATCCCAACGCCCGCGATCAAAAATAAAGTCCTTTAACACAATGTTGCCTCCAAGGCAATGAATGATACGCACACGCAATGCTAGAGCCCTGTGGCCTCCCCTGGCACCCATCCGATCCTGCCCGCAGATTAATGTCCTCATGAGCGCGTTCGCATGTGTCTCCAACACAGCTGTATCCCTGATACACGGTAACAACGCCTAAAATCCACACACGGCGCTCAGCTCAAATCCTTGCTCATCTCATAGGACCAGCCGCCGTCTTTGCGCAGCCTGTTACGGGCCGCGATATCCTTTCTGATTTCGTCCTCCGTCAAGCGGTCTGATCCGCTCCAGTTTGCACTAGATGTGCGGGCGCGGAACTTGTGCCATCTCTCCTTGCTGTTGTTGAATACTTCTTCCATGTTCAAGGCTCGTGGAGGGCCAAAGATGCCTTGAGGATCCAAAGTCTCTTGTCGCATGAGAGCTCGGCGCAGGTCTGGTGAATCAGCCCAAGGCGCCACGAAATCGTCGTTCTCATCTTCATCCTCGGGATCCGTGTCAATTTCAGGCAGCTCAATCTTTTCGCCGTCTTGGAATCGCGGCGACGACCGCGTAGCCGACTTCTTAATCGTTGCTGTCTTGGTGCTTGCGGCAGCCATGGGCCGAGCGGGGGTCTTGTGCGCCGGGCCAGCGGGGTTGGGATTAGGATTGAACGGGATCTCTCCCTTGGCGAACTGGTTGATATCCAGTTGCTTGGTTGCCTTGACTGTGCTGTTGTGCTGGGCCGTGACAACGCCCTTGAACAAGTCTCTTGATGCGCTTTGCGGTCCGTTGCTGTATCCAGTAGAGTACATTGGCTTGGGCATCTCCTGATCGTCGCTGTTAGCTATCGCAAGACTTCGTAACGAACCATGGGGAAAACAAACCTTCTTGAACCCAACTGACGGGGGCCGAACGGGAGGTCCCTTGATGTTCGGGGGTTGGATGTCCATGTCAAGCTCATCAGCGAAGTCGTCGCTAGTACGCCTCCGCTTGGCTTCCTTGGCCTGGTATGAAGGCCCGTTGCGGGCAGGCTTACGGCTGTCTTCGTCTTGCGGGAGTGGTCGCTTGGACCCGGCCTTGGACGCGTTGGAAAGAATCGTATTGACCGGTCGATCCTCCTGAGATCGAGGAATAGTCGATTGTAGACGCGAGGGCGGACGAGTGGGAGGACCATCGCTCCGCTGGCTTGCAGAATAATCAACAGGGCCGTTGGGCTGGGCGCGGACGGCAGGGGGCGGAGCTCGTGTCTGCTTGGCACGCTCAATGGCAGCCTGCCTCTTCTTCGCCTCGGCCTGTTCTCTCTGCCTCTCGGCATCCTGTCGCCGTTGCACCTCCTGCTTGCGCTCCTCTTCTTGCATGGCAGCGCGCTTGCGCTCGAGCTCAAGCTTCGCATCCTTTCTCTTCTGCAGGTCTCGTTCTTCTTGCTCCTTGCGCTTGGCAGCAAGCTCAAGAGCCTTGGGTCGCCCAGTAGACCCAGCGGAGCTCTTGAAGCTGTTCACTGATGCCTGCTTGCTATGCGAGCTGGGTTGCGACTTGGGCTTGGTGGATGAACCAAGGGTTCCTTCCAAGTTAGAAGATAGCTGGCTATTGCTTGGGTGATACTGAGAGTGCTGAGAAGTGGTGTTGACACGAATGACGGTTGGTTGTTGCTTTGCCCTGCTGGCGGTTTCCTTCGTCGGCTTCGTAGGGCGGCGGAGCTCTCTGTTCCTCGCTGCCTGGCCCGGGCCGGCGGATCGGGAGGCTGAAGGTGGCGGCACAGGAGCTGGCGCCTCGGCCATCTCCACGTCTGGCTTCTCTGGCTGTGGAGCGGGAGCAGAGGCATCGGTTTCGGCTTGGTTCTTGGCCTTGCGTGGGCTGGTCCTCGTAGGCTTTGGCGCTTCCTTAGGCGCCGGAGTCCGCACAGCCTTCTCCCGCTCCTTCTCTCTCTCCTTCTCCTTTTCCTTCTCTTTTTGGGCGGCGATCTTCTTCTCCATAGCCGCGATCTTTTCTTGCTCCTCACTAAAGACTCGGGCCTTCTCTCGTTCTTCAGCCCTGGCCTTGTCAAGCTTGCTCATCTGGTCAGCGAACAGCCGTGCCTCCTTCTCCTTGCGCTTGTCCTCCTTTTCCTTCTCGACAGACGCTCTTGTTCTCCGGGCCACAGGGCGCTCGGGGCTTCCAGTGGTGGCTGTCGCCTGAGAGTCTGCTGTTCTGTGTTTTGACAGGTCTGGGTACAACGGCTCCGCTGAGACAGACTGAGGAACGATGGACTCCGTAGACGACTCGGAATGAAACCCGAGTCGTACTGTAGAGGGTGACATCATGGAGGATTTGCCCTCAGCACTGATGGCAGCGCTGCTGGCAAGAAGACCCTTGGAAGTCTTGAGAATGGAAGACAGCTTGTTCTTGACTTGCTTCAACGGGCTGTCTCGGAAGCTTCTAGTCGGTGACTTGGGAGACTCGGGCCTTCCATCCTCGGGCACGACAGACAGAGGGTTGGAGACCGAAATGTGCTTCTGAGAGGGAGCCAAGTCTTCAGCCATCTTGTCCTTGGAAAGATCAGGCAAGACGGAAACTGAAGCAGACTTGCCATGGCCATGCGAACTGGTGGTACGATCAGGCACGACAGGAGCCCGTTTCGGAGAACCAGGACGACCGAGTGTTCCCTTCTGCTTAGGGAAAGCAAACTCCGACCCACTGATAGTGTCAGCGCCATCAATGCCCTCCATGACATCGGCGGTATGACTCTTAGGCAGACGCGGTCGGGGAGGGGATGCCGGGGGGTCCTTCGCAGGCACAGGGGGTGCAATCCAGTCATCTTCATCCTCCTCGTCGTCTTCTGGGAACGCGCCGGGTGTGGGTGGTGCTGCTGAAGACTTCTTTGGTGACGCTGGCCGAGTCTCTGGGGCTGCCTGGGCGGTTGCTTGAGCAAGCTGTTGGGCAACTGCGGAGCTCGGGATTGACTTGGAAGGCCGGCTGGCATTAGGCTGAGATTTGCCCAGCATGTTGATTTGGTCTTGCAGACGCTGAGTGTACGCCTTGTTGTGGGTGGACGCATAGCTGTCTTCCTCCTTTGTCGCGTCCGTCACAGGATCGATATCCATGTCATCATTATCTTCGTCCTCCTCATCCTCTGAAGCACTGGGGACATCAACGTTGCCCAGGCTCTTTCCACCTGTGTGTCTACCGTAATAACTTGTGCGGTGGTTATCCAGATGGCTTGTCCTTGACACACGAGGTCCAAGACTCTTGTTCTTCAGGGGCTCTCTGGCAGGGAGCGAAGCGAAGTTGAGACTGCTCTTCCTAACTGGGCGAATCGGGCTCGAATCAACGGACGGGGATCGGATGTCTTCGTCAAGATGGACGTCCACGTCCTCCTGCGTGGCGGCAGCTGGTGTAGGAGCAGGGGAGGGCGATGGCGCGGCGTCAACGGACGGCGAGGGAGAAGCTTCCTTGGCTGGGGAGCGCTTGACGGGCGACGCCTCCACTGGCGATGTCTTGACAGGTGAGGTCTTGACGGGTGAGACGCTCTTCGCAGCTCGAGGCTTGGGGGATCTGATGGGCGATGTAGCGACCTCAGTCTCCTTGGCCGGACTCTCAGGAGCTGGGGATTCGGAGGTTTCCGTCGGGGCTTCCATTGTGATGTCCCTCATCACTCGGGTCGTCTGTTCCTCCTTCGCGGTCTGGAACGTGATCTCAGGTGAGCGCATGGTCCTCGTTACTGTCGGACTCGGTGCCACGTTCTGCTGGTCGTTGGTCTCGAAGGCGACGTGACCGCTCTTTCCGGCGGTCTTGGGGGGGCTAGATTGAACATCGGCAATTTGGGTATTATCTTCGATGAGATCGACATCCATGTCGTCTTCATCGTCGTCGATGTTGTCCATATCCTGGCTGCCGTAGTAGCCAGAATCAGCAAGGGCGACATGTTGTTTTGTGACGGCGGGTTTGGGGGACGCGGCCGCTTTGTGCGGAGAGACAGTTCTGCTAAGGAGAGGTGATGATGTTGATTTCGCCACGTTGAGCTTCGGTGTTGAGTTCCGAGCAAGCTGTTGTGTGAAGGCGGTCGGCGCGCCCTGAGGAGTTGCGGAGAAGACATCTGATAATGGCTGCATTTTGTTAGCCGCAATTGTCGCGTCTGAACAACACAAGACTCACCACTCGAGGCTCGCCATTGTCGATTTTACGCGCAGTTCGTGGCGTCTTGCCACGAAGCTTTCCTGGAGTCTTGAAAATCTCGGCCACGTTCCTGTTCACAGTGTTAGTAACTGATGCCTGCTCGTGACAAGGATTGTACGTGCACTTCGTTCTCGTTGAAGATCCCGGCCATGTGTTCGTTCAGCCAGTCCAATTCGTTTCTCGCGGCAAAAGAGAATTCCTCAGCTTCCGCCTGGACGATGCTGAGGGCGGTCGTTCGTTCCTCAGAGATCCATGACGCGGAGCCGACGGGCACACGCGTGCCTCGCATCGTAGCCATTGTGAGGGGTAAGGCGCGACGGGCGCAATAGTGTCGCTATGAAGAGAAGGTGAAATGCTAGCTGGTCATGGAGGTCGAGTGGGAGTTGAGGTGTGGTAAGGAGCTTGGTAGGGGAAAAAGAGGATAGCAAAAGTGGGAAGCAAAGCTGTACAGATGTGTGTGCGGTGGTGTTGATGGGCCTTCATGAATTGCGTTGCGAACCGAATGTTTTGGTCGAGTCCGCATTTGGCTTAGCGCGGCTGAAGGTCGTGGGGCTTCCCTGGCCTGGGGCAATGACAAGTCGCGCTTGCGGCAAGGTCGCGGTTGCTGCAACCGATAAGGGCCTTATCGGGCGGGACAAGCGGGCGAGGGTTCCATGCGAGGGGGGACTCAGGGAGGGTGAAGTGGAAACGCGACCGAGCGAAAGTAAACAAAAAGTCTCGACACCGACAAAGTCCTCCTCAGCAACAACACCGACAACGACTAACCAGTGCAGCATGAGGGTCATAGAAGTTATTATAGACGTATGCGACTCGATCCCGCTTGCATTTGCATTCTTGCGCTGACGTTTCCCAGGGCTTCAAGTCGTACGCCGTGCGGACGGTGATTTCAGGATGGTAAACAAACATTGCTTCCATCTGATCGCTTGAGAGGGGACGAGGGCTCACGCAGCATAGGGATGAGAGTTTCAACTCAATCACCGGCCTCAACGGCTCTGGCAAGTCCAACATTCTGGATGCCATCTGCTTCGTTCTGGGTATTACGAACATGACCACAGTCCGAGCGCAAAATCTCCAGGTAAGAAAGCTATGGTGAACGACCTTTCCCAGTTGACTGCATGCTGATGCGATCTGCCACAGGACCTTATCTATAAGCGCGGTCAAGCTGGTGTCACGAAAGCGAGCGTAACGATTGTCTTCGACAATAGGGATAAGAAGAAGTCGCCAATCGGTTTCGAAGAGTATGCGACGATTAGCGTCACCAGACAGATCGTCCTCGGCGGCACGTCCAAATACCTCATCAACGGACATCGTGCACAACAGCAGACAGTCCAGAACCTCTTCCAGTCTGTTCAACTGAACATCAACAACCCCAACTTCCTCATTATGCAAGGTCGGATCACCAAAGTCCTCAACATGAAGGCTGTAGAGATCCTGGCCATGATTGAGGAAGCCGCAGGAACGAGGATGTTCGAAGATAGGAGAGACAAGGCACTGAAGACTATGGCCAAGAAAGAGATGAAGCTGCAAGAAATCACAGGTCTATTGACAGAAGAAATCGAGCCCAAGCTCGAGAAGCTGCGGACAGAGAAGCGCGCATTCCTCGACTTCCAACAAACTCAAAACGACCTCGAGCGTCTGACAAGAGTGGTTGTCGCGCACGACTACGTACAAAACCAAGAAAGGCTTGAGCAGTTCGCATCAGATCTCGACGGCAAGAAGCAACGACAAAAGGCTCTTGAGGAGTCTGCGGTACGGTTGAAGAGCGAGATTTCCCATCTTGAGGAGGACGTGAAGAGAGTGCGCGCGCAGCGTGACAAGGAACTCAAGAAGGGAGGGAAGGCACAAGGCCTAGAGGATGCCGTCAAGAAGCACTCCAATGAGATTGTGAGACTGGCGACAGTCATGGACCTGAAGAAGTCCAGCATGGCTGAAGAAAAGGAAAAGAAGACCGCCGTGGAAAAGACGGTAGCCGAGCTGCAAGCGACTTTGCAGAGCAAGACCGAGGCGTTCGAGGCGACCAAAGCAAAGTACGACGCTGCCAAAGACGATCTTGAGAAGCAAAGTCAAGAAGTCGACTCCAAGGAGGAGCTGCTGCAGACACTGCAAACCGGTGTTGCCTCCAAGGATGGACAGGAGAGCGGTTACCAAGGCCAGCTTCAGGACGCCAGGAATCGCGTGACTGCTGCTCTTACCGAGCAAGAGCAAGCGAAAATGAAGATTGCCCATTTGGAGAAACGCATCAAGGAGGAGGAGCCGCGCGCAAAGAAGGCAAAGGAACAGAACGCTGGTCTCCTCAAGGACCTCGAGGGTCTGAAGGCACAAGCTCAAAAGCTGGAGAAGGAGCTCGGCAAGCTGGGTTTCCAGCCCGGCCAGGAGGAAGAGCTCTACAAGCAGCAATCTTCCCTCCAGCAGCAGATCCGCGGTCTCCGTCAGGAGGCCGATGGCCTGAGGCGCAAGGTTGCCAACATCGATTTCAACTATGCCGACCCTGTTCCCAACTTTGACCGGTCCAAGGTTAAAGGTCTGGTTGCTCAGCTCTTCACTCTCGACAAGCAGAACATCCAAGCCGGCACAGCTCTCGAGATCTGTGCAGGTGGACGTCTCTATAACGTTGTTGTTGACACTGAAGTCACTGGTACTCAGCTGCTTCAGGGAGGAAAGCTTCGCAAGCGTGTGACCATCATTCCCCTGAACAAGATCAACACGTTCAAGGCCTCTGCTCAGGCCATTGCCACGGCCCAAAGAATCGCGCCAGGCAAGGTCGACTTGGCTCTTACGCTCGTCGGTTACGACAGCGAGGTGTCTGCTGCGATGGAGTACGTCTTTGGCAACACTCTCATCTGCGCAGACGCAGACACGGCCAAGAAGGTCACTTTTGACCCCAACGTCCGCATGAGGAGTATCACCCTTGAGGGAGATTCTTACGATCCCTCCGGCACGCTGTCTGGTGGCAGCTCGCCCAACTCTAGCGGTGTGCTTGTCACTTTGCAGAAGCTGAACGACATTACTCGTCACCTGAAGGAAGCCGAAGGCTCTCTGCACCAGCTCCAGCTGACGATTGCCAGCGAGAAGTCCAAGCTCGACCACGCCCGCAAGATCAAGCAGGAACTTGACCTCAAGAGCCACGAGATCAAGCTTGCCGAGGAACAAATCAGCGGCAACTCGTCCTCGTCCATCATTCAGGAGGTTGAGAACATGAAGGAGACGATTGCTCAGCTGAAGACAGACACTGCGGAGGCCAAGAAGAAGCACGCAGAAGCCACTGCCGATGCCAAGCGAATCGAGAAGGATATGAAGGACTTTGACAACAACAAGGACGCGAAGCTCGTCGAGTTGCAGAAGTCTCTGGACAAGCTCCGAGCAAACCTCACGAAGAACACCGCTTCGGTCAAGGCGCATCAGAAGGATCTGCAGGGCGCTCAGCTTGACTCTGAACAAGTTGCCGGTGATCTGTCAGCCGCCCAAGAGCAGCTCCAGGAAGTCGAATTGGCCATCAAGGCTCAGCAGCAAGACATTGAGGATCTCGTCAAGCAAACGGCGAGCCTGCAAGAGACGCTCGATGGCGTCCAGGCCGAGCTAGATGACGAGCGCGCCAAGCTTCACGGTTTTGACGACGAGTTGCACGCCCTGGAGGAGGCAACCCGGTCCAAGAACGCCCGAATCGCTGAGGAGAGTCTCGAGATGCAGAAGCTGGGCCACCAGCTTGACAAGTCCCACAAGGAGCAGGAGTCATCCGTGCAAAGGGTAGCGGCTTTGGAGAAGGAGCACGAGTGGATTGCCGACGAGAAGGACAACTTTGGCCGCACGGGAACGCCGTACGATTTCAAGGGTCAGAACATCAAGGAGTGCAGGGCGACGCTCCGCAACTTGACGGACCGCTTCCAGGGCATGAAGAAGAAGATCAACCCCAAGGTCATGAACATGATTGAAAGCGTTGAGAAGAAGGAAGTCTCCCTCAAGCACATGATGAAGACGGTCATCCGCGACAAGAAGAAGATCGAGGAGACCATCATCAGCCTCGACGACTACAAGAAGAAGGCCCTCGAGGAGACATGGCAGAAGGTTAACGGCGACTTTGGTCAGATCTTCAACGAGCTTCTGCCTGGCAGTTTTGCCAAGCTGGATCCTCCCGAGGGTAAGACCATTAGCGATGGTCTCGAAGTCAAGGTCTCGCTCGGAAAGGTGTGGAAGCAGAGCTTGACTGAGCTTTCTGGCGGACAGAGGTACGAACTTTGTTGTTTTCTTTCTTGCTTGGAGACTCAAGCTAACAATGCGCAGGTCACTTATCGCCCTGTCTCTTATCATGGCCTTGCTGCAGTTCAAGCCCGCGCCAATGTACATCCTGGACGAGGTCGACGCCGCCCTCGATCTGTCGCACACGCAGAACATTGGCCGGCTTATCAAGACCCGCTTCAAGGGCTCGCAGTTCATCGTCGTCTCCCTCAAGGACGGCATGTTCCAGAACGCAAACCGCATCTTCCGCACCCGCTTCAGCGAGGGAACCAGTATGGTCCAGGCGCTGACACCCGCCGACCTTAAGTAGGCTGGCGAGTAAGAGCGAATGTCCCGGCTGCTGTTGTCTCTCGACACCTGCTGCTGGGGCATGGCATATCATGATGATGACGACGAAATGGAATACCACAGATGCCCTAAATTTCTTGTCATTAAAGCGGTTCTTGACGCATTTTTTTGTATGATGGGCGAAGGGGGGGGGGGGGGGGGGG
>JABGLZ010000996.1:131770-161349 GCA_014705045.1 Colletotrichum theobromicola | reverse complement strand
CCATAATCATCGACCCCTCGCACCCAATCCACATCGCCGCCCTCGAGACGATCCACACCCACCTCACAGAATGCATCGACCTCCTCTCCCTCACCTCCACCCCGCAACCCTCCGCGAACCCCTCCCAGCTCGCCGCCCAGCTGCGCATCCTCTCCGCCTCCCTCGCCGAGTCCTCCGCTCTCCTCCGCGGCCCGCCCCTTGACGCGCCCTCTGACCCCGCCTGGCAGTCCGACTCCTGCCCGCCCATCCACTTCGCCCCGCCCCTCGGCCCCAACATCTCCGTCCACTTCTCCCTGCAGGAGTCGTCCCTCGTGCTCTGGCTGCGCGCCCTCGAACCCGTCGATGCGCCGCCGAGCTTCGGCACAAAGCTCGGTCTGGCGCTCGGCACCGTGAGGAGGCTGGAGCACGACGAGATGGACCGCCCGTTCCGGTTCGCGTATAGTAGCGCCACGGACGGCGGGGAGAAGCATAAACACGGTGGGGCGCATCCCAGGAGCGGGGAGAGCAGTGTTAGTGGCCTAGGTACGCCGTCGAGTGGCGGGGAGCCAAATGAGGTCTATGTGAGAGAGAAGGTGAGGGTTGAGAGCTTGCCTGATCCAAACCTGATGAGTCTGTCCTCCAAGCTGGTTGCGCTAGGGCACACTTTGGCCAGCGCGCGGAGGAACCTAGCTGCGGTGATGGGAGAGGAGGTCGACGAGTGAAGATTGTACTGTACTTTGAGCATCGCATTGGTGGATCAAAATGGCATACTGGCCTTCCAGGTTGGTCACAGCATTTGAGGTTATACCCTGGCGTTTGGGAATGTGTGCATTTATTCAGGGGTTACATTTTTCAAACTCCTATGTTCATCTGCTGGGTTTACCAGAATTCTGTACACGTATAAGCCCTTGACAAACCCCTGGTGATCCATGCAAACCAAGATCAATGGCTCTGTCCGAACCTTGATGGTGGATGCCTCCATGCGCTTACTACCAGCGCGTGAAGCCAAGTTCAACGGAAGCAATCCGCCGGCACTAAAGTCGTACGTGCATCGAAAAGTTCAAGATGGTTTGATAAATCGGCATGTCCAACGTCGCATGCCCATTGCAGCTGAGAAAATACGACATCATGTCTGATGCCGCCTTATGCAGTAGGCGACCAAGGCATGGGGACAAGGATCCGTGACTTCATCGTCTGAATAAGAGGGACAGTCTTGTGAACCGTCTCGCTCCAGCCCTCGACGCTCCAGCTCTTCTCACGGCGGATCTTGCGCTCCTCCAGGTTGGCAAACTGCCAGAGGTGGTGGACAGTGTTGAGATCTCCGATCTGTACAAACCAAGCGCCAACGCCCTCCATCACCTCACGTCTGGCCTTCAGGCCCCGTCTCCAGTGGGTCTCCCACTCGAGCAGGTTACCGGGGTGCAGAGTGTAGGATCGCAGCTCAAAGACGCCGCCAAGCTGACGGGGAGGCGTCGTGGGCCAGAAGGAGAACTCCTGCATAAGGGATGTCTTCTTCGAGGTGATGAGGCTCTTAAGCTTCTTATCGAACTCGGCGAATTCGGGGTGGGAACCGATGTTGTGGATCGACTCATGATAACCCTGGTACCGCTGGTACTCCCAAATGTGGACTGTTTAAGCTAATATTAGCAGCTGTTTCGGTCGTGCATGAGCTCCCTGGAAGCGACATACCAAAAGTGTTGCAGTCGCCAACCTCGGTCCTCCAGCTTCCCACGAGATGGACCTTGTTCTCCGGCATGGAGGCCATGCGCGGGTACCAGTTTCCTACGAGCTCGGTGTACTCGTCGACCTTGTCGGGCTTGACCTCGTGGAAAACGATCGAGTGGACGTATTTGCCTCGGGCGAGGACTTGACTAAAGCTAGCCTCGAGCTGCGCGTCGAGCTCGCGGCCTTCCTTGGTGCCGTAAATGAGGTTGGTCAAGGGCCCGGCCTTCCGCGGGGGCTCTGTAGAGGCCTCGGCCTTCTGTCCTGAAGTAGCAGTCACAGATGAGATGCCGTCCTGGGTGGACTCAGAAGAGGCGGAGGGGGGAGGGGAGGACTGATACGCACTTGCTTCCCGCTGCTTCTGCTGCTCGATCAACTGCTCTCGGAACTGCTTCGATTTCTCGTTGAAAGAGGCGACGCTTTGAGGGGCGGCGCTGACATCGGCCATGGAGGGCACCTTCAGCTGCTGGCTCGTGGTAGAGAATGCTCGCAGCGCGGAACGCGGGGTCACCGCGCCGGCAGCTCGCACCAATGGACGGCTCAGCATTGCGAGAGGTGTTGGAGGGAAGAGAGGTAGTGTGTAGATGGGAGGAGGGTATTGGTGGTTGGTGATGACGAGGTGACCTAGAGGTATCTTGTCTGCTGCGAGAGGTATGTCGTCTGTCCGGTCCGACAAAGAATGGACAAACAAGCTCTTTGTTTGCAGGTTACAAGCCTCTGGCACGGGAATGTGGAAGGAGTGAAGGAAAACGATATTCGATAGGTCTCGATCGGCAAGAAGCAGGAAGCACCCGAGAGCAGGGGTTTATTGGTACTGGAGGATCACAGAACGGGAAGCAAGTCGGCGTGCAGCGGCGGCGGCGACGGGCGGAAGGTGGTGGTGGCCTGGTCTCTAGTAGCAGAACAGCGGTATGGTGGTAGTAGCTGGTGGTAGGTGAGGTAGACAGCTAGCTGGGGAGAGGAGGTGCTTGCTTGGTTGTGGTGGTGGTCGAGACCGTGCTTGCGTCTTGGGGAAGCGGCAGAATGGTAGACTAGGCAAATGGGACGAATGTAATTGGACGAGTAAGGGCTGATGGTCGGCCTACAACCGTGCGACCTGAGTGTCTTTGAACGTGCTTCCCCCGCACTTTTGAGGGAGGAGAGAGGCAACGCAATGCAGAGACAGCTTCAGGAGGAGGTGTGTGGTGGTGCTGGTGGTGGTGTGTGAGAGCAGTGTAGTGTGGCAGGAAAAGGACAAGACGTGGGAGAAATGTGACACAAGGGAGGACGACGTTTTGGCTGCTTGCTCTTTGCCTGCTCGGCTACGACGTGCCCTTGAGTTCCTGCTGCTTGCCTGCAACTCTTTACCGGCTGTGTACTGGTGCTTCTCCTCTCTTCCTCCACGCTGCTGCGACGCTATTCGTCCTCGTTCAAGCACCACCGACCACGCCAGCACGCCAATCCATGCTAAGCAAGGGCCCCGAACCTGGGGAAAGCTGACGCCTGCCTCCCACCTCACCTCCCAACTGACAGTGACGGCACGGAGGAGCGGGCGTGGGAGCTGAGGTCCTGGGCTGTTCCAGGCACGGTACGTATCCCGGCCAGAATGCGCCCAGATGCGGAGAAGGGTCGAATGATGTCACATGGACCTTGTCACCAGGGGTGTTCGGGGCCAGAAGGGGCGACGGACAATTGTTTCAGCGAAGCCCGCACAGGGGTCCATGTGGGGGAGACGGGACACCTCCCGAGGTGGTGAGCGGCAGCAATCAGCTGACTCTGG
This sequence comes from Colletotrichum theobromicola, assembly GCA_014705045.1. Lineage (NCBI taxonomy): Eukaryota > Fungi > Ascomycota > Sordariomycetes > Glomerellales > Glomerellaceae > Colletotrichum > Colletotrichum theobromicola. The sequence continues at coordinate 157,889 of JABGLZ010000996.1, read as the reverse complement.
TGGCATCTCCTTCTCGGGTAGATTCAACGGCTAGATTCAGGTGCTCAGAAAAGCAAGTCGCAGGCCAGAAACATGAGATTTTGATACTGACAGGAGGGGCGCGTGGAAAGTCCATATCGAAAGAAACAAAGCGGCGGACAATCGTTCCAGCGTTGCGCCGATGTTACCCGTTTCTGTGAGGGTGATACGATTGATTGCGGCTCTCGTACGAATGGCCCATATCTTTGGTCTTTTCGGTACGGCTGCATGTACTGTATAAGTATCTATGTGTTTTTCATACTCTATACAGCATTGAGTATCATAAGGAAGTGTTGATGGCTCATCGATGGAAGCACAAGCACCGGACGTCCTGAGAACCGTGTCACGTGACGCATTATGCATCTGGGGAGAAACTCCCACTGGGGACATCATCCAATGGATGTATCAACAATTACGTCAAGGAACGAACTTGTACACTGCAGGAGTTCTCCTGATTGACAACAGATCAGTACGTTGTCACCACTTCCTGACCGTGATTAAAGGATGAAGCCGCGATGCAAGACACAGGTGCCTCCACAATGTCGCTGCATGGCACGTGCGCGCTCGCCTTACCTAAGCCAGCACTTCGCAGATTACTGCCTCAGGCCACAACCGCAGCATCTCGGCTACGGGTCCAACCGCCGAAAGCTCAATCGGAGGAAAAAGGCTCGTTCTGAGTAGCTTCACGTCGACCCTCCGAAGTCATCAATCGCCCCTCCAAAACCTCGCTCAATTCCACCCTCCCGGTCACTCAACCCCCCATCACAAACCGACAAGATGTCTTGGCTCGGAGCTCGCGCCCTCAAGAAGTACCCCACGCCCGTCCGTAAGTGTCCCGCGCCTGCACCCCGTCAGGTTATCGCGAAATGCTAAAACATCCCTTGTAGTTAAGCCGATGGCGCCCTTCTTCGCTGCCGGTAGGTCCCGACACCCCTTCCGCGATTGATGTTCCTCTACGACGAGAATCGAGACGAAGTGAATGCGATGGAGATTCGTGGAGGGGCAATGCGCGCGAGAGAGAAAACAGCAGGGACTGATATGTGCGACAACAGGTCTGGTCATTGCCTACGGCATCAACTCTGCCCAGAACGCCATGATGAAGTGTACGTCGCAGCTCCGCCCCGCGAAACGAGTCTGTACTGACAAGAAGGGACACAGCCGACGAGTGGAAGAACGACGCCCGCAACCCCCTCGCCAAGAACAAGCACTAAACGGTTTCTCTCGACATGGGACAAGTTTTCCGGGCTATGGCATAGAAGCATTCGAGGGGAGGGATCATACAGACGAGACCTGCCAGACGCGTACTATACGGACGCTGTACCATAGACTGACGGCTCGGGATTCAATTGAGCTGTTGTACTAATCCTATCTGATCCTGTGTCCCAAGTGAATGCTGCTTCGCGGGGCATATCTGGCTCGGTGATATCGGGCATCTGCCGGGTTCAATTTTGGGGGGAGAAATGGAGTGCGCTGGAGAACTGCTAAGAGGACCAACGTTGTCAGACGAGAAGTGCATACTTCCGGAGCATGTCCAATTGACCCGTTCGGCATGCAGGAGAACGCTCCGGGCAATGGACATCGTTGAGAGGCCCGGACGGCCGGAGCGGATATCACGTGATGTCATCGGACTCATCCTCCCCGCCCTCCGAGCCCTCATCCCATCCCACCTCAGAGGACCTTACGCTGTGGTTTCCCTCTTGGCATTAGTGACAAGCTCATTTCTTATGTGCCATGTATTCTCTGTAGAAATAGCCCGTTTATATAAAATTGCCTTTAGATAACTTAGCTCACGCCCTTCGGCGTGTTTCGGCGTAGAGTCATACGGCGGATTTGTCAGAACCCACCTTCTCACCTCACAAACTTGACCTCACCAACACCTCACTCTCACCCAGCTCATAGATGTGCCAATGAGGCTCCCGCTTCACTTTCGCCTCAACCATACTAGACTTGTTTCTCATAGACTCAACCTCTCACCCACCGCGATCAGCCAGCCGTCATTCCTATTCGCGCACACTTTCACCTGCAAAATGTCCACTACAACAAAACCCCCGCCAAACGGCGCCGCAAAGAAGCCCAGCGGAAAGAAGGAGATCAAGATCCTCATGCTTCACGGTAAGATATGTGCCCGCTTCCCTACACCTCCCTTCCCTCATCACCCTCACAAACCGCCTTTCTCAACCCCCATCTCCAATCTACCCCGCCATCCGCCGTTCTCACCCTATGGAACCCGTCACTAACATGCCCACCCAAAGGATACACCCAATCCGGCCCCCTCTTCCGCTCAAAAACCCGCGCCCTCGAGAAACTAATCCTCAAAACCCTCGCCCCCTTCAACCTCGCCACGTCCCTCCTCTACCCCACCGGCCCCACGAAGCTCTCCCCGCGCGACATCCCGGGCTTCGTCCCCGCCGCCGACGGCGAGGAGGAGGTCGACCTCGACGCCTGGGCCTGGTGGCGCAAGGACGAGGCCTCGGGAACCTACCGCTACCTCGACGCCGGCGTGCGCGCCGTCGCCGCCGCCATCCGCGAGGCCGGCGGCGACGTCGACGGCGTCCTCGGCTTCAGCCAGGGCGCCGCCTTCGCGGGCCTGCTGACCGCCATGCTGGAGACGCCGCACCGCGAGGTCCCCGAGGATATGCGGCCATGGGTGCAGGAGCTAAGGGAGGCCAACGGAGGGCGGCCGTTCAAGTTCGCGGTGATGTACTCTGGTTTCTTCGCGCCGCCTCCGGAGTTGCAATGGGCGTATGAGCCCAAGATCAAAACGCCCACGTTGCATTTGCTGGGAAGCTTGGATACCGTTGTTGAGGAGTCGAGGAGTCAGGGGTTGGTGGAGAGGTGCGAGGAGCCCATGGTCGTGGTCCATCCCGGCGGGCATCATGTGCCCATCTCCAAGGAGTGGGCTATGCCGCTGATTGGGCTTATCAAGAAGATTGCGGACGAGGAGGCCGCAAAGAGCAAGGTCTGATGGGCATTAGAACTACACACAGAAATGATAGATCACGTTATAGACATAGACGCAAAGCTTCATCAAAGCATCGACCGAAACCGTTTTACGCGTCCCAGTCTTGTTCATTGCCTGCCTCTAGTGTTCTACAATTACACGCCATATCTCCATCCCTGGGAACCGTGAAACCCGTTCTAATGCGCCTTGGTAGCCTTTCCCTTGCTCGACTTGGAGCTTCCGCTGGGCTGGATGTTGGCCATCATCTCCTCCTTGGTAATCAAGTGGTCGATGCGCTCCAGGTGGCCGAGCAGGCTCTTCATGTTGTGGCTCCACTCGTTGAGAATGTCGTCCGCGTCTCTGGGCTTTGCGAAGCTGACAATACGCGCGGGGCGGTCAATCTTGGCGTAGATGGTCTTGGATGTGACGAGCTCGCTAATGTACTTCTCGGTCTCATCCTCGGTGAGATCCAGAAGCTGCGTGAGACGCTTCATCTGGATGCGGGTGTAGTACTTCGCCACAACGCGGACGTTGTGCTCAATCACCCTCTTGCGGAGATCCTGCCAGCGCTGGTGCGCCTTCTCGTCTCCGGACTGGCCTGCCTGGGCGTCGAAAACGTCCGTCTCGCAGAGATGCGGGCCGAAGTTCTTGGAGACCTCGGGCCAGCGCATGAGCTCGTGGACGGTGAAGAGCTTGAGGAGCTCAGCCTCTTCAGAGACTTGGCTAACTCTGGTGTCTTTTTGGATTCTGTGGAGAAGGTCGTGCTGCTCGTTGTCGTGGGGAGCGAGGATAACGAAGTAAATGATACGTTGAAGGACCTGTACTAGTCAGAAAACAGATCATCATTTCAGGCGCAACAATAACTCACGGGGTGAAGCTTCTCAGGGTCTTCCTCGACAGCCTCGGTGTCAAGGACCTGGCGGTAGTGTTTGCAGACGTCGAGGTACTTGTCATCGTGCTTCGCAAGGATGATCTGTTGCTCGTAGTACCGCAGCTTCAGGTCGGTCGTGTCGTCCTCCTTCTCCTCGGGGACCTCCTCGCCCCTCGCCTTCTTCTTCTCGCGCTCCTTCTTTTCCTTCTCCAGCTGCTCGGCAGTCTTCTTAGGCTTTCGCGAGAGGTATCTGGTGCTGATCTTGCGGCTGAGGATGCCGGCCTGAGTCCAGTCGCCGCTCTCGATGCAAAGAGCAACTTGTGCCAGGATGAACTCGGTCTTCTCCCGACGGTCCATGGAACCGAAGGTCTCCACCTGCAGCTCGCACAGGATATCCGTCGCCGCTCGCAGGTCGCCCTGCTTCTTCTTGATGTCGGAGAGGATCTTGGTGACGCGCGCACGCTCGACTTCGACGAAGATCTTGCCCTCGGTGACTGTCCTGAGGGTCTCGATGACGGTGAGCTTCGTTTCGAGGTTCGGTGTAGAGTCAAGGAAGCCCATCACCGCCTGGACCATCTTGGTAATAGCTTGCTTGAGCTGGCCATGCTTCTTGGAGAGAACCAAGACCTGCTCGTTCATCAAGCTCCAGTCCCCGGCATCCTTGGCAATCGTAACAATGGCGATGAGTATACGCGATGTCGAGGCGAGATCTGAGGACTGCGGTAGGTTAGCTTGGTGACGTCGGCGAAGGGAGAGGCGGGGTCCTGACCTGGCGGGTCTGCTTCTCAAGCACACCAAGCTTCTCGATGGCAGCTGAGATATCGCTCTGCGAACAAAAATCAGTCAGTAAGAGCTCCAGCTTCCGGCAATTTCGACGCTGCCCACCTTCGCGAGCTTCTCGGCCTCCGGGATCTGCTTGTCTGTCTCCTTCGAAAAGTCCTTCTCGGGCTTCAGCGCGCCTTCGGACATATTGGCAATTGATCGAGCTGCTGTGTGCGAGAGGTAGTATGGGAGGGGTAACGTTGGGTGTCGCGGGGTGTCGTGATGGAGGGTCGTGGGATTATTGATCGAAAGGCAAGGCTGATGGGTGTTTGGTGGGAGGCTACCACAGCTACGCAAGATGCTCGTGCCTACCTCACCCTGGCCACCTCAGATGCTCAGGTACCCGGATTAGGTAAGGCGGGCAGCAGGCACGGAAGGACTCACCTTTTCCCGTGTAGGTACATGGCCTGTGCGCTTCACCCCTTCGCCGGATTTCGCTCACCTCCATTGACCGAGGTGAGTGCGCTTTCCATTGTGCATTAAGCTAGGAGCGACCATTGCAGGCGGTCTCAAAGTATCAATCATGCTCTTTATCATTCTATATCCCAACTTCGAATTTCTGCTTCTAGTTTTCTCGGTGAAAGTATGCGCGTCTCCCAAGGCTCTGCTTTGGCCTGCGACTCAACAACGCTGCCCAATTGATGGGCTTCACTGGCTAACGGAATCCACAGCTCCTCGGAGACGGAAGCTTCAATCACGCTATGATCTCGCTTCCTGATCACAACCGCTTCTTCTAGTTGCAATTACACAACAGCTACTTGATGCAGTAATTTTTTCGTCCTTTGGTCATAGGCAATTCACTTCGACCTTCCCCAAATAATGCTCAAGATGATCTGATAGATCGGTGTCACATACAGCAACGTGCGGCAAGATGGAATATTGATCAAAGTCTATTGATGATACCACAAGGGGCTGCGGCAGCGATTCGCACCGCAAATTATTTACAGAAGTTTTACACATTATATACTAGTTCGTTCTCCATCTCTCTCCTGAACTCCATTTAAGGGTTGACGGGAGGGGGAGTGTTGTCGATAACAATCGTCGCAGGGGCGTTGACCTGGTTGCAGAGCAGGTCACCCAGGCCGCCGGCATGGCAGTACGCGGGAACATCGCCCTCGCCCCAGAAACCGACACTACGCAGTCATTATTAGCTTCTGAATCCCCAAATCGCCATAAATGAAAGAGGAACTTACGCAAGGCCGAGCTCGTGGTAGATGCGCAGGGCAAACTCCGACTCAGCACCCGTTCTCAGGGTGAAGCGGTACTTGGACTCGCCGCAGGTGATGACCTCAGAGGGCAGCGCAGGGTTGGCGCCAGAGCAGGCCAGGTCCGTCGCGTCGTCGCCAGACAGGGTGAAGCTGACATAGCTAAGGGTGCCGTTCACTTGCTTGCGGACGGAGAAGTCGTTGATGAGAATGTTCTCGGACGGCGTGGGAGCGTCGGTCGCCTGAGGAGCAGGAGCCGCAAGGGCAGAGGCGCCGAAGAGGGCAGCAACAGTGGCGAGAGAGAACTGCATTTTGGTGATGTTTGGTGGTTTTGGTTGAAGGTATTGAGTCGAGTGTGATTAATTGGTGAGGAAGATCGTGAAGTGAGATGGTTAGAGGAGTCGTTGAACCAGGCAGGCCTACGGTCCTTTATACGCCAAATGCATGGCTACGATAGATGCAGGCATCTTCGCCAAGTCGGGCAGGGCGGTCGTCGCATAGGTGAGGTTGGTGATTCCGACGTCACCGTCACCTGGGAGGGAACCATTCTGTGGGGAATGCCTGTCCGGTAGGTAGCCAGCTTCACTCCATAAACTCCGAAGGGAGCTGACGATCACCGCCTCCGAATGTGAGGCCAAGAGCATCGGGTCACCCGGTCGAAAGCTTGGAGGGGCCCACTGCGAGGAGAATGTCTAGAAATAGCAACCGGCATGACTAGATTGATGAATTTCCTATGTCAACGAGTAAACATTTTGGACCCTTTTTGCCCAGGTTTGAAGATTGAGACTTCTCCGGTTCAGGCCCAGCGCGCCTAGCTAGGCGGCATCTTTGAGCCGCAAGCGAAGTTCGACGGGTACCAAGAGAGATAATGACGATGCTGGGGAGGCAAAATGGGCAAGCGAAAGAATCCGAACAAGAGCGAATCGCTGCGATAGGTCCCTTGAGAGCAACGTTGATTCTCGCTGTAATGGCCGTTGCATTGGGCGACCAGAAGCGTGGGTTGAACAGCGACGATCATCTCGTATTACTCCCAGGCTTTCAGAGGTTGTTTTTGCCGCAGCGGGGGCGTGGGACCACATCTTGCATTGCATTTTTGGTTAAGCGTAATCTACTGCGGTAACCACGAACAGCTGGACCCCGGCAATGCTGCTGGTGCGCTGTCAGGCCGCGATCCGCGGACCGAACCCCTATTAGTGGATGTTCGTCTCTTCTACTACGCAGTATGCTCCCTTTACTCCAACAATAAGAGGCTCGGATGATGATGGCTTTAACAATACTTGGCCTCCCTTGGCAGTCATCATAGCCAAAACTTTGACAACACTATTCGAACCCACTCGGCCGAGATTCCGGACTGTCACTATACGACACGCGCGTACCGGAAATAGGTACCATGCAATCGCCTCGGTTCCTGCGGAAGTCTGCCCAGTGATTTTGGCTGAAAATGCATCCGCCATAGTTCGAATACGATGTCGCAACGAGTCAACATTAAATGCGCAGCCCATACACAGTCCACGGGATCAGGCCGACAGAATTCAGTTTGATGAATTGCCATCACCGGTTTCTGGTGTACAACTAAGTGTTGATACTGTTCCTTGCTGGCTTCGGTGTGGTGTACAACCGACCATTCACTTGGCCATTCCCCAGCATTTCCAACCCCTCTGGAACATCCTCGAACGGGAGTTCCTCTAGATGAGGTTTCAATCTTCCAGAAGCCAGCAAGTCAAGCACTTCCCGGAACTCTTCCATGCTAGCGCTGGTAGACCCCTTAAGCGAAACGTTCTGCGTCACAATCGCCGTGGTTGTGATTTGAATCTTCTGTGACGCAAGACCAACCAGCACAACGCACCCCCCAGGTCTCACTGAAGATACAGCAGCCTCAACAGTTGTTTGTGCCCCGGCAAAATCCAAGATAACGTCAAACTTCTCTTCTGAGAAATGTAAAAGACTCGTAGAGCAGGCAACCGCGCCGAGCGACAGGGCCTGATCGAACTTGGCAGTATTGATATCAACGCCGAACACCCGGGCACCTCGTAGAGCAGCTATGGCAACCCTGTTGAGCCCTAGACCTCCCAGGCCGATGACAGCAACCGTGGAACGGCCAGATACGGCGCCTTCCGTGACGACAGCGTGGTAAGCTGTTGCGATAGAGTCCGTGGCTACCGCGGCCGAAGCGAAGTCGACGGTATCGGGGATCCTGACAAGATTCTTGACCGGCGCAACGGCATACTCAGCGTAGCCGCCATCGCAACCGACGCCGAGAGCTTCTTGGAAGTTGCGCTCTTCGATGGGATGACCGACGCAGGCAACGGCGACGCGGTCGCCGACCTTGAAATGTGAAGATGGCGAGAGATCGTCACCGAAAGAGGTTATCACACCGGCGACTTCGTGACCCAAAGTGACTGGAAGTGCGCACATCCACGCTGCACCGCCGCCGTGGAGGACATGTGTATCTGAGTGGCAGAGACCGGCCGCCTTGACTTGGATGAGAGCGTGGCCGGGACTGGGAGTGGGTATCGGGACGGTCTCAAGATGGAGACCCGCATTGGCTCCGTGGAATCGGAATGCTCTCATGTCTGGTGTTTTGGAACCGTGGAGCGTCAAATAGGTGTTTTCGAGGAAGTGCTTAAATTTTACGTGAGATCATGAATACAGATGAACCAAGAAACTTCTTGCTTGAGACAGCAGTGAGAAGCATCCATCTACAGATATTTTAAATGCATTTCAAGTTGAATCTTCTTTTTATAGACGAGCTTGCAAAGTTGTATAATGCACAATGTCTCCACTGGCCATGATGATTCATAATGAGTCGCGAGGCCTACGGGCTCGGAGCAGTCCGTGCTTTCAAAGCCCGCACTTAAGCTACATTATTCTCTGGTATGTCGCAAGCCCGGGTGATGTCTTTGCCGGACATTCTGCAAGCATCTGAGCCAAGGTACAGAGTGTATGATGCCAGCATCTAGTAGGAACTCCCAAGGTGAATTGTGAGTAAAGCTCATGTAATAAGGGAATCAAAGGTTACTCTTACCTTCTGCATTACATGTGTTCTTTCTACATGCTTTGGTAACGGTCGCAACGTACCTGGAAAACGCAGTCGACGTCCGTCCTGGGCGAATCTCCACTGCGGACACGTACGGCATTATGAAATCCGGCATGCGCTTCTTATCCGGAATAGACATCAACAAACACCCTAAAGCCGACGTTTCTACGTCTACCATGTCAGGCCATTGACGTCTAATGATGAATTCGTGCGACTGTTCAGTCAGCAGATTGGAGATCTATACATCCGCGCCTCGTGATATCCAAGTAGCGAATCCCAGAATCGGCAGGAAATAGTCTAGCCACCATCAGAAGATTTTTACAGACTTTAATCCTGGTAAGTATTCCCGTAGTCAATTGGTCAAACTTTGTAAGAGTTTTCCGCTTTGACGAAGCTTGTTAGAAGGGTGCAGCGCCAGAGCTGAGGGAACCATGCAAGCAGGCTTGCTTGAGCTGCGTAACGAAGTGGTCCTCGCTTTACCCATCATTTGTAAACGTGCATTCTGATACTCAGACTATTACGAGACTTCTCTCAATAAGAGGCCGTTGGTCTGTTTGAAATTCGATGCCGCCGGCCAGACTTACGCTACTAACCTATCCAAGCAGTGATTCATCGAGGCATTCCAAATGTGGTAACCCACTTTTTGCGTGACTGCTCTAGCTTCCCTCAGAGTATAAAGTGAGAAATGTAAACGGTGGTGAATCACAGCTGGTCGCACGTTCGTTCCTGACTGATATAAATATATGACTCCCCACAGACTCAAAACGTCAGGGTTTCCCACATCAAACTTTCCAAGCCAAACTTACAACAACTTTCAAGTTCTACAATGAATACACCAACGCAAGATCCAGAATGGACTCCAATAACAAGATGACCACTGTCGATTGGGACCAAGATCCATTGACATTCGCTCTACCTCCGGAAGCCCAGATGCTCAACCTACGCCTGCCCAAGCAGTCTCGCTCAAGGGCCCTCTTCACTGTTTCGGCCGTCCCGTTCTACTTCACCATCTGGCTGGCGGTTTACCTCTTCTTCTCTTTGCCCGTCACATGTCTGTCGGTCAACTTCGCACAAGCCAAGTGCAGCACACCTGGAGTATCTTGGCTCTGCGACGCGGTGAAGAAGATTGAGTGTGGCGGAACGGCAACCAAGCTGATCACAACTCTTTTCACCGGCTATCTGCCAATGCTGTTTGGTCTGCTTTAAGTGGCCAAGTTGGTGATCGCCAGGCGTTCCCCAAAAGACATGGGGCCTGTCTGGACACATACACAAAAGCAGACCGGGCCTCGCAACAACCGCCGTCGATGACTGAACAATTTACGGCGGTCAGATTTGACATTCATAGACTACGGTATTTTGAACTGCATAGCAAATCATATTAAATATTACTATTACTGCACTAAAATTGATGTCCTTGCAAGTGGTACGCCCAAATCTCATGCCTCTAGGTTGTGATGTGGCGATGACAAAGACATGAAAGCCTGACTGCTGTAAAAAATGGTAAAGGTCTTTCCCGAGTCGACAGGTTCAAAGCAATATCGAAGGAACCAGCCTTACTCTGGGTCGTTCAAAGCTTGAAGCAGTTCTCCTTTGACCACGTCTCAAAGCTACTTAGTGGAGCTGTGAGCAGCTTGGGCTTCTAGATCTTCGAGAGCCAGTTACAAGACTCAGCAGTGTCGTCTAATGGCTATCCGGCCCCTTCTCGGCGGCGCCCTCGTCGGCAGCATCGTCGACGCCTTTCTCGGCGGGAGGTCCAGCGGAAGGCTCATCGGAGGGCGCAGCAGAAGGCTTAGGAGAAGGCTTAGGGGAGGGCTTAGGAGAAGGCTCAGCGGAGGGCTGAGGGGAAGGCCGAGGGGAAGGCTCAGCGGCAGGCTCAGGGGAAGGCTTAGGGGAAGGCTCAGGGGAAGACTCAGTGGGAGCTCTTCCTTTGGAGCTCTCGATGATCTTGTTCTTTTCCTCGTCGAAGATACGTCGGATCGCATCGAACAAGTCCTCGCCCTTCTTGGGCCCATTAATGGTGATATTGTGGACCTTATCAATCAGATCCGAGGGAATACCAAGGGGAGCACCACCAATCTTGATGGGGGTGCCACCGATCTCGAAGGGAAATCCCGGGATCTTGAGGGTAGAATTGCCGATTCCGGTGCCGATCCCGAAGGGGAAAGTACTGATGTTGCTGGGAGAGCCACTGAGGCGGAGAGGGAAACCGTCGATCTTGAAAGGAAATTCAAAATCAGACGAGCCGCGGGACGCAAGCTTATTGGTGTAAGACTCAGCGGGAGTCTCGGCGGGAGTCTCGGCAGGAGTCTCGGCAGGAGTCTCGGCGGGAGTCTCAGAGGGAGCGTTTCCACCAGCGCCCTCGCGTCTCTTGGCCTCTTCGATAGCACGTCTAATCACCTCCATCATGGTAATGCCCCCATCAGGGCCGAACTTGGTGTTCAAGGCCTTTCCGAACATGCCGAGGACAGAACCAAACATCTTGGACAACCCATCCGCACCACTTAAGTCGCGGGATGCAAGCTCAATGGTGACGGGCTCGGCGACAAGCTCAGCGGCAGGCTCCTTGGGAAGGGTGGGCATGGCCATGGCCGCCGAGGCCATAGCCAACCCTCCAATGAAAGTGCTAGCGGCTCGCATTTCGGGTGTGTTAAGGTTTATTCTGGCGTGTTAAATCGATGGACTGAAGTTGTGAGATTGTTGCGCGGTTATTTTGAGATTCAATATTTCTCGGACGCAAGCAGTGGTCATTGCCAGTACTTATAGTCAAAAGGCCGTTGAGGTGCATTACTTTCTTGGAGTTGGGCCGTATCGTTTGAACTACCTATATGTATGATTCCACGAATGTGTAAGTTTTGAGGCTGAACGAAACTCGTATTGGAGCTGCAAAAAACAACCTTGACCGACGAGCCGCGTTGTCTCTCACGATCAAGGTGGTGAAGCCTAATCACCTGATGCTCATCATTGGTGAATAGATGTCTAAGCTGAGGAAATCTTCTGGCTGCCAATTACTCATTCATTCTTGTATCAAGGACCTCAAGGCAAGCCCACTTGTATGATACCGCTATAGGTGTCTACAACCACGGCAAACAAGACCTCACGGTTGAACTCGTTCACTTTGTTTTGCCCCAAACAAAATCCAATGACAGTAGACAACTTGCTCAAACTATCGTTGATTGGTGAGCCGATAACGAGTCAGCTTCGGCTGGATGTCGGTTGCCACACTTGGCAATCTGAGACGCATCAGACGAACTCGAGCAACTGAGACGTCTACCAGTGGTGAGGAATAGGGCTGATCCAACCATGGGTGTCCCTACATAGCTGCCTAATAGAGCTGCGAAACCCCAGATCTACTGGCGGCCTTCGAGTGTCTGGGCCAAAGCTTAAGTCTCCGCCATATCCACAGGTCCATGCTGCGACTCAACAACGCCCGTCAATACTGCTTCGATGACTAGGTAGCTGTATCATATTTTCCGAGAACGGCGTGTTTCAACAGTCGGCAACAATGAACCGGATCGCCGTGTGACAAGCTTAAATAGCTGAGCTGCCACCTTGGCGAACGAGCCTTGACATTCTCTCACTCATCGGCGTTCTTCCTGCAGCATCTCTGGGAGATCAAAATGTTTCTAAAATCTGGACTTTTCACCTTGGAGCTCTTGGTCTTCACAATAGCAACGCCGATCACAGCCAGCCCCATCCGAGAGTAAGCTTGTCTGTCAGGGTATGTGAGAGTTTGGCTGACCGAGCTCGCAGTACTGGTGCTATCGTTGAACGAGACCCTCAAAAAGGCCCATCGCGGTTTTCGTGCAGTTGCGTCACTGGCAAGGAACGGCAGATGAAGGCGCCAATCTGTAACGGTGCCGGTGGCGCTACTGGTGTAGACTCCAACAAGGACGGAGAGGCGTGCGACGGCTTGACCACCAAGTTGACAACTCAGGACTGCCAAGCATTGATTGACCCGAAGTCCCACGTCGAGTGCGTCCAAACTGGCTAAAAAGAACCTTGGTAGAATAGAAAGCCTCATATATTCGTGATCCTTTGCTATTATTTTAATCATATGGAGCCTGCTCCTTCCGGTCTCGTGACTGTACGCAACATCCATAGAGGTGCTCGTTGCCTCAGAACCATCTGTGGCAGACTACCCACCATGGTCATTGTATCCTGCTTTACGGCTGGATCTCTTCCCAACAAATCTGTACCAGGGTCCCTCTGCTCCGACTTGAGTTTTAGTTCTCAGCCACGGCTCAATGACAAAGCCAACAGCGGCCCCCGCACCACTGCAGAACATGATGAATGCGTATTGTCCCACAGAGCCTAATTTCACAATCTTGTCAGTCATGCTTCCATGAAATACAACGGGCGAGTAGAAGTTTATAGAGCACTGTAGCTTACCAGCAGCTGCAGCGTGCGCCGCGATTCCTGCCACACCAACAGCCGGCGCCGCAATCAGTGCCGGAAGACCAACAGCAACGAGCCCCGCGGCGCCGATACCGCAACACACTGCTGGAGCAACATTATTGCGGACCCAGCTGTTACCTTTCTGTCATGTGCATCAGTTACTTGCGAAATGGTCGCAGCTCTGGTAGGGTAGTGAGGCTCAAACCTTGGCTTCAGGGCTCGCCGCCAAGCTATCCGCTGAGGTTACCGACGACGGCGACCCGGCTGGTTCGCACTCTGAAATGATGTATTCACTTCCGTGACCCGGCTTGAAAGCTTGGTGGCTTTGAGACATGATGGATTGCATTGTAGAAGAAAGTCGACAAGGTAAGAGACGGCCAAAAGGTCGGGGTTTTGAGCTTCGAACTCGGGTTGGCGATAGGGCACATGTATGAGATCTAGTGGACTGCAGTTGCTGCCTATCTTTCTCCAAATAATTCGCCAAATATAGCGACCACGATCCAACACCTGATCTCGACTAAGCCTGTCCCTTCTGCCTGACTGGGCTAGGTACTGCATGATCTAACAACCCGGGCAACATGTGGTCTTGGCGTTTGTTGGCAGTTGGCTGCCTTGCAGTCACCCAATTTCGAAGGGTTTGAGCGCATACGAGCCATCCCACCTTTTGAACAAGACGACCAGCCACATTGTTCCCGCATTACGGCATGTGGATTGACCGCCTTTGTCTGGCCCGAATCTTTTCCGGAGCTCCTCAAGCTCCGCCCCGAAGTTCCGATCCTCGTACCCTCCGGACTGATCCACTTTTCTCGGTGCCCACTTTCGGCGTACACTGGCAAGCTGGCTATTGCCGGATAACTCGAACTCGGTTTTCGGAGGAGACACTTGTATAGACCCCGATTTGTCATCCTTGAGTCGGTATATTTTGCTGAGGTAATTAATCTTCACGCGGCACAGCCTTATGTCTATGTAATGTCTTTAGCCCTTTTGGCCAAACCCTCGCCTGGTTCCAACAAGCCATGACCTGAGGACAGAGCGACTCACCAACAGCCATTAGCCGCCGCTCGCAGGCTGCTAATTTAAGACTTTGGAAACGATTTTGGAGACTGTAATCCATTCTCCGTTCTTCGTTCTCATCCACCCGTTTTCCTATTCTTCCCCTCTCCTCTCCCCTTTGCCTGTACTCCCCATCTCTGCGTTCTTATTCCCCCTTCTTTTAATTTCAACTTATGCTACTCATTCGTCTCGCAATCTTTTCCCACGCTAAGATCTAGGTTTTCCCTAAAGAAAATAAATCTCTCTCACGCACAATGTTGACAACGGGGACGTGTGATCTGTTAGTGGGATCGGGTAAATCATTGATCAAACTCAATTTCTAGCCTACACGGCCCTTCGTGAATCCTTCCAAAGTTCGAAGTGCGGTTGGTGCAGCGCATGGGGTGCATGCAAGTTTCTCTCCTAGAATTCAACTCTAGTTTTCAACTTTCTTGTTCCTGTATCCATAAACTGGTTTCTTGATTCTCGCCTTCGGTATGTTGGTGTTGATGAAGAACAAGTGTTCTCGTCCAGGTATAAATACAGGCTACCACAGCGATGAGGTTTCCATCTCATCAACAATATTTCCATCCAGAATTTTCAAACATGACTCAATCTGAGGTAGGCCCGAATTTCTTCCCTCTTCGCGTGTTTTCAAAGTCTAAGGGCTGGCGAAGTGTCCCTACCAGCCTCTGCCCTCTGCTACTATCACCTGCATAACCTCCCTTATCTATGGTATCTTAAACCGTTCGCACCGTCTTGAGAGCTGTCATTCTCATCCCATACCAATCTAGGTGCCGCTCACTTCACGTGACTTGGTAGACCCTTACCACCCATCTTGTCGTCTGAACATGGATAGGAGGGGAGGAGCGCCTCCATCGCCGCTCTTGCCAAAACCTGGATTTCACTTGAGGTCGTCGAAGTCGCCTACCTCTGGCAATCTATCTTTCTAAACCCCTTTCTATACAACAACTGACGGCTCGCGGGTCGTGGCCGATTCTGAACTACCCACATCTACCCAAAAGCTTTCACTTATCAATATGTTCCGCTGACTGTGAGATTTATCAGAACTCCCAACTCCATACAGCTCGGGAAAATCACCTCCTGAATTTGAGTCCGCCGTTCGAAGACAACGAGCAGTGAGTTGCCTTTACCTCTCCTTTTCCTCATCTGAGCAATCACTACCCACATGGTCGGGGCTTCTTGGATGAAGGAGGAATGCTGCTCCATTGCTTCCAATCTGCCGTGTGACATCGGTGCTCGACTACCAACCCCTTTTCTGCTATAAAACAAACCTCCCTTTCAATTTCTCACGAACAGAACAGAACCAAAGCATCACACTCACAACCCATTTTCAAGCCTCAAAGCCTTGACTCAACCTTTGTCAACAATAAAGGCGGCCAGTCCTCCTTTATCCTTCCAAATACACTCTCTTCGGTTCCTTCCAGATCATACCCCATCATGAACACCCTCGATCAACCCCGCAAAGATGGATGAGATCAACCAAATCGAGATCTGTCAGCTCCAGGATGAGGTCCGCGTTCTATCTGCTGAGAACCACGACTTGACGCAGCTTAAGGAGGTCGACCAGGAGCAGATCATCAAGCTTCAGGACGAGAACGACAAGCTGAAGCACAGCAACTCCACGAGGGACGCCTTCATCATGGCCCTTCTCCGCTCCGCGAGAAACAAGACTTGGAAGATCAGAATGCCCAGCTCCGGTCGGAGCGTTACTTTGAGGACCAGAGGGACACTGGAAACGACTTGAATTTTGCTCGAAACTCGGCCACGACACCAACATCCGGGTCCATGCCCCCCTTGTCTCCTTCAGAAACACTTGTCAACGAGACATACGACGATGACTTCGACGCCATGGACATTGATGAGCCGACTAAGGGCGGTGAACTCTCTGCTTCCGACAGCGGATTCGAGGGATATGGATCGGAAGGCCATTGGGATATGGCTTAGCTTCGTGCCTCAGAGGTCGCTATGGATCGAATGTCCCAGAAGAATCGTGAAAGTGCTGTCACGACTAGGCAAAAGCGCGCCCGTTGTGGATGCATACGGGCGGGACCTGTTCATGTAGGCCTCCACGCGTGCCATCAAAATCATCAGGGTTTAAGACATGAGACTGCAAGCAAGGACAGAAATCTACGGAGTTTGGGAATGATGAAGTTTGACGGGCACACGATGGAATGGAACTGTTTTTGCAAGTCGGGACCTTTCCTCAAGATTTTGGTATTGCATAGCGCAGTAAAGTGATTGGCATTTCCAATCGCTAAACACTCTTTGATATAGATCTGACATTTTTCAATCTTCAGTGACAGTGACGCGATATCTTAGGCTCCAGGTATTCCTGAATTTCTATATCTTCTTTCCCAGAGTTGACGTATTGGCCCTGTTCATGCAGGAATAAGAATCCATTGATTCGCTGCGATTGCGTTGTATCAATCTATCGCCCGTCCCAATGGGTATGCCGTATCTTCAGATCTCGGGCCACGCCTAAGGTATCTAACCGTTTGTTTTTTGAAGCTTCAAGCTTCGCAGCCTGCGCTAATGACTTCACATACCCGTGATCCCGCGACGGCGATTTTGGGCTTCAGCTAGGAGACCGCACAGGGCGTGTGTCCAGCTCGTTTGCGTTAACACTCGATATATTCGTGTACAGGCAGGCGATGCTGGATGATATCATCAGCATTCAACATATCCGTGCTAGATACGCGATTCTCTGCTGCCGCGCGATCCGGAACAATGCCTGAAGCAACATGACGCTCTACCAGTCTTGACCGAGACATCTCGCGATCAATGTTCAGAAACCATAGCTCATCCATAAGATTCGCAGCGGAGCGCCAAGGTTCCCTGTCCAGACTCAAATACAACCCCTCGAAGAGTATGATGCGCGCCTCTTTTGGTACGCAAATATCGTCTTCCACAGGATCTTTCACCGCATGGTCGAAGCTCGGTGCAAAGATGTTGGGGGTGGCGTCGGTCACTGGTTTTCGAAGGGCTAGAACCAGACGATGAAATCGTCCCGAATCGAAGGTAAACGCAGCGCCCCGACGATGAATAGCTTCAGCTGAATTGGACATTGCTGCTAGCTGTGATCTATACAAATGAAAACCGTCCATGGGGATCATGGCGACAAAGTTTTGCTTCCGTTGTGTACTCTGAAGTTTTGCCGCTAAGGCTGTGGCCAAAGTCGTTTTGCCTGAACCGGGGATACCAGATATCGCAATCATAACACGGTTGCTGGGATCATGTAGCTCATGCAAGTCTGTACTGTTGGTAAGTGTTCTTGTCCTCCACATGCTTCGGTTGACGTCGGGAACACGCACGAAGAACTTTCGCAGCCAAACGGTCGAGCTGCGTGGCGTAGCCACCTGTTTCGACAGTTTCGACGATGGGTTGTATCTCCGGCATGGTGTTGGAATGATTAGTTCAGTGTATTGTGAAGACTAGTTCTCGACGCACTCGAAGACGGGAGGCCAAAAAGCCTACTCGGAGGTTGCGCTTTGGTTTTCTCCCTGGCTAAATACAAGCCGCTCACTGATACCTTTGAAAACGGGCCGGCTTCTGCGGCACTTGTTTGACCGAGGAGACTGAAGGGTCCGTTTGTTTTCCTAACTCATACCGCTCCACCACGATCGTCGCCGGACCGAGTCGAGCCCGGCAGAAGTTCATTTGCATGCAGCCAAGCAAGAATATGGGTTGCATCGTGTGTGACATGAAGCTTGTGGGTCCATTACTGTTAGTCATGGCAATCCATCGGTTTTTGGAACGATGGCCCGAGTAAAGCTCATCAGCTTCGTCAGCCAACTTGCCCGAGAAATTGACATTACAATTAGGCGTTCGACTTGAGGGAACGTCTTTTCAAGGCTGGCATTTCTAGATGACGCATCTCTTGCCTACCGCCAGCGCGGTCGATGCTCTGCTCCTTCTGATGACCTACGGGCCGTGTCAACGCCGCCTCCTTGAATCCATGCAGGGATATACAGCCGACTTGATGCTAATTACCACCAACCGGGTAAGATCTTTGCCAACCTGTTTTTCTCCCACACCTAAATTTCAGCTGCTATTGTGGATCTACAATCGCGTTAGAGCTTCTATACGCCCCTCTGATCCTAGCAAATAGTTGGTAATGACAATGAAGCTCCCGGTTGCAAGTCTGCTATTGATGCGCGAAGACGTGCAAGCACAAATTAAGTCGCATAGAACATAGATCCGGTGATACCACCCAAGTGAAGACATCAATCTTTCTTAGTTGAGTACTCGATTTCCTGCTTCCTTCCAACTATTTCACGGCTAACAACATGCCACACCTACGTCAACTTTGTCACAGCGTTTTGAAGCAACTCTGTAATCTCCAGGGTAGTATAGCGGAAATCGTAGAACTCCACGGGCAATACACACTCAGATATCGGGCTTCGATGCTCCGCCACAGCAGTTCTAATTATGGTTTCGTAGAGCTGTGCCAAGGGCCAACGCTTACCACACGCATGGAGGATGAAGGCCAGAGTATGGAGGTTTGCGGGAACATCCGCATCGAGTGCTTTAGAGTACACTTGTTATTATGACTGCCGCGTTAGTCTTTGGGAGTACTGGGTACAGAAATCGCGAGAAGCTCACCTATGTAGAAGCGTGCCGCTACGAAAAGTGGTGAGATCAGATAGGGCGACTCGCGTTCAAGTTGGTCCGCTCCTATGCGACGCACCTTGGCCGTCAAATTTTCACAAGCGTAGGTGCATCTAGTTGTGGCATATGCCCACTGTAAAGAATGATATCAGCTGCTAGAAGAAGCATGAGAAAATTATGAGGCATCCGTACATGTTCAAAAGTCGTCTCTATCCCTTTCGGCATGGGCGCCATTTGCTGAAGTAAGACGATGATAGCCCTTATAGCTGAGGTTAGTCACTCCGTGGCAATTGTGTAAGTGACGAGAACGATGAACATACTCATTGAGGACACAGTTGGTGAGAGTAAAAAAGGACTCCATCTCCCCTCGAGGCAGATGTTCTTTCTCATAATTGATAAGCTGAAACACAGCAGCAACAAACTCTTCGCGCCAGTTTGTGAGTCTCTCGTCTAATCTTTGTGCTTCGGATTGCCAGTCAAGTCTCTGGTCCAGCTTGTCCAGCTCATAAGATCTCCCCAGAAACTCGCGGACAACCTTGAGCTCCTCCACCGCTAGCATGATGCAAAGCGTGAATCCTGATGCATACCGCGGTTCCGAGTCGGAGCGCTCTATCACCGTCGGCGTGGAAGACCATCGCGACTCAAGGCAGGGCAAGCTAGCACCAAGGGGCGATGGTGAGTGCGGCATGGAATACGGAAGTCCCAGGGTCGAAATTGCATCCAGCATCTCGACCATCCAGAAAGCTCGCCTTGCTTCCTCTTTCTCTACATCACTGTTCGAAACATGACGCCGTGCCATCTGCACCCTGGATGTATAGGTGCATGAGGGGCTTACTCCGAGCCGTTGGAGATTGGGATGAGCAAGTATTCTGCCTTTAAAATTAGCAACGTTGCCAAAGGTTTTCCATCTTCGATTTTGTAATCGTGTACCTCTTGCATATCGCCAAGGTATTCCAGAATTCTGAGAATTTGCCGCTGTTGTAAAAATGATTAGACAGAATCAAAAGAGCCTGAACAGACTGAAGTGACGAGTTTGCAAAGCATTGAAGCAGGACTTGGTCGCGAAGCTCCGTGGCTCTTGCATTATGCCATGGTGAACTATCTGCCTGATCAAAAATCACTACAGCAGTGACAGCTTTGTAAACCGACTGCTGTTCAGGGCCGTCAAAGTCGGACAATCCTTGGAAGGAACCTTGGTGTAAGATAGGAAACCAAGGGTGATAGTCTCGGAACCATGTTCTGAATGTTTCATATGCCGTGGGGAGACTGAGTCTAGCTGACGGTATCGGAGACTCATTGCTGAGGGTATTGAGGTGAGATTGGGGAACAGCTTCCAACATGTCCTGGGTGACATCGCCGCCAACTTCGGCCATATCTGGATCAGATGGATCAGATCCCAATTGGTCATTAGCTGCTAGCGGCAGGGAAGCACGAGTGCCTGCGATATTGAAGGGTATGTTCGGGCTTCCCTGCACCAAATAATCTTCAACTCGTTCCAGTCTCGCCTGCATAGCTTCTGTCGGGGAGATGATTACTATCTTGGCCGCGGGACCCCTCCTATGCAAGGAACTTCTGGACTCACCAAGCTGCTGCTCTAGCTGTGATACGTAGCCTGCTCGGAGCCCGGGCCTTTGCTGTCTCGACTTGTACACGCACTCAAAATCATGCTTGGAGCAAAGTCCGCACCGGGGACGTTGTCGATCGCAAGCGATCTTACGTTGGCGGCATACCAGGCAGCTGCGCAGGAGCAAAATCAGCGAGTCGATTACAAGGTCATTCCGAATGTCAGGGTTACAGCGCAGCATACGCAAGCCTAGGTTCTTTCTGTGACGCCGAAGACATTTCGCGATCGCGGAACCACGATGGCGGGAACCGTGACCGTATACCTGCAGCATCTGGGCCGTGTGCGGGCCGACAGAGTTTATATACCGAGGCTTTTGCGACGAGATCGGCGGCTATGTTCATGTAATGGTGCCCCATTTAACTGTCTGTCACGCGACCTCAATGGAGCATCGTAACATGGAACAATCCCGTCGGCCCCCGCGCCGGCTCCCGCCGCGCAAAGGGCCGTGTAACCCCGATGCCAAGCTGCGTTCCGGCCATGTTACGGCAATAACCAACAAGCGTACATACTACGCGCTCGCCATGGGTTAGAATGGCATTTGAGGAGCCTGCACATCGCGGGCCGTGTCAACACCGGCGCAAATAATGATCAACCAATCAGACCAGGAGCTCTATCCCCACGCTCACCCCAGAATCGTGAGATCTGGGGTATTTCCCGATGGCGCATCTGTATATCTGTGTAAGTTTCTCCCCTCAACATTGAAACATTGAGACCGTCCATGTTTGCCATCCTCGAATAAACACGCAAAGGCTTTTTGCCGCCAACGAACCCGACAAAGACACGTTCTCGATCGTCACCGACAGCATGGCGAACCGGTACTTCGGGTGCCGGGGGACTTCTCTCCTCATTTGGCTGA
The DNA here is from genome assembly GCA_014705045.1 of Colletotrichum theobromicola. Lineage (NCBI taxonomy): Eukaryota > Fungi > Ascomycota > Sordariomycetes > Glomerellales > Glomerellaceae > Colletotrichum > Colletotrichum theobromicola. The sequence continues at coordinate 136,456 of JABGLZ010000996.1, read as the reverse complement.
CTGTGTGCTATGTATGTGAAATTTTCCTCCATGCTCAGTGCACGATGCTCACGCTCACCTTAGGTTTCCTCAATGGCCTTATTTGGCTATGACCAAGCAGTCTTCAGTAAGTTCAAGCCGCATGTCATCCTGTCAACGTCTTCGAGCATGGAATGTTGTTGGCTGACGTGTAACCTTCCTTTCTCCAGGCGGAATTATCGTCTCAAAGGACTTCCTCAAGACGATGAACAACCCCGATGCCAATCTTCAAGGAACAATCACATCCTTGTACAACGTCGGATGCTTCTTCGGCGCAATGTCAGGCTCATGGATCGGCTCTTCCCGGGGACGCAAGCGGTCCGTCATCCTCGGCACAACGGTCTTGGTCATCGGGGCCATCCTGCAAATGACAGCCTTCAGCGTCCCCCACATGATCGTCGGACGTCTCGTCGCCGGCCTCGGAAACGGCCTCAACACCGCAACAGCCCCCGTCTGGCAGAGCGAGACCACACAAGCCAAATGGCGCGGGAAGCTTGTCGTGCTGGGCTTGGTGGTCAACGTCGCCGGCTTCTCCATGGCTAACTGGGTCACTTTCGGCTTCTCCTACCTCGAGGGCAGCATCTCCTGGCGCCTGCCCCTCGCCCTCAAGCTGATCTTCTGCCTCGTCATCCTCTGCACGGCCCCCTGGCTGCCCGAGTCACCCCGATGGCTCATCTCGAAGAATCGCATTGAAGAAGCCGACGTGATCCTCGCCGATCTGAAGGGGGAAACGAACGTATCGAATCCGGCTGTGCTGGCCGAGCGAAACGAGATCGTTCGCGCGTACAAGCAGGAGACCGAAAACGCCATGACCTGGTCGCAGCTGTTCCGGGGAGCATCGGAAAAGGGGGGTTCGGGGGCGTTGCGCCGCTTCTTGCTTGGGCTGGGCACCCAGCTCATCGTCCAGTTGTCCGGAATCAACGCCACGTCCTACTATCTCCCGACGGTCTTGATAGAGTCTGTTGGGCTGGAAGAGAAGCTTGCTCGTCTTCTGACTGCCGCCAACTCCGTGCACTACATCTTCTTCTCATACTTGGGGATGATGCTGATTGACAAATGGGGCCGCCGTGGGGCCATGATCTATGGTGAGTGGTTAATCGGCAGTGAATGCGAGCAAGACAATTGAAGTTGCTAATGTCAGGTGTTCTTATAGGAACCTCGGGCTGCTTGGTATGCTACATCATCCTTACAGTCCTCATCAGGACTGGCCAATACGCGACGGACGAGGGCCTGAAGTATCGCGTCGGAGCCGCCTCGGTGTCCATGATCTTCCTCTTCTACGCCATCTTCGGCGCCGGGTGGCAAGGCACTGCATGGCTCTACAACACAGAAATCAACTCCCTGGCCATGCGGATGAAGGGTGCCTCGGCCAGTGTTGCCGCTCAGTGGGCGGTCAACTACATGGTCGTCCAGGTTACCCCTATCGGTATCGAGACCCTGGGCTGGAGATTCTACCTCATCTGGGTGTTCATGCAGTTCTTCTCTGTGCCGATTCTGTACGTCTTCTACCCGGAGACTGCGAACAGGAGGCTCGAAGATATCGACATCGTCTTTGAAGAGGGCTTGAGGACGTGGGTGTTTCTGGACAAGGAAGCCACGCAAGTTGCGCGACCTCACCGCTTTGTTGTCATGGAGGAGGAGGAGGTTGCAGATGCGGCCAAGGACATCAAGACGAAGGTCAATAGCCCTGAGTTTGAGCAGGTTGATCACCCGGTTCAATCTAAGTAGGGGGGCAACTGTAGGAAACAGATCATTGACGTCGGATTTTCTTTGGAAATGGGCATGGCAGCCGGAGAAGAATTAGCTAGGAATGAATGCTTTTGAGATTTCGCTGTTGCAGGTTGTGGCTTCACGGAACACCATGTCCTAGATCTGTATGGCCCACTTTGCCCTCAAGGTTAAGCAGTACGTACGACTAGTGAGAATGAAGCCAGAGAAACGTCCAAACACACTAAATCTGGAGAAGTTATGAGAAAGCTATAGGCCTTTCACGTACTTGCGTCAAATCGGGCCGACAACTTGTGTGTTCGGCCCGTGTGGGGCACTGCCGGCCCGGGTTGAGCACCGACCGGCATAACCCAAACAGCTACCGGCCTGTAGGACTGAGCCTCCCATGACCTCCCTCATACCCCCGAACCCCCGACCCAAGCGTTGGGCTAACCGGCGATTGAGTCGCATCACTTCCCATCTCAACAGACCCACCGTACCTCGGACTACTAGGCATCTCGCTCACACTGTTCGGCACCTCAAGCTCCGCTGCATGCACCCCCGGCGACGCGGTAGGCGAACCTGTGAGCCCGGGCTTCGGCTCTGGCGATGAGTACGGCGTGTACCCCGGCAGCTCCGAGAATGCAGCGCTCTGTCGTGTGTTCTCAGCAGCAGCTAGCTCCGTTGCTGCCTTTCTCTTCTTCCTCCGACGCAAGATGACGGCAAAGATGCCTGCGCCGACGAGTGCGACGGCCCCGAGAACGCCGCCGACTACCCCGCCGACGATGGCACCTTTAGAGGGTCCGCTTGGGGAGGAAGATGGGGAGGGGGTAGTGATGTTGGTAGCGGCACTGGGCTGTACGACGAGTGTATATGTTGGCGTGTACGCCGGCCGCTTGAGCGACGGGTCGAAGATGTACTGCAGATAGACATCGCTCCACGCGCGAGGTTTCGTGACGTACGCGCCGCCCGATGGCGTGCCCCCGATGGCCTTGACAACCTGCGACGGCACCGGAGCCAACCTCTTCGCGGCCTCGGTGTCGTACCTCCCCGTGTAATTGAGCGATACCAGGGAGAAGATCTCGGCGGGCATGTGCTCGGAGCAAGTCTGGACGTTCCCGCCGTTGCCGTCGCTCTTGGTCTGCATCCCGCCCACGAGCAGGAGGTTCTCGCCGACGGCGTGGCACGTGTGCCCGTACATGCCGACGGCGCGGGTGTGCACGAGGATCCACTGGAAGGTCGGCAGGGTGAGCACCCAGATCTCCTCGGAGGTGATGTAGGTCGCGTAGTTCTCGACGCCGGCGATCATGTAGATGTTCCATGACGAGGAGTCCTTGGCGGGGACGAGGACGGCGCAGATGTCGGAGCGGCCGGTGGGCATGTCCGGGAGGCCGAAGGTCTCTTGGCGGAACCAGAAGCCTGTTTCGATGTCGTAGATGTCGACGAAGGATTGGTTGATCTGGGTCATGTCAGGGGGTGGATGGAGATGTTGAAGGATTGGGGGGCTTACATTGCTGTTTCCTGATGCTGCATTCTCTATGCGGATGCCGAACTCCGTTTCGTCTCGGGTCGTTTGGCCGCCGATGTTGACGATGATTCCCTTATCTCCCACTGGAACGTGGACCATCGCACCGTTCATGCGTGGCCCAACGTATGTGGGAACGGAGATGTTGGTCAGCTTGGGCTGGGACTTGTCTGCGGTATCGAGCTCCAGCATTCCTTCGAGGACTATGATTGTTAGCAATCATTTAATACCCTTAACCTTACTGTACTCACATCGAAAGTCCAGCGAGGCTGCATAATCGCCATTCGCGGGACCGCTCCTGCGCTGGGTATACCCCTCAAAGACATAACTCCGATTCAATGTCGGCGCGTCGCAGAAGGCCGCGGCGCCGGGCCGGTCGACATTCTGGCCGTTGTTTGATACCTCAAAGTCCGTCGAATTGGCCCATCGCTCCGTATCGATGTCGAACTCCCAGATGGCTGGTTCAGGGAAGTCGTCAATGTACGCCGGGCTCTCCTCGCTGTTGGACGAGAACCATCCCCCCAGCTGGTACACCTTTCTTGTGGTCTGCGAGTACCACATCGCATGCTCGATGAGGCCGTTCGGGACGTCCGGCGATTTCCAGATGGAGCTGTATGGCCCGGCTTCCTGGTTCGTGAAGTTCTTTGACAAGTCCAGGACGAGGAGCTGCGTGTCTATGCTATGTCAGTCATCGCGATGGTGAGCTTCTGGTAGACTTACGCATCCCGGATGTGAAGGCGCCAGCTTGGGTGTTGTAGAATGTGTTGTTGCCCTTTGGCACCTATGTATTCCCTCCATCAATGTAGATCTTCCCATCGGCGTAAACACCTAGCAAGACTTAGACTTGGACTCAGGGCATGATACGTCTTGAAACCACTTACTAGCATGGCGAAATATCCTGCAAAAGTGCTGTGACAGATCAAAGGCAGTGCTGTTGATGCTAGCCGCGGGGACCGATGTAGGCGCAGCAAACACAGACGTGCTACTAGCACCAGCAGAGACAGCCGCAGAGCTCACAGCCTGCCTTACATCCAGCGAAGCAAAAGCCAGCCCAGAAACGGCCGCAAGAAGCGGCCAAAGTGAGACAAACCTCATGACGGCGATTCAATCAGATACAAAAGAAGTGGCCATCAGGTCAAGAAGACGGCCTGGAGGGGGCGGGCATCGACGGGTATTTGCAGGACTGACCCCCCCGGGGGAGGAGGCGTCGCTCACAGCAAACGCCCCCAAGGTTGCCCAGCAGGACGGTCAGGAAAGGCTCTCCTCTCATGTCCGCCAAGCATCATCAGCGACAGTCTCGCATGGGGGAGCCAAATCGCGCAGAAGAGCGCAGCCTGGGGCTCGCACACGTCGCTGCAGTGGCGGGCGACGCAAAAGCCTCAACATGCCCGTTTCGGCCGTTCTGGCCGGCCATCGAATCAGGACAACATGGGGCG
>JABGLZ010000996.1:42106-130521 GCA_014705045.1 Colletotrichum theobromicola | reverse complement strand
AAAATGCCGGCCATCTTCGCTGACCAGTTCGTCGCTCCTCTCTCATACATGCCCCCCCCAAGAGACGTACATGCTCACATGAGGATAACAGAGTTCTCCCCGTCGGGAACGAGCAAAAGATCAAGCTCGAAGCTTCGATCAAGGACCAGGAGATCGCCCAGCGCGAGGTCCCCAGCACCGCCGACTGCGCAACCCACCTCAGACTCCTCGACACATTCGTCGCGCTCCGCAGAAGCGTCGAGTTGCTCGCCGACGAGGCAGACCTCACCGCCGCGCAAGGCTGGGACCTGTACTGCAGACGGGCCGTCTCCCGCTTCGAGAAATGGTCCACCAGCACGCTGAGGGGACAGCCTCCCGTCGACGTCTTGATGGCATGGCACGCCCTCATGCTGCACCCTAAGGCGTACGCCAGATTCATCGAACTTGGCGGTAATCTCGGCCTGGACGGTCTGGACTGGACTGAAGTCGTAAGTTTACGCATTTTCACATCCCCTGACTCAAGTTCTTTCCCCAAAGGCCTTGAGTCGCTTGGAGCCTCGCCTGTGCTAATACCTGACACAGTCGAATGCGGTCGACATCGACATCACCTTGTCCGGATTCCTCGATCTGATCGAGGCCGACGGCACCCTCGAGTCTCTCGTCGCCGAGGGCCGCCAGTCAACCGGCATCTTCAACCTCAAGAACCAAGCCGGCACGGTCCTCTTCTCATACGACCTCTCCGCGGCGATCAACCGCCAATTCGACTTTTCCACAAAGATGTCCCGCTACGCCTGGCTGCGCTCGCCCACCGCGGAGGCCACCCTCGCACAGTCCGTCGAGCGCTACCGCAACTTCTTCCACCTCATCGGCGCCCACCCCGGCACGGTGATGGTTCCGACCCTGGACATCGACCTGGTCTGGCACACCCACCAGCTCGCCCCGCTGCGGTACCGCGCCTATTCCAAGAAGATGGCCGGCCGCCTCATCGACCACGACGACGAGATCAGCGCGGACAGGTTGCAGGAGCTGTCGACGGACATGCAGGGTCTCTGGCGCGAGGAGTTCGGCACCGAGTACCACGCCTGTCTGTGCTGGACTTGCGAAGCGGGCAGGGCTCATGTTAGTGTCGACGCCGTCGAGAGCAGGTTACGCGATGAGGAGAGGCAACGCGAGCTGCTTCCCCTGGCGGACCTCGCCTTCGCTCGCTGCGCGGACTGCGGCAACCATCCCACGTCGTGCTGTCCCCCGAGTGAAGGTGCTGAGTGTGGAAGCGGTTGCGGCGGAGGGTGCGGTGGTGGTTGTGGAGGCGGTTGCGGCAGCTGTGGTGCTATGAAATAAGTCGGACGAACCTTTAAGCATGCAAACACGTTGTTTCAGGAGGCAAAACAAGCAAAAGGATACAAACTGCCTCGTGCCTGAATCGAACAGGCGATCTCCTCATTACTAGTGAGGCGCTGTACCACTAAGCCAACGAGGCGTATGATGATTGTTGAAGATGCGGGTGAAATCTGTCAACTTGAAGCATTCCCAAGCGAGATTTTGTGGGTGAAGAAGGGGTTGACGTTGCCCCACATCATGTCTTTCTTTGCCTTCCGGGCGTCTGCCGAACATCCATGCTGCCCATGTTGCTTTTTTTTCCCGCCGAGAGCTGGCAGCCTCGGAAACACCTGACTCGTTTTCGCATTACGGGAACGCCAAATTGAAAACCCATGGGACACCCTTACCAGACGGCCAGCCTTCCAAGACTTTTCACTCTCTTTGAGTTTTTCTAGCGACATTCGATCTCCGTTTCATCAACACCGCAATGCCCACCGGCCAATAGGGGCTTGATGAATGGTCAGCGGACGGCGCGGCCAGGTCTGCAAAGCTCCGAGAAAAAGGGATGAACTCCGTGTTAGCATAAGTAATTATAGATGAGAGGTGGGATCGTGGATGCCGCTAGGCGTGGTCTGCGCAGGACAACCCGGCCTCCTCGGGGACCACGTAAGGCGCGGCAGCGGGGCCGGCCCTATCGGGCTCACCGTTTCCTCGGGCCCACCCGGTGGCCGATGCCTCGGATGTTCTTCTTCAGCCCCTTTGCCCCCTCCCCCTTCTTCTGCCAAGCGTTGATATATCCATCTTTTGTTGTGGGCGGCCTTAGATCGTTCGATGGGTTGTTGATTGAAGCAGCAAGCCTTATAAAATCTTTATTGCGGCCTCGACCAACGACAGTCTCTCCTTTCCGGATTACCACTTACACCAAGTACATCATCACTTTCGTTCAACACCAGGCAAAGTAAGCCATCACTCTCGTTGACGTGTTTTACACACCACACACTCTTTGTCTTATCATCCAACCCTCCCATAGTCCTCCCCCCCAACCGCTGAAAACATGCGTGCCTCAGTCATGGTCGCCGCCGCAGCCTGCGCCGCCTCAACCAGCGCCTTCGCGATGCCCCGCGACGAGGACCCCAACTTCGCCTGGCAGGCCCCTGACGCCGCGGCCAAGCGCTCGCCCTGCCCCATGCTCAACTCCCTCGCCAACCACGGCTACCTCCCGCGCGACGGAAACTCCATCAGCATGGACAACCTCATCTCCGGCCTCGGCAAGGCGCTCAACTTCAACGAGTCCCTCGTCCGCACCCTCGGCACGCCCGCCTTCGCCACCTCCACCACCGGCGACGCCAACACCTTCAACCTCGACGACATCGCCAAGCACAACGTCATCGAGCACGACGGCAGCCTGTCGCGCGCCGACTTCGCCGTCACCGGCGACGCAAAGACCTTCAACCAGTCCGTCTTCGACGAGACGTACGGCTACCTCACCGAGGGCGCGGCCGCGACGGAGGAGAAGGTCGGTGTCGCGACCATGGCGACGGCGCGCAGCAAGAGGATCGCGACGGCCAAGGCCACGAACCCCGAGTTCAACCTGACCACCAGCCAGGTCACCGTCTCGCTGGGAGAGTCTGCGGTTATTCTCGGTACCTTGGGTGGAAGCTTCTCCGAGCCTGCTGCGCCGTTGGAGTGGATGAAGATTGTCTTCGAGGAGGAGCGTCTGCCGTTCAAGGAGGGCTTCAACACCAGCACTGAGGTTATCACCACCGCTCAGGTCTTGGGGCTGTCGCAGCTCATCGCTACCAGCAGCACCTAAATTGACAAGGGTTGCGTTAGGCTCTTTGATGTGTAGATGAACAAAAAATAAAGAATTTGACGGCACTGGTCACTATTTCAATTTGACTTTCAATGCTTCCACTGAGACTCTCGGAATGTAACCTTTGATACAAGCTTTGCCTGCATATTAACTGGGCCCAGTATCTACTATGTAAGGTAGAAAATGGAGGGTTGGAGACCAAAAAGGGGGGGGCAGTTGGAGACTTGGAGGCTCCCGCCTATACCGGCATGGCCCGAGACTATCGCCTCGTTTCTTTTTGCCGTCACGTTTTCGTAGAGCGTAGACTCAAGGTAAACAAACGTATTGAGTGGGCTTGTTTGACAAATTTTATTTCACAACATGACGTAGCTTCCTTTTCGTCTTGCCTAAGGTAGTATCTTCAGACTCAAGATAGCTTCAAATAAGTCACATTTCATTTCATCTTCATCTTGACGAATTTACCAAAACTCAAACAATCTGTTTTCCAAAAAGTCACACCCATCATGACCAAGGAGTGGCTTGTCGCCTGCAGCGATAGGGGTTTTCGTGACCCCGAATGCCAGGAAGTTCCCATCCCTAAATTGGGCGAAGTCGACGTTCTCATCAGGTTGAATACCCCAGCTCTCATCTTCCGCGATCTCGTTATTACCAAGGTATGTACAACTTCTTACCGATATTGGTGCCTGGCACGTCTCGACTTATCGTGGAATCTAAATTGACTTTCAGGGCATCCGTCATCTTAACAACCTACCCATCGTGCCGCTCTCTGGCGACGACGGCGACGTAGTGGAAGTTGAAACCAAGGTCAGCCAGCTTAAGGGAGGCAACAATGTCGCCATTGCCTTCCTACAGCGAAGCTTGTACGGGCGCATGAACCCTGATGCGTGGCCCAGCGAGATCGGCAGCGTCCGGAACGGAACCCTGCGACAATGCGGCGTCTTCCCTGAGACGGGTCTAATCAGATCCCTGCGAAACCTTACCGACATCAGGAAGGCTAGTTCTTCGCGCGCGGCTCTCACGGCTTGGAACTACACGTCTCTATGGTCTCAGGCAAGTGAAGCCGGGCGAGGTGGTTCTTACCCAAGGGTCCGACGGCGTGAGCATATTCACTCTCCAACTGGGTTTCTCAGAAGCCGTATCGCTGAGAAGCCAAAATCTGACAAACGAAACCAGTTCGCCAAGGCTGCCAGTGCAACCGCCCTCGCGACCACCTCCTCCCAGGAGACCAGGAGCAAGCCGAAAAGCTGAAGAAAGTTGGCGCAGATCATGCCACCAAGTACAGAGAGAAACCAAACTGGCTTATACTGAAGTTTGCACGTCTCAGCGAATTGCATCAGTGATGATTTGTTAAGTTGGGCCCAACTACTCTGCGACCAGGCTGCCTTGATCCTTACGTAAGGGCAATGCCATCCAATAATCAAGAGCTTGCGATCATTGGGTATTGATAGATGTTACACAATTGACGTGTACGGGTGGTCGCAAGCGCGTCATCGGCGCTGACCAAGATCATCACACAAAATTGGGGGTGTGCTGTTCCCCGCCCAACTTGGATTCGGAGAGGGTCTCTCTTCTGCGACTTTATCTACAACCATCGGGATCCCTTAGTTGGTTCCAGTACACAAGTATTTGGCGTCTTCTGCGTTATGCACGCTGTGCTATTCACGGACAGTCAATCGAATTCTCAATACACCCCAAATCTTTATAGTCGTTGCTTTATAGGCGTTCCAGGTAAGCAGAAGTCACGTCCAAATCAGATACCCTTCGTCGAATCGCAAAACACTGAGCCGATTGTCCCTGTCAAAGTATCGCTATGTCTTCTTCACTCGACAGCAATGCTGATGTCCCTCGTTTTGCCGTTCATGGTGGTTCTACAAGCCCTACATCTCCCAGTGGTACCGGTACAGGTACTCTGCCGAAGACGACAGACAACGAGGCTAGCAGTGAAGGCTCCAAGATTACAGTCGAAGTCCAAGGTTACGCGGATTTTATCCGCCTAATGGCCCGCCACACAATCCCATTCTTTCGGAAGTTTGAGGTTGACATCGATCCTTCTTCGTGGACCAGACTCGGCCATGGAGGCACCTTCGTCGTCCTTTCGGGCAAGCTTTCTGAAACTCTCCACGCCCCGGACGGCCACCCCTTCATGATGACATTTCCCAGCTTCGAGTCGTTGGGCATGCCTCAAGAAGACCTCGCACAGGACCCCGCCAACATGTGGCCGACGGCTTGCGACTTACTGGCGCCCGGTACTAATGTGGCCATGAAGCACGTGAACTTCGAAACTCTCGCTAGACAACCCATGATAGCTTCCGCGTTCTTGGAGCCTCTGACGATGGAAGCATTGATTCTTTCACACCCGCCCATTCGAGGCTGTGTCAATTTTCCTGAGCTTATCGGGATTGGCAAGGAGACGTCTCCCTACGATAATGACGAGACTCCACGACACTATCCATACCTCCTGATGGAAATGGGAACGGAAGGCAACTTGGAGACATGGGCACGCGGGTTGTGGCAGAGGCTCGCCCCTGATTCTCACTTTGCTATGGACCGGTTCAGTCAGCCAACACCGCCAAAGTGGCAGGTGAGTCTGCCCTGGGACCGAAAGCTTGGTATAGTCATTGGCGTAGCAAACGCCCTCAGTGTTCTTCACCGATCTGGAGTCATCCATGGTGATGTGAAGCTGGAGAATGCTGTCGCCATGGAAAGAGAGGTCTGCCAAGACTCTGTTCGATTCGACGATATTTTGGTTCAGCTCTGCGATTTTGGCTCATCGGTTCTCCTTTCGGACTATTCGAAGCTAGATAAGGTGAAGTTGCCTTCTCACTCTCCACCATGGAATGCCCCGGAGTCGGGATCTGCGATACCGCGAAAGGAGCTGAAAAAGACAGATATTTATTCATATGGGCTCCTGTTTGCGAGAATAATGCTACAAGGAAACGACCCTTTTGACGACAACTTTCATGTCTGTGTGGCTAGCGATGGACGATCCCACAACCTTCCACGCATTCGAACAATGAAAAGTGAGGACGGCGTTTTGACTCATGTAATGGAGAGGGTCCGAAAGGAGGGCATTTACAGCAACAGCCAACTATGGCTCATCAAGTCTGTCCTAGAAACAACCGTGCGCACGTCCACTGATGATAGAGTGGACTACATGGAGTCGATCTTGGACTTCCTGAATAGTGCACAGCAAGCGGGGGAGGGTGAGATCATGAGGTATCATAGCAAGGTATCACTTCACGAACGAAACTCCGCTAATAGCATGACGGCAGTCTCCCGCGCATTAGTAGACACAGGCGCCCGGATTGGATGCAAGGCGTCACGCAGCAGATGATTGACCAGCTTGAGGCTTATACATTTGTGAAGAGATCGTCGAGGCTCGTACCACCTGAGTACAAACCTCAAAATCCACAACACCATGCTATCGGGCAATCCAACCTTGTTGGTCCCAGCGGGATTGGCCGGGTCGCCGGTCTCAGGCACACCAGCAACGACGATTTCCACCCCTCGCGATGTCAGTTGCAGCACTTCGAGAACGACAAACTCATCAAATCTTCTGACGCTGAAGGTGTTCCAAACGTAAGAGAGCTCCCAATTCCCCAAGTCTACCTATGTAGTCTTGCCCATTAGGTCTTGAACTGCATAAAGAGGAAAGACTGTGAGAAAAGTTGGTTCTGACCGATGAGACTAAACAGCTTCTGGATCCTTGCTTTTCCCGAATCCTGAGGCACCGTGTTTTCTTAAGAGAAATGTTCCAAGATTTGCTCTGGCAGTCAAGGCAAACCCAGGTCAAACGCCGCAAAAGCGCGGAGGCCATGTTCCAGGTTGCCCTGTGCTATCTGCACGGTTGGGGGGTTGGGAGGGACGAGGATCAGTACATGCAGTACCTTCAGCAGTCTGCCGAAGCTGGCTGTCAGCATTCTCTTGAAGTCGTTGGTCCTCTCTTTTTTGGGACACCAACGTCAAAGTTCAACACGTCGCTACTGGACAGGGAAACCTTGCATCAGCAAGCCCAGAGGGCCGCTCTCGGGATTATCGGTCAACACAATGACATGATGCTAGTTGCATACCTTCACAATGCCTGTCAAGATATGTACCAGCAGTTCCGGAATGCAAGAGAAGATCCGGAATCCGCGGCGAGCATCTTACTTTTGGCCAGAAAAGAGATATGGCAATTCATGTCCGCTGGAAAGTGGAATCCTGAGTTGGCACTTCTTCACTTTTCGGTGGAAGTGAATGGCATCGATATGGTGGCCTACTTAATTGAAGAGGCGGACGTCGACGTTAATGCCCTGCTGCCGGACAGCGTCATCCCAGGCCGACGCACAACGCTTTTGCGCGCCTGCGAAAAAGGTCATGCCTTCCTGGTAATGTATCTCCTCCAGCAGGGCGCAGATCCCAAGATCACGGACCGTAATTCGCGATCCCCGATGCACTTCTTAGCTCGCTTCGATCCAGAAATGGTAGCGAACGTCGGTGCAATGCTGCTGGAATATGGCGCCCCCTTGGACGCGACAGACCAGGACGGTTTGTCTCCACTGGCATTCGCCTTGGATCCGGAGCAAGACCTCATACCTAACTCCATTAAGCCTGCGATCATGTTTCTCCTAGACAACGGCTGCAATTGGTTTGATAAGACCAGGTTCAACGCGGGAATGCTCCCTGCAAGGACTACACCTCTTGTCAAGGCTGCTCTCTCTGGCCGGATTGATATCACCAAGACTCTTCACAAACGGATCTGGCGCCGCTGGATACGTGATGAGAACATTTACAAGGCCGAACATAAGGCCTATTATTGGATCTGCTTCGTGGCACTGCGTGAACTCGGCGGACAGCACGAGATTACTCGGCTTCAACAGGCCCACGTGTACGGCGAGGACTTTGATCTCAGGAAGCTGCTTGAATTACATCTACGTATTTCGAACCTGGATCACACGTCGATTCTGAGTACGGCCGTTGATGCTCATGCATATGATATCATCCAAGCCCTTGGCTCCTGCATCTCCTGGCCCACACATGATATAAAACTGGTCTGCAAAGCAGCCTCCGCTGGAGATTTCCACATCGTAGGGGAAATGCTTCGACTGGGTACCAGATTTGACGCGGTGGACGAAGACTTTGGGTACAACATTCTCCACATCGCCGCCACTGAGGGCTGGCCAGTCTCAGCCGTAGCATCACTGTGTCGTTGCCATGGGCAGGACATTGACCTACACAGCATGGTAAACCACAAAAGCAAACTCCGTCATCATAACCCTTTTGACCTGGCCGTGGCGCTTGGCCACTTTTCCCTAGCCACCTATTTCGAAGGGCTGGGCGCCGACGTGAAATCCCCCCACATTCGCTTTCAGCCTGGTTCAGAGGCCGATGCAGATGGTATCGACCGACAAGTCGCTGGTGAATCTTTCGGCAGTCTGTTGTATTACATTCTGGTCACGGGAGCTGTTCTTCGTCGCGACATGAAGTTGAGACAAGTCGACTTTCTGCTCAGGTCCGGTGCTCAAGCCGTGGTATGCCCGAGTCTAGAGCTCAACGCCTTTCATGTCTGCTGGCAAAGTTGGAAGTTCACTACCAAAGCGCCCTTTTCTGGCACTGGCCTGACACTCCGTGCTACTGAAAGCGGCTTCTCGGTGAGGAAAGATGGTCCTTTTGACGAGGTGATGGCTACCTTCGAGCTTCTGTACGAAGAATTATCGTCCTCTGGTGCCTCTCAACTCATCCGCGTCAGAGATGTGTGCGGCAACACTCCTCTACACTACGCCGTCTTGAGCAGGAACCTGAAAGGGGTGAGACGACTCATAAAACTGGGCGCAGAAGTGAATTCTCGCAACTATCTGAGTCAGACCCCTGTTGATGTTGCGAACTCAGTGATACTTGACCTCGTGTATGCCGCGCAAGCGGCTCATCAGACTGAAGACCCCTTCCAGCGGCATGCGAACGGATTGCATCTGTTAAAAGACCTGAGCGTTGAACAGATCAACCGTGTAACCGCTGCTTCTGCTTATGTCACAGAAAACATGGGAGATTGGCACGAAGAACGCCTTTCCAATCCCATGGAGATTCCTGGTTCTGTGCGCGGTGCGACGAAGATCGAAGACAAGGAGGCCCTAGAGGGGGCTATACGATTAACGACAACAGATCTTTATGCTATGATTGTGATAGCAGAACATTTGAAAGAGTGTGGAGGGCTATCCGGACAAGTGCTAGATCAGTCCGATCCGATTCCTGAATCTGACCAAGAACGAGTTAGTTTTTTTATCCGTTCCAATTTACTATCGGAAAGAAACTCCGCGTAGATCGATGCACTTACGTTATACATGTAGCAACGCCAGCGAGTAAGAGATCTTTTCCCAAAGGCGTTTGACGAGAACGGCACCCTGACACAGGAATTCCTCCAAATGTATGTTTTCATATTCAGATCTGATATTCCCTTCCATCCGGTGCTTCATGGTTTCCCACCGAGCCGACGGCAAGCGAGCTGACACTATCCAAACCACGCCGCAGTAAAGAAGGGAAGTTTATCTCAGAGAGAATGGCAATGTCTCCTTTTGGATTCGCTCCTGTGATGCCTCCGAATAGAAGAAGGGATCTTGGATCTATCATGATGGGTGTGGTGGACTTGGGCGAGAGTGCTGGGGAACATTTACCGGAAACTGTTGGCAGTTCAAGTAGTAGCAAGGGAAAAGAGAGGGCTTGGAGCTAGCTATGGTTAGCGGCGTATAGGTACTACACCACCTCAGTCTGAAAGGCCGAGCTGGCGATCCCTGAGTTCTTCAGAATCTGATGTCTGATGTGGTACATAAACGGTCCGTGAACCGACGTAACATCTTGAGCTTGTCAATTTTCCCACGGCCTCCACATTGGATATTATTCCAAGAGCGACAGACGGTATTCAAAAGTCTACGAAAGAGTCTCCGATCTTGTCTACATCATCAGACTCGAAAACCGCAATGGCAGTATTGCATCGGCTGGACAATTTCCCAAAGCATCCAGGGTATGTGCATCTCCGCTTCGCCAGCGCCCCCAAAATCCATCTCGCCAGCTCCGTCTAGGCACCGACACACAATATCTGCGTACGATTTCCCCATGTTCAGCTGAAGTTGAGTTTTAGCAATGTGTGACAGGCGCTCGGCAAATCTCTTGGGCGTGCCCTGAGTCTTGAGTTCGGAAATGGCCGTTTCCATGCCAATTTCCAGCAGCACCACGCCCAAGCTGTACACGTCGTGGCGCGCTAGATACTTTGTATACGGCACGTCGGGGTCCCTGTCTAGATTGGCACGTATGGCAGGATGGTGGTACATAGCAAAGGTTTCCTGTGTCGTGGTGCCCACGGGTAGCGATACCTGGTCAAGCCCAACAGGCCGGGCATATTGAAAGCCGCCGATGGTCGACAAGCCTACTTCCAGAAGCGCTGCCCTCGACGACGCCGTATTATTCTCCTCTGTTGCAAAGGATGAGTTGGTTGAGAAGAGGACACAGGAGGAGTTGAAACCTCGGTGTAGCCAGCGAGCCTTGTGAAGCTCCAGAAACGCCCAGCATAGACGACGGGCCAGAGCAAAGCGCTGATCAAGAGTCAATCGAAATTTTGAACCATCGGTTTTTCTGCGAGATGATAGCAGTAAATGGTGCAGAGAGGTGGGCTTTTCGCCCGATGGTAGCTCGAAGACAATGCCAAACTTCCGGGAGAATCGGTCTTGAACGTAGCCCCGCGATCGCAACGTGGGCAGCTTCTCTGGCTTGTTGGCGTTTAGTAAATGGCAAAGGTTTCCGATGCGTGAAGAGGCTATTTCCGTCTGTGGATCCGAAAGGCCTGAGTAGTCGAGCCACTCGACATGGACGTCGATTTGTCTGCGCACTTTGTCATCTGGGGTAGTCGACGTGGAAGCCAACGCCCCAGAGCATCCTTTGACTCCGTCCTTCATGGTCAAATCAATCCATTTGATTGCATATAGATGCTTCTCCTTACGGTCCATTTCTGAGGCATTCAACTCACAGACCTGGATTGCTAGGGCGGCGGACCTAGCTGTGTCGTCGTCTGAGTTGTCCTGGGCAGTCGCCTCGAGAATTCGTAGAGAGGTAACATCCTCGCCAGATTCTTTCATGGAAAGCGCAGACACCTCAGATCGAATGTCTGTAATTTTCCGGTGAATCAAAATTGACAAGATACGAAACAGCTCGTTGTTCCAGTTTTGCAGTCGTCCAATAGCTTCTTCGAGCTTTTGCTTATCGGGGGTTGCCCAGGGCTTCGTAACTGCGGCAAGCTTCCTTCGAATGCCCAGATTCTTGAGAACCGACTCCTGCCAGCGTGGCCTGTTCGCAGGTTTAAGCAGGTTGTTGCCCCGCGTGCCCAGAACCTCAGTGGCAGAAGATAATGCCGCTGCAATGCTAAAGTCTTCGGCCGTCGAAATTTGGTCTTGAAGAAGATACTTTCCGATGATTTCTCTCGCATCTTCTGAGGCTCTGAGGATACCTTGGGCAGTTGTTGATAGTTGTTCGCAGAGTTGAGTAGCCAGCAAACTCGGCTGTGTCGCTTGTGTCGTTCGTTCCACACTTTGGTCATCCGCAGCTTGGTTTTCCTGATGGAAAATGACCTCAAGCTTCCAGATATATAAATACCGTTCCTGGACCTGGAATTTGCAGATCAAATCTGCCACGTCTGAGGGAAAGGACTTGACGTCATGGTAGACTCGACCAAGTGCAAGAACCTTGTCGAGGACAGCGATGAGGCCAGAGGTCCCAATCACGAATGAGGCAACGTCCATGAGAACGGTCTTGCAGTAAAATAGTATCTATCTAGAGGCTGAAAATGAATTCTGGCATGTTGGTGCTAGAACGACGTGGTAGTTGGAATGGCTTACTTCAACTTCCGTATCATGAGGTGAGGGAATGGAGCGGCGTGCGGGGTTTCAAAATGAACATCCAATCAATTTACCAAGAGCTGCTGACCACCTCAAGACGGCAGGTGATTTGGTCACCCTTGAGTGACATACCTACCTAGCAGCAACAGGTCGAAGGCCAATCGCCTCTCACTGTTCCGCTCGTAGCTGTCAATCTCGGTATCGCATTTGAATTCTTTGTGCAACAGCTAATTATTGCCAACACCACCCGACGTGGTGGCTGGCCGTATGCGAGTTGTGGCGGAACGGAGCAGTATCCGAATCGAGGCTAATGCGTTCGAATGTCAACCGATGCCATGGAAGCTAACGTTCAGCCACTTGAGAATGAGTCTTTGTTGTCCATAAGAAATTCTCGGTTCAACACTTTCCTACACACAAAGACTCTTTGTGGCAGGTTTTTTTGACAGGTGTTTCCCACGTGGTTATGCTCTTCCTGAGGTCTCCGAGCGCCAAGTCAACTATCTATCCTGCCCAGCTGCATGGTCTGCCGAGTCCAGCAGGCCGAACTTGACATGCTCAGCCCTCCGGTCCTTGGCTCTTCTCCACTAGACGTGAAGTCAGTCGATAACATGCTTTTTCTTTGTGGCTCAAAGAACTGCCTGCAGCTCCGATTCTAGTCATGATCTAGCAAAACTGACCCTGGTGGAATCTTGATATATAACCCAATAGGGAATTCAATCATATGGTCTATTTCGACTACAGCCTTCACAAACATTCATTCACACAGCGTCTTCACTGACTTCTTACTAACATTCTTTTTTTTACCAACTCAACTTCAATCACTTTTCAACATGCGTACCTTCGCTACTTTGGCCGCCTTCGCGGCGACCGGTGCAGCTCAGCTCCTCACTCTTTCGGACCTTGCAAGCATCCCCGCTCCCGCCTTGGAGTCCGTCCCCATCGGTGTCGGTAACCAGACAGTCGCAGCGTCTAAGCGTGATCTTGGCAAGAACTTGATCGCCCGCGATTGTGCCGCTCTCCCTGCCGGAAGCGGCCCGATCCCGTCTCCTGACACGGACCAGGCTTTCCTTGCCGACACCGACTTCTCCAATGCCGCCAACTCGGCCATCACTCCTTCTGGCTGGTACCGGACGTTCCAGAACCTCCAGTCTGCCACCTCAGCCTCGGCATATCAAGGCTACAGCACATACGCAACATACGATCCTTCTCTCTGCGCAGCAGACTGCGCCAAGATTGACGGATGCGCCGCCTTCAACATCTTCTTCGAGCGTGACCCGACCGTCGATCCCGCCGCGAGCTGCCCCAACCCTAATAGTACAACCGTCATCAAGTGCAGTTTCTGGGGTGTCGGTATCGGACCATCAACTGCCACGAACAGCGGCGGTTGGAGAAACGACTTCCACATTGTGGTTGCTGGCTCCAACGGATACCAGATCACCGCTCCTGATTACCCCGTCTCAGGCTACAACGCAACCTTCACTGACAAGGCCACCATTAACGCTCCTTCTGATTGCAACAGCTACATCACATTCAAGGCTCACACCAACAACGCATACGATCCTTCTCTCTGCGCCACCGACTGCGCGGCTCAGGCACAGGAGACCAACCCGTTCAACGGCTTGAGGTGCCATTTCTTCACCAGCTACCTCCTGGTCAAGAACGGCGTCACCCAGGCTCAGATCTGCGCTCTCTACTCCCGAACTTGGGACAAGACCTACGCTGTTAACACCGGATACACCTCCGGCAGCGACGCTTACACCATTCAATACGCTTACTCCTACTCACTCACTGCCGACCCCGGCACCTTTGTCTGCCCTCAGGGTAACTCTGGCTCTCTGACCTCTGTTGCCGGCGTCACGAGCAGCCTGACAACTCTTGCTGCCGTCACTACCAGCACCTCCTTTCCGGCTATTGCACTCACGACTTCCACCACCAACAAGCCTTCCACGTTGTCGACATCCGTCAAGCCCACCACCTCTGCAGTGACAGGCGGCTCTTCCAGCACCGGCCCCCTCTCAAGCTGCCCGAACCCACTCAGCTACGTAGTCGGCAACAATGGCGGCCTCTACGCAGTCTGCCCCGACACCGACTTCATGATCCCCAGTCCTCAGATCTACTACGGCTACGCCTCCAACAAGGACTGCGCAACCCAATGCGAGAAGACCTCTGGCTGCACCAAGGCTGTCTATAGGCCCTCCACCCAGACCTGCTACCTCAAGGGTAGCCCTAGTGTCGTCGCCTCCAACTGGAACGTCAACTCGGGCTTCCAGACCCTCGTCAAGGTCTCCGACGGTACTGCCCTGACCCAGTGCCTCGCCCCGACGTACACCGTCACCGTTCTCAAGACCGTGTACACGGTCTGCCCCAGCAGTGACTTCACCAACAACCCTGCCACGGATATCTGGTACGGCGTGATTTCTGAGACCGCCTGTATCATGCTGTGCAAGTTGAAGTCTGGATGCACGAAGATTGTGTACAACCCTTCCACATGGACATGCTACAACAAGGGCAACCCCTCTCTGTCTAGCACTGGGTGGCATGTCGACTCGAAGTTCCGCGCCATCTACATTAACTAGAAGAGTGGGATTGGCCGGAGAAAGTTGCGGTACATGTTCCGATAGACTTTCCTTCTCTTTGTAAAAACTGTACATAAAAATAGACATAACTTGCATATTCCACTAAATCTCGTCGATCTTCGGTAATATGATGTCCTTCAAATGTGCCGGGAGAACTTTACCGCGGACATCAACCTGAACTGGTTGGTGCACAATCCCGAAAGAAAGCGAAAGCGAGCAACACAGGGCAAATCTCAAGACGTCTTGTTAAAGGCAGTCTCTTAAGTTGAAGTCGTCGATTTGAGGAGACTCGTATAGTTTATTACTGATCGTCGACGGTCTTGGTGCTCGTGCTCAGCGACGCCAGCTACGTCTGGCATGGCCTAGTCAAAGCAGTCAATAGTGTCAACCATATTCCTACGCTAAGCTGAGCCACATCCGCATTTTGTCCGCTAAGAGACATCCGTCAAATTGACTACCCCTTTCATCTTTCTCGACACGGACTTTAATCGCAAGAGAACAGTCCCGGAAGCCATCGTCTGCTTCCAAGGCTCGGCGTTATTCACCGCGGGCCGCCCACATCTTCAGTCCACCGCAGCCACCCTAGATGGTGCTAGAGCTTTGAGCCTAGGTTTCATGTTTCCTGTTCTGTGATTGATCCGCTTATGGAGGAAATCCTCAAATAGAAGCTTAAGATCGGCTTCTCGGCTCGTGAGCAAGCCCATGCGTTTCATGCTAGAGCCAACAGGCAAGATGCATCTAGGCGCCGTTCGATCCAAGAGACGGAGGCTCGTATTACTTCTGAAGCTCGACGATGGGAGATTGCATCTGAAGTTGAATACGGTGGGCGGTATGCTCTCCTTCCTGTACGTCATTAGGTAGTTCGTTCAAGTAGACTTTCAAATAGGGCATCGCATCCCCACCGATCGTAGGTTGACACCGTTTTGTCACACGTCGCTCTTTCGCAAACAACCGGCATCATGGGCCGAACCACACTCTTTTCTTTCCTTTTACTCTCCTTATCTCTAATCCAGACTTCACGAGCCCAACTCTCGAGTTGTCCATCCACGGAAGAAAATATCGTCGCAGCCGACGGCTCTTCCACCTGGGCAGTCTGCCACCAAACCGATTACCAGGGAACAACAACCAAGTTCGTTGACACTGTTGCGACTTTATTCGACTGCGCCCAAGCTTGCAGCCAAGATCCCCAATGTGACAAGGCAGTATACGACAAGACCAACTTTGGCTGCCATCTCAAGGCCAAGGATGGTCTCACCTGGGCCAAAGACGCTCGGTTCACGACCATCAGGCTCGTCTCCAAGCTGAGCAATGGCGCTCCTATTCAATCTTGCCCGACTGGCGCAACGAATGTCACTTCCTCTGGAGCAATCCTGGCAGCCTGCCCGAATACGGATTACCAAGGCACCACGGTCCGGGACGTTGACGGAGTTACGTCAATCGAGGCATGTGCTATCGAATGTGGCAACGATTCATCTTGCTCCAGAGCCGTTTTCCAAAAGTCGAGCTCAAAGTGCTACATCAAGGCCGAGCCGAACCAACTTCAATGGGCATACCAGCCTGGCTTCGACTCAATAAGCAAGGTCTCCGTGCTCGCCGATGGCGTCGGCATTACCAGCTGTTCAGGGGGCTACTCCAATATCACCACCCAGAACGGCGCCAGCTTTGCGACCTGCAAGAATGCAGACTTCACTGTCCCGAGCGTTAACATCATTGATGGCTGTGCCTCTGTTCAAGCTTGCGCCGAAAGCTGTACCACGAACCAGGACTGCGTCTACGCCGTCTATGATATGCAGAACAGCGTTTGCCACATCAAGGGAACTGTTGCTGCCGCGTCAGACTGGAAGTTCAACCGTCAATTTACTTCCCTTCAGATGATCAAGGCAAGCACGTCCAAGGCTACGTCGAAGGTCGGCAGATGGTCTGATGTAATTCAATTCCCCATCATCCCCGTTGCCGCCTACGTCGTGCCAGCTCAGCCCTCCTCTTCGAGACTTCTCGTGTTCTCATCATGGGGTGATCGCGCGTTCAGCGGTCCGACAGGCATCACGCAGTTTGCGGACTACAACTTCCTCACTGGCGCCGTCTCACAGCGAACTATCACAAACACCAAGCACGACATGTTCTGCCCTGGAATCAGCTCACTTGCCTCTGGCAAGATTGTTATCTCTGGCGGCGAGAATGCCGAAGCTGTTAGTGTATACGACCCTGCCACGAACCAATTCACTCGCGCTGCGGATATGGTTATCGCCCGTGGGTATCAGACATCAGCTACGTTATCGGATGGCCGCATCTTCACCATCGGAGGGTCGTTCACGGGTCCCATTGGCGGAAAGACCGGCGAGGCCTATGATCCTGTCAGAAACAAGTGGACTCTGCTGCAGGGAACCGACCCGACACCCCTATTGACGACTGATCGCGAAGGACCGTGGCGTGAGGATAACCATGCCTGGCTTTACGGCTGGCGCAACGGCTCCGTCTTCCAAGCCGGCCCTAGCAAGGCCATGAACTGGTACAGCACCAACAACGGCGGTTCCGTTTCCCCGGGAGGCGTTCGCACGAACGTCATGGATCAGATGTGCGGCGTCAATGTCATGTTCGACGTCGGAAAGATCCTGACCGCAGGAGGAAGCCAGGATTATACCGACAGCGATGGCACGAAGGCGGCTCATCTCATCACCATCACGGACCCCGGTGTGCCGGCTACTGTCGAGACTCTTCCTGATATGAACTTCCCTCGCGGCTTCGCCAATGCCATCGTGCTTCCTGACGGAAAAGTCATCGTGACAGGCGGCCAGCGCCGGTCCTTAGTCTTCACTGACACAGACTCTGTGCTCGTCCCTGAGATCTGGGATCCCAAGACAAGAGGCTGGACTCAGATGGCCCCTGCCATGGTTCCGCGCAACTATCACGCCGTCGGCATTCTCCTCCCGGACGCTACTGTCTTTGTGGGTGGCGGCGGTATGTGCCCTGCTGCTCAGGGCAGCGACTTGTCCTGGTGTGACCGCGCCAAGGATCACTTCGACGGCGAGATCTTTTCTCCACCCTACCTGTTCACCGCCGCGGGCGAGTTGGCGAAGCGACCGGTGATTTCCAGCATCTCTGCCACTTCAGTCAAGATTGGATCCTCAATCACTATTACGCTTGAAGGCGGACTCGACGGTGCCTCATTTGCGATGGTTCGGATGGGAAGCGCGACGCATAGTATCAACTCGGACCAGCGTCGCGTGCCGTTGACTGATGTCAAGAAGAACGGTGCGGGCAATTATACGGTGAGAGTTCCTAATGACTCGGGTGTTCTCATTCCTGGACCTTGGTATCTCTTCGCGATATCTAAGGAGGGTGTACCTTGCGTGGCCAGAACAGTGTTTGTACCTGCTTGACAACAACCGAACTTAGCTGTGGATATACGATAGTAATTTTTGTAATACAGAGCATATTAAGCTCATTAATCACTAATCAAGGACGGTCTTTTACACAATCTTCAAACTTTTGAGTTTCCAGAGCCTCCATTTGCAAAACACATGAGTATGAGGTTTCTATTGTGTCTATACCGCATCATCGCTCTTCTCCTTCAAAAGATACAACCTTCATTCCGTCTGATTAGGTGTATTCTTGCTAGTCAAGTCGCATAATTTATCTACCTGCCGCACGGGCTGTCTTTTCTGCGTGTGGGCTTCTCTTGATCCAACCCCTCAGAAAGATGCCATTGTTCTTCCAAACATCAAATCTACATTTTCTCCTCTGGCCTCAACCTGATAACTCCACTGGAACTCTCCTAGAAGACTCTGTGGGTGCTTCATGCCAACTATTACAAAACGTAGCCGAATCTCCATCTAACTCCACCCTCTGTCGAGTCTCACTAGCATCCATCTCCGCTTTCTCGTAGCCCGACTTCTGCAGTTGGTTCCCTTCAGCATGATGCCCACTGATACTATTTCTACCTCTCCTGCGCCTCATGAGCAACCACGACCCAAGCCCAAGGAGTAACACAGCAGTGGTGGCGCCAATACCGATCCCAGCTTTGGCGCCGGTAGATAGACCTGAGGCAGGAGTCGGTGTAGACGTTGCCGACATCGCCGACGTAGACGCTGGAGTTGTCATGATTGCTGTTGGCGTAGATGTAGCAGTCGCCGCTTCTATTGTGAATGGTTTACTCCTGCCCATGTATACGTATGGAGGCCCTACTGCAGTGTGATTGTGTAACATGAGCTGGTATTCTGTTGCCGCCAACCTCAAGTCAGGTGAAATAGTCCAGTTCCATGACATCTGGGTAGCACAGCTCCCACTTAACCCGGTGTCTTTCCAGTTTCCAGTGCCATATTTGAAAGCATAGCCAACTAAAGCAGGTTAGATAGGTTATGTTGTGGACAACGATTAAGAGGCTGTGGAATATGAACTTACGGATAAGTGTTTCATTGGTTGATTGTTGCACATTCTCAAGTGTCAAGTTGATATGGTTCAGATCGCTGACGAGAGGCGGGTCCGGTACCTCACCGCTCGCCCATGTTACAGTGATTGTGTCGCCTTGGCGCAATGTCACTCCTTCGGTAGGAGAGAAGAAGAGAGAGCAGGACATAATGGCTTCTAATATCAGCTCAATTAAACGAGCAAAGATATCACACGATGATGTGTTGGGAATAGTCTTAGACGGCCATCATCACATTTGCAGGGGGTCGCAATAATTTGTAGCAATTTTGGGGATTCCAAATTGAAAGGAAATTCAGACTACTGCACATATTCCTGCGCCTCAGATATTCTGCACTGTTGAATGACTGCATAGGTGGCTTTCAGCAGCATGGAAAATGACCTATAAGCTGTTCACACACATTCTGTAGGACGCGCGCGGTCGTCCCAACTCAGGCTGCAAAAAGCCTCATAGGATCACTTATGCGGCTGAGTGTAAGCGCAACAACACGGGAATGGTTCTATCCCCCAATTACATTGCGATGACATTCTTGGTGGGGCTTCTATTTGTAGAATGCCCGTAGCCTGCTTCATGAAGCAATGTGCCACTCTGCGTCAGTCCGGATCAGGCTGTATGCTACGTTACTTTTGCCAGGGTACTCTGCGACGTTGGGAGATTAGGCCAAACAGAGGCCATCACCACAGAAAGATATCTTGTCTGGTGGCCCTAGCCTGCTTCATCATCGGCTAGAACCTGGTCTAGACGAGCCTCATCTGCTGTTCATCAACCACGTGCTCCGCATCGGCGCATCCCACTGCGTCCTGGAGAGGAGCAGCTGCTTCTCGGCGATGACGCCGTACACGAGGAGGAGGGTCGTATTCTGTGCCTCTGTGAGGCTCTTGGGTGCTCATTTTCACAGCCAGGGCTTTCATCCTTGAGCTAAGGATGGGGAGCCACGGGGGGTGATGATTGTGGCGGAATTGGGTTGAAGAAGGAAGGGGCCAGGAATGACGAAATCAGTGGTGTTCATTGGTTGATTCTGTAACGTGATAGCGGTAAGTGTTCGAACAAGTATAAGCAAAGCAATCCTAGGTGTCCTCTGCGTCGGTACCCAACCCCAGAAAAGGCAGTGTATACCAGGGCCTTGGCTATTAAGCGGGGAGCGAGATCAGTCATGAGAATGTTGTGTCCCATGTACTGGGGGGTTATTTAACAGGCCCCTTTCTGCCTCGCTGATGCTATCAAGGTCGGTAACGGATTCCTTTGATGATCGAAGTTCGACTCCGAGGATCGGGTCAAGCAGGCTGCAGATTAAGTCATGAAGAGAGGAATCGCTACGTAAACATAGACCTAAAGCTTTTAATGGTATTGGAGACTTCAATTTGGACTATTAAGGCAGGTCACAGCATTAATTTCAAGTCTATGAAGCCAGGCGCGAATTAGCTGTGGTCATGATCCAGTGTCTTCTGATGGCGCTCTTTCCCAGCCCTAGTTTAACGGACACGGTGTTGGCTTCCCCCAAAGCAGTATCGTCAGTCTGCGTCTTAACCAATGAATACCATGCTTCAAACTTCAACATAAGACTGCTGGCTTTTACGCGAGCTGGTTAATCCTCCTTCGGACCAAAGCCCGTAAGAAACCCATTAGCCCCCCTCGTGACCCACAGCTCCTGATCTCCCACAAGCTTCATCGCTCCCTTGGGTTCTAAGAAGCCTGCTCGCGCTATCTCCCTCACCCGCTCATCGAGGTTGATGCAGAGTGGCACCACGGAGTCATCTTTCCACGCCCTGACATCTTTCTGGAATGATGTTCTGGTAGCCTCAAAGACGAGAAAGACCATGCTAAGAAGAACCATTAGGGTAGGGTACGTCAACCAAAACCAGCTCACGATAACGGTGACCTGGGATGATTTTGCGGTGCCCTTATATCGTTAGTTTTGCGAAGCAAAGGTTTGACTCTCAGCCATCTCCTCATAATAAATCCTGTCCCCAAGCGACCGTACTTCGTTGGTCATACTCCTGGCAAATCGCTCGATCCACGACTCAGGGTTGTCGAAAGCGCTGAACATGCCATCTGCAAAGTCGCCAGTGGACAAATACATCGGAAGATATCTCTTGACCTCACCACTACTTGTGTTTTGTTCTTTGAAGAATTGCCGAACGGCGAGCATCTGGTACTGTTCTATGTAGTAAGTCTCATTAGGGTCCAGGTTGAACGGCTCTGTTGGAGCCTGTAGGAACGGAATTCTATGGTCAACGATGAACTCCCCGCCGCTTTCGTTGACCTTGCTCCAGGTACTCACGATCTCATCTGTCAGCTCGCCTGCGTTTACAGATATTTTGTGTGCCTGGAGGCAGTACCAGAGAGCACATTCGGTGGCGACCAGGCCTTCGCGGAGAGCCGCTCCTGAGTTCACGCTCGGCGGTTGTCCTAGAGCACCAAACTCGGCGATGATGTTCGGCGCTTCACTGTGCTCTGGGGCGTCCGGGACCGACGAGAAAACCTTTCCTGAGCCAGCCCCGACCTTAAACTTGACGCCCTCGTAATTGCCATCACAAGTGACATTGAGACTTATTCCTGTGGGCGTAGAAACGTTGCAGGAGATTAAACCGTCGTCGATGATCTCGTCTGTGAAATCGACACAGGCTCCGCAAACGCCAACAGTCGGGATGATCGGCCAGTCACAGTTACCAGTAGGGCAGGTGACCTGGAGTAAACTGATATTTTCCGCCATGTATCCCTCGTAGATTGACGACTTGGTCGATGGTAGCAAGCTCCCTGTCACACTTTAGTGAGTACTTGGCAGGGCGCGTTCAAGTAGGGGCGAATTACCTCCGCCCTGACGTCCGACCTTCATGGTGTCGACAAGGGTTGCTCGAGGTACTCGTCCAGTGGCTCCCACATCGCTATTGAAAACGTCGACAGATTCGAAGCCGATCAGCTGCTGCGAAAAGAGACCAAAGGCAAGCGATGCAATAGAGAGAGCGGCTCCCAAACATGCGATATGACTGGTAGGCAAGAGATATTGTTATTAGTCTTCCAAAGCCCCTCGTAGGAAAGGAGTTTGGGGACTTACAAGCCCTTGAACCTCCAGAGAAGCATCGCGCTACCCCAGGGACCCTTGGCGGCATCGTCGAACATGGAAAAGTCTCGCAGCTGGAAGCTGGAAGCGTCCTTTCGACCAGAGATGTGGTTCCATTTCCCCTGTGCTAGGGCCGCCGAGATAGCGACCATGAAAAATGTGCGACAGAGCGTAGCAAGCAGGGCGACGAGACCGTTGATGGTGAGGACTTTGATTGGCCAGTCATCCTGGGGTTTACCGTCGTAGAGGATAAGCACCACGATGATGCCGCCAAGACAGCCGATGGAGGCGATACAGCAGAGAATTTCAATCCACCACCATTGAAAAGGCGAGCGCTTCCAGGTGGCAGTCATTGCTGATAGTTGATCTCCGGGAGTACTCGGAATGTCGGACTTGGTGTCCATCGATGCATGTGTGTGCTCGACCTTGGGGGACGGTGACTCGAGATCCACGATGACATCCGACATGAGTCTTTTTCGGGGTATTCGGTGAAATGTATCGCCTGAAGAGAGCATCGTCTGGTTTAGAGGTTTGTACGACGCCATGGTAAGATCGTCAGAAAGCATGAATTGACTGGCAAAAGAGAGAGAGGAGCCGAGGGAGCGGGTAGAAACCAGCTCTTGAGCAGGGGAGCAGGTCATGATCCAGCTTTGTACCCATTCTAGGAATCCATTCGTGGGGAGGTTAGTCCGAATTCGTGTCCATTCTGTGATTGACGCTGGACAATATTTCACCTGCAACTGGCCTCGAGGGCCAAGAGGTACTGGCCCCAAACTGCCCATGCTTTCTCAATTTCATGAAGCTGCACATGCAGGGGGCCTTTCCCGTGATACCAAAAGTTCCTTAAACTTTGCAAGGCTATTGATGTAAGCCCAGCCGCCGGAACGACTGGGGGGTCGAATGTCGCAGCCTTGCTGAGTTTATGGAGTGAGGGAACCGAGTGACAGGCTGGGCCAAATCGCTACTACCAATCTACATCTTATTCGTGTTCGGGACGCGATTTCACATTCGGGTAGCATCCACGTTGTTGATGGGAGCCTGGGCATCATCCAACAGCTCGCCAAAACGTGTCCAGTCTTGCGAAAAGAGAATCAAGGGCGTTCCTCTAGAGGAGCTCAGCGATGACCCGTCACAGTACATCAGGTTCATGCCCATTGCCCAACTAGAACTCAGATTTGTGTGTTACAGCTCGTCATACCTTATGGAGCAATTGAGAGATGGGTTCCCGATGTCAGATTTCTTTTCGCTTTTCTCATCTTTCCATCTTCGCTTCTGCTTTTCTTTTATTTGATTCTTAGGAAGATTTAGACCGTATCATTTGTCTTTCTTTTGATGTACTAGTTCCCATGTTAGTTTCTTCTTGATTCCTTTTTATCGTCTTTATATAAGATATCTAACAATCTACTCGACCGCATGTCTTGAGGCATCCCATCACGGAGCTTTACATTTCGTCGACCTGAATGAATCACACATGAATTCGCCCGGCTTGAGAGCAAGCTGGGGTTGAGACGCCCAGGGGCCCAATGAGAACGGCCGGAGGGGCAAGATGAGCAGCTTCCTGCGCCACCATGTGACCAGACCTGCATGATGAATGTGTTGCAAAAAGGTCCTGTTTGTGATTGCTCGTACAGAGTGGGAATACTAAGGCAGGCTGGCTTATCCGTCCTTCTAGCCTACGTCAGGGGGGTTGCTTGGCGAGGCATACAGCCTGCTTGAGGTCGGCTTCGGTACCCGATCGGAAGACCTGTCGGCCCACCATCTATCTTTCCGTAAGTCGATCGAGTCTGGGGTCAGCTGCCACAAATCATTTGATAGCACAGAGCGCCATCTACAGGTGCATAAATAGTTGCAACCGCGCGGTGGTATTTGGCTAGGCCCCGTACATTGCTCTACTAAGTAAGCATCTCAAATGATATCCGTGTTTCTGTCCGCATGGTTTCATGTTGCTTCAATCGGCTTCGCCCCCTCTGCAATTTATTGAAACTATTCGCTGGAATACTTCTGATGACTATTTCACAAGAATAAGGGTCAATTCACGACATCCAGACCCATTCAAGGCTTCATTTAAATCTTGATAACATTAATCCTCATCTTGGTCAGGCAGCCTGTAGTACCACGCAACCCTCTGAAGCCCAGCCCCGACATCCTGATGCAGGTTCCATGCCGAGCAGTCGTTGTAGAACTTGAAGGTGAACTCGTAGGGGCCAAGGCGAGCCGGAAGCGTAGACGTCAGAAACTCTCCGGTTTGCACGCCCTCCGGGCCCTCTGGCCCCTTCTCGTCCGTCACGTTGGACAGACGGAACGGGCCAGCCCCAGCGACGCTGTACTTGCCAATCTTGGCCCACTCTGAGTCGGGCGAGGAGCTCGGGTTGCTCTGGTCCAGCCCCTGAGGTCGCAGGTCGGGGCGAGTTGTGTCATTTGCCGTGACCAGCAGCGCAGTGTAGCCGTTGGGCGTGAACAGGGACATGCCAGAGGGGACGGGGTACGCCCAGTCCTGGGTGATGATATCGCCGGAGGTGGTGTTGCTGCAAGGTTTCTTGTTAGCGGTAGTTGGAATCTTTGGATCAACGCATGAGACTTACACGAGCGTCGAGTTGATGAAACCCCATGCACCGACGAAGCATTTCATCGCCGTCTTGACTGGCGACTTTTTGCAATCTTTTCCCATGATTATGAAGGGTGTATGTGAATGAAGATTAGACAGGGCTATAACACAATGGGTCGGTCTAGATGATGTGAGAAACAGTTCAGCTGGAGGGGGCTATTGTACTTTATATGCTACTCACACCTAATGAACTGCGGGCCATAGATCAGGCAGAAATATAAAGCAATCCTTGAGCAACTGTCATCGTCGCACCATCTCTATAGCCGTCGGTCTCGAGAAAATCGATGTCCATGCTCTCTAAGCGCAAGGGACTGGGCGTTGGTGTGGACGCTCTTCGAGCATTCTCTGCACGACATCGTGCCACTAACCCAGCCACCGTTGCTATATGAGCCGTAGGGCTTAGAGCGCTGATTCCATATTTAAAGACATGTTTCTAAGAAGGATTGACAACTATGCTCTGATAGGGAAAAATCCGACGACAGGGCGTGGCGCGCACGGATCCAAGACCCTTTGACAGGAACCGGTTGGTTAGCCAGCAACTCTCTGAATTCAACTAAAGCTTGAACCTCGTTGATCATCCCGAAGTTGCTAGTTCATGAATCCTGCTCCAGCTGAGCGCAGCTGACGAGACACAACTGATGGTACGTAAGCGCTTTTTTACGCTTCACTCCAGCCGTGTGGCCGACCGCCCCCAGAAACCCGTTCCCAGGCGCCAGCCAGGAAACGACACAGTTGCGACCAGCCATTGGCAGACAGAAGAATCCTTCGACACTCGGAGATCATCCGAGCACCGCTCTTAGTGCTCTTCAGGACCCCTACGCCCGTGATGTGAATACTCGAGCTCCCCTTTTCTAGCCACAGCTCAGTTTCATTTTCATCCTGCAGCAGATCAACCCTCGTTGGCCGATCCGTCCCACCACAGTTGGCTGCATCACCAGGTAAGACGTCCTCTTTGAGTTGCGCAAACTGGTCAAAAGCCCACATATAGAGCACGACTACCAGCATGCAAAACGGGCTGTCGCACGCAAAGTGTCTCTTGTTCCGCAGAACTTTGAATACCACGGCCGCGTGCCAGAAACATTTCCGGGCATGGGTGGGTTTGTTTCGCATCCACTTCTGTAGATGATCTCTTGCCGCCTCGATCTGAGGTTCTGTGACCTGCCACCCGGAGAACTCGTACAGCTTCCGAAGCGGCACCTGCCTCAGGATAGACAAGACGTGATAGTACGTGAGCAATGCCTCGCCCTCTGGCGATACCGTGCTGGAACTGTCTATGCCCCTCAGCGTTTCGAACGCATCGTCCACCGATGTCGCTGCGTTGGTGAGCAGAGTGTTGATATTCGGCTGGGTATCGACGGGGTTCGACATGCCAGCCATCAGCGTCTTCCACAAGGGGGACGATAGCTGGTAGTGTAAGAACTTCTCCTCCGTGTACAGGCTGAGCATGTGCATTTGGCGGGCGAAGGACCCCATTTTCGCGACTACGTCGTGCTTGTTTGAGAGATCTAGTCCGATGCGGCCTGCTGCTCTTACTGCGAATTTTCTAAGTAAATCGTTTCATGAGACTGGGTACGACTGTACACTACCTTCTGGGCAGCGACTTTCTATTCGCCATCTTTCGGCGTCACGGCATCTCCAGACGTTTTCGTGCGCGGGGAACCTGTTGGTGAGTTCATGGAGTTTGTAAATCGGCGGTAAGCTCAAGAAGCTGAGTTGAAGGCATTCAAGTTCTGTCAAAGTTGTCAGAACTAAGTGTTTGGATCCATGGCTTGTGATGTTAACTTACTGTAAAGACAATGAACCAGCCGAACCCGCGACTCGGCGGCAAGCCAGCCGGACCAATCTTGTTCGTGTTCTGGGGCAGGATCCATTTCGGTGGTCCCACTACGCTGGAAGCTGACGACGAAACGACACAAGGATATCAACTGGCTCCTTTGCCATTGTGCTCTCATGGAGCCTCGTTGGGATCCCGAGAACTGCAAGCACACCAGATTGAGAAGCGTGCTTTGGACTATGTGCAAGCTTGGGGTTCGATGTGGCTCCGGCTTCTATTACCCAAAATTAGATCGGACACCAAACGTTGATGAGTAGTCAATCGACTTACATAGGCGGCTACGGCTCGAGAAAGAAGCTCTTGTAATCCTATGGAGTACTGCTGAGAGTTCGAGATACAGGAATATTGCGAGCCGATTGTGGCAACGGCGAGCAGGGAGACCCAAGCCTCGTCGCCATTCTCAAGCATTGTTGGATGAATGCATGGAAACTGAAGGTCAAAGTGCTCGTAGTAGAGCTGGACGAAAGTGACGATTACTCTGGCAACGGGAAATTCTTGGCCCGCAGGTGGATTCTGCTCCTGGAAGAACTGTGCCAGCTTATCATGGCCATTAATCTTGCTAACATGGCAAAAGTCCTCTGCGAGTAGGACATCCTCATCACCGGGTTCCAGTGACGGGAATGAGGGACAGTCCTCGCAAGCACATGGCTTAACGCCCGGGGCAGAACCAAACCCAAGGGTGGGATCAACATAACTGGCGATGACTGATTCTCCCTCCTGCACAAGTTCTCTGTTGTTGTTTGTTACAGACGACGGGATAGGTCCAGGGAATTCGTGGCCCAATAGGTCTTGGCTGAAAGACCAAGGGAAAGGCTGGTTGAAGGAGACGAAAGCCGAGTTCCAGGCTTGCGTGCCTTCGGCCCCGGTGGGATTCATGGAGGCGGAAAAGGTCTCAAACTCGGAGGCTATGTCCATAGGCTGTCCTGGATGCGCTGCTGCACGTACGGTGTAGCTTGGCATCGGGATGACGTCGGCGTTGAGGCTCGACCCGGGCTCATTCAGCGTTACGAGGCCCTCTGCAGCGTGTACGAGACGTCCGTATTCGGCATCTGTCGGCATTGGCGCCGTTGCACGGGAAGACGTGCTGGGCAAAGTGCGTCGATCCCCGGCGTCGACTGCCGGTGTCTCGGAGCCGTGAGACTGGCCGGCCGGGGTCGTTACCCCATCGGAGGCGACCCCATCGGACGGGTAACGGCAGATTCTCCCCTTGCTTGCGCATGAGCGACAAGGGTTGCCTTTGGAGCAGCGTTGTTTTGCCCTTGAACATGAGAGGCATGCTTGTGGCTTTTTGCCAGGCCGTCTTGGTGATGAAGGGCTGGCGGAATTCAGTTCATGAGTTGTCAGGTGCCGATTGAGGACGTCCCTGAGACGCTCAAGTTAGCTGTGTACTGCAGGAATTGAGACGCGACATACTTTCGAGAGAAGGCTTTCAGACAAACCGTGCACTGAAACGGTTTCGAGCCCACATGACGTCGTAGATGGCGGTCGAGATGCTCCTTTCTCTTGAACGCCTCGTCGCAATACCTGCAACGCATCCCGCGGGAACCAGCGTTCATGTTATCGACAGTTTCGGGAGATCGTGTGGAGGTGAAGAAGGGACAAACAGCCTCCGACGCCAGACGTTGGAACTAGGCGAAGTCGCTAGTCAGTCAGACGACCCACTTAGTTCCCGTCATCCCGGGCGATCATCATCTTTCATTCCCGTGCGGTGGAGGCTGGCTTCGTGATGCTCGATTGTTATTGACGGCCGGCGAAGAAGGGACGGACTCCGAGGTTGATCAGGCCGTTGCTGTGCATGGTGGGAGCCGCTGCGTCTTGTTTCATGCATGCGATCCATTCAACAGGCAGAGTAGGAGCCCCATCAAGCCAATCAAGGCCAGGATGTTTCTCAACCTGTTTGTTGATGAATCATGCTGGTGCGGTTTTCGGGAGATGTTGTGGGGGTGGGGAAGCCGCGCTGTGCGCTTTGCGGCACCCCATCGGGATGGTGGCGGGGGGTTAGGGGAAGTGTGTGAGTGCCGACACCGAGATCTGCCCCACGATCTCTCCCCAGATTATCGAATGAATGTTCCCGGCCGTTGTGGTCGCAAGGTTTGGATGGCAGATATAATGACTTCTGTCAGCTGTTGTTGTTGGGTTGGCAGTTCATGCAGTCCTGCATTTACTTCCAAACCAAAGCTTGCACCATGATTCTACCGATTCACGCCCTGGAGGGTAAACCACTGCCGCCACTGTGGTGGGCAATCCCTTTCGCAGTCTTTGCGTTCTTTCTTTATCGAATCATCTCTGCGGTTCGAGATCCTCTGAGACACATTCCGGGCCCGTTTCTTGCGAGATTTACTCGGCTGTGGCTGTTCCGCCAGTACTGTCGCGCCGACTACGAGAAGACGGACATAGAGCTGCATAAGAAATACGGTACTTGGACACTGGATTGAATTCACTAAGTTGGAACAAATTGCTGAGTATTGACGTGATTGATCAGGTCCCATTGTCCGGATAGCCCCAGGACAATACAGCATTGACAGTCTCGACGCAGCCAAAACTATCTACGGCCACGGCAGCCATTTTGCCAAGGTAACTACTACTTACACCAGGCATCAAACTTCAAACAGGGCTGACTTGTTCAGAATGACTGGTACGTCCCATGGGGCAACCCTGACCTGAGCAACCTCTTCAACGAGTTGGATCCGAAAGTCCACTCCGCCAGGCGCCGGCAAGTCGCCAACGTCTACTCCATGTCCAACATGGTCTCGTATGAGCCCTACGTCGACGAGTGCACTGACATATTCGCCCAACGCTTTTCTGAATTCTCCGACGAAGGTCGTGTGATTGACCTGGGGCATTGGTTCCAGTGCTACGCGCTCGATGTCATTGGCAAGATTACAGTGAGACGAGCATGCCATTTTTGTAACTGAATTGCGCTAATCAAGCGCAGTTCTCCAAGCGCTTCGGATGCCTGGACGACGGACGAGATCCCCAGGGAGTCATCAAGGCGCTAGACGAAGTCCTGACGTTCAGCACCACAGTCGGCGTCTATCCGAAGCTCTTCCCCTTCTTCTTCAGCATCCTCAAGTACCTCGGCTCAGGCGGAGAGCCACGGGGAAGCGCATACATCGTCAAGTTCGCGAACGAACAAGTCGCGGCTAGTCGGGTGGAAGAGAAGCCCAAAGACGGGCCGCAGGACTTCATTTCCAAGCTTGTCCAGACTCAGAAGGAGCGACCGGAGACCATTGACGACGGATCCATTGGGACCGCGGGCAGTACCAACATTGCTGCCGGCTCGGATACCACCGCGATCTCGCTGAGCGCCATCATGTACTACCTCTGCAGGAACCCGAGAGCTTTGCAAAAGCTGCGGAAGGAACTGGATGACGCCGCGGCGGAGGGCTCAATTTCGGACCCGATCACTTTCAGGGAAGCTCAGGCGTTGCCGTATCTTCAAGCTGTCATCAAGGAGAGTCTCAGACTGCACCCGGCTACCGGACTCACCATGCCTCGTGTGGTGCCTGAGGGTGGCAGACAACTGGCAGGAAGCTTCTTTCCTGCAGGAGTGAGTAACTCAAATCATCCACTTGGAATGGAAGTGATGTTAACGTGTCCGCAGAATGTAGTTGGAGTCAATGCATGGATCGCCCATCACAACAAGGAGGTATTTGGCCATGATGCGGATGACTTCCGGCCGGAGCGATGGATCGACTCAAGCAAGGAGCAAAAGAGCGCCATGGAATCGTACTTCTTCGCCGTAAGTCAACTCCTCAAGGACCACACATAATTGACCACGAAGCTGACAAAGTCTTAAGTTCGGCCAGGGCTCGCGCACCTGCATCGGCAAGAACATCAGCTTGCTGGAGGTATCGAAAGCGATTCCCAGAGTGGTGCAGAACTTTGATGTGATCTTGGAGAAGGAGGATGATTGGAAGTGCACCAATTACTGGTTCGTGAAGCCTAGGGATTTCTTCGTCAGAGTGAAGAAGAGGGGATCATGCTAATCTCTACGCCTGGTTCGTTGCGCTGCATTGAGAGTTGATCGGACGTGACCGGGGTCGAGAGCGGTGGCCATTATTTTGAGAGATTTGTACAGATGGACACTCGTGTTTGAATTCAACAATCGAAGTGGAGTTGAACGAAGTTTCATGGATTTTCTGCTTGATTCAAGAGTATGCTCACTAGTGGACATGAGGTCTAGTACATGTTTTTGAACGATAGCCGTTTGAAGTCGACATACGCGTGATCCATGTAGGATGCATCGAGGCAACAGATGGCTGAAAGGTAAAAACATCGTGACTTGTGCCAAAAAGCTTCAAGTTTCCCAATACCAATCAATTGTAAGTGTCCGAAGCGAGCCAACATCCACTGTCGTCATTGCCCAAGCGGCCCCTCCAGCACGGATGCCAGCGGGCCAATCCACAATCTTTATGTTGAAAAACAAGAACAACAGAATGGAAATAATGCTGCAAAGAGATTTCAGACCCATTCACACATATTCCCGTGACCAAACCACATCATTGCTTCCTCAATTGAGGGAAGCCAAGCCGTCTGACCACGCGACACGGGGCGTTTCCTCCGGGCCATCCCACCTCAGATCTGCGATCTGACATCGCGAGGCGGGGCCTACCCCACCACCAATGACGTTTACAAGGGGGGAGGGAGCTCTAAGGCGGCAGGTACCCGGGAGGCACTTGCACCTTCCCTGCGTGACGTCAATTCTATATCAGAGCTCTGGGGGCTTCGAAGTGAGGCTCAATTGTCTTTTTAAAGCAGCTTCCGTAGCCACTTCTAGTAGTTCCATTCTTCAATCAACACGAACTTTCATAACTTTATCCGCCATCAGAATAACAGCTTCCTGCATTACTACGACCAACTTACACCTTCCACAACTTCATACACATTATCAAAATCAACCATCATGCCTCGCGACGGATCTGGTGCCTCTGACAACGCCGT
This sequence comes from Colletotrichum theobromicola, assembly GCA_014705045.1. Taxonomy (NCBI): domain Eukaryota; kingdom Fungi; phylum Ascomycota; class Sordariomycetes; order Glomerellales; family Glomerellaceae; genus Colletotrichum; species Colletotrichum theobromicola. The sequence goes on along the minus strand of JABGLZ010000996.1, from coordinate 99,108 downwards.
TGAGGCTGGCCACGACATCATCCACGGTGCTGGTGCCGTCAAGGTATGTAGCAGCTCTCACTACCTCCTTCCCTGATCCCTGATATTAACAGCTTGTCACAGGATTCTCACGTCGATCGCGCCGACAAGACCGCACCCATGCCGGAGATCGAGAAGGGCCTTGCCATCGACGGCAAGGACGCCAGCGGAGGCCAGAGCCAGGGTCTTGCCAAGGGCGACAACGTCGGCCAGGGTGGCCGCTCCAACTAAGACTAAACACATCAAACAGTCTTTGGCTGGTGGTGATGAATGAATGGAGAGAGGATGATACGATACCACTATAGCATTACCGCCAGAGAGGCGGGTGTCTTGGTGGTGACTACGTGAGGTAGTCTAATGAGATATGAAGCCTAATAAATTGGTCGCTAATCACCCGCATGCGCCATGCGAGTCTCGGAAATTTTGTGACTGATGATTATGAACTGTTATGTTCTTATCCTCATGAAGCCTTTCAGCCTGACTTCCATGGGTCCAATAGTAACGCCCGCGTCAATGGTCCCGCGATGTTGTCCAAGAATGGGTAGATGCCTAGCACAGCGTACCCTGCGCCGTCAACGTCAACATCTTAACTTTCAATTATGAGCCGCCGGATACAGTGATTCGAGAAACCTACACACAACGACGGTCTTCCACGATAACCACGATACTGCAAGGCAGAAGCAGATCCGCGGGAACTGGATGATGCCGCAGACCATCAAGGTAAGGCCGAACGTCTGGTCCCACTGGAATCGATTCATTTGGCGGTCGTACGTCTGCGGCGTGTAAGGCGATGTGGCTGTTTCCTGTAGTGTTGCGCGGAAAACCTGATTGCTTGAGGTTGATGGTTATGGTAAAGATCTCATGATAAATTGTTGAAGTCGCAAACCGCATTTTAAATCTCGCACCTTCGGACGAACTCAAAGAACCATGTCTCACTGCCTGTTCCACACAACACAACCTCATGTTCAAGACACACAAAGCCATTCAAGAAACAAAGTCTTTTGTCAGTTTAACGTGAATCTCATTTCATTGGGATCTATCCGATCCACCAAATCATTCCGCATTGTCGCGGTTTCGTACCACCCCGTTGTTTTGTCTATCCCCTCATAAAGAAGCCATATTCAATCCTCCCCTTAAGACACTCTCAAGCCTCAAAAACAAGAACAACACCATCGTCACCAGCAGTGACCACCCTCTCCCCGGTCTCGCCCTGCACGAATCCCAACACACCACCGCCCTCGCCGCCGCCCATGTGTCCCTTCCACTCCTTCACCAACCCAGCATCCGCCGCTCTCAGATCCCACCTCCTCACAACACCATCCATGCCGCAACTCGTCAGCAGCCACGAATTCTTGACAAACTCCACCTTGACGACGCTGAAATCCTCGTGCGCGCCCGGCAGGCTCCTCCGCACCGCAAACCTCCTGCCCGCGTCAAACACCGCGATGCTGCCGTCCACCGAGCCCGCCGCAAGCAGCGTCGACGCCTGCCCCGGCCCGCCCGCCGCGACCGTGAAGCTCAGCGTCTCGATGCCGTCCGACGCCGTCTGCAGGCTCGCCAGGATCTGCCCGCCCGCCGCCACGTCCGCGGCCGTCTTGCTCTTGCCGCCCTTGCCCGCCTGCGCGCTGCTCGCGAGCCGCGGCAGGCTGACGATGCGGATCGCGCCCCCCGCGCCGCCCACCGCGACCAGCGCGCCCTTGGGGTCCACCGCCACGCTGTAGAGCCCGCCCTCGACCTCGAACCGCTGGTCCTGCGCCGTCATGCTCACCGTCGTCTGCCCGTTGCTCTCGACCAGGCCCTTGGCCGCCGCCTCGCCCCACACGTCCCACACGTACAGGCTCGAGTCCTCGGCGACGGTGCACAGCAGGCTGCCGTCGGGCGTCCACGCGCCCGCGGTGCAGGGCGCCTGGTGCAGCCAGTACGTCTGCACGAGCTGCAGGCAGTTGGCCGGGTCGCCGCCGCCGGCCGCGATGTCGACGGTGTACACCCAGACGGAGTTGTCGCTGGCGCCGAGGGCGATGGTGTTGGGGTACTGCGGCGACGGGCAGGGCGCGATCCAGTTGATCTCGGGGACCTCCTGCGCCTCGGCGATGAACTTGATCTGCACGCTCGCGGCCTCGGCGGAGGGCGAGTTGACGCGGACGGCGTGCACGCGCAGCTTGCCGTCCATGCCGCCGCTGACGAGGAAGTCGCCCTTGGGGAGGGTGAAGGCGATGGCGTTGATGCTGTCCGTGTGGCCGTCGATCGGGTAGATGGGGTCGAGCGAGGTGCTCTGCTGCGGGGTCTCGCCGGAGAAGGAGGCGGGGAGGACGGGGCGCGAGGCGGCGGCGGCGGTGGAGAGGAGGTAGCCCTTGCCGGGGGCGTCGTCGGAGTCGCCTTCGGAGCCGCCGGTCGCGATGATGGTCGGGTGGACGGGGTGCTGGGCGATGCAGAAGACGGAGTCCTTGTGGGCGTCGAAGTAGGCGACGGAGTCGTTTTGGAGGGTGATTTCCTCGTTGTTGTCGTCGTCAGAGTCCATGGCGACGTCGTCGTTGTCGACGTTGACCTCCTCGCCGACCTCGTCGGCGCCGAGCATCTCGTCCTCCTCGTGGTGGTCGTCGTGGCCGGACATTTTGGGGTTTTCTCTCGGTCGGTTTTCTTTGGGTTGATCTTGCTTTGAGGGGATTGCGCTGAAGAACGGGATGCGCTCGTCGACTGTCAGAAGTGAACTGTCGGTCGCGCTGGGTATCTGGATATTAAAAGGAAGCGCAAAAACCAGAGGATGGTTTATTAATGCGTCGAGGAAGTTCTGCGTGCTTGATAAGCAGGGACGGCAGCAACGCAGAGGTGAATTTTTTTGCAGCTTGGATGGCGGGGTGGCGGGGTAAAATTCGTCCAGGAAGCGCAGGCGGTGTGGGCCCGGTGACGCTGTGGGTGGGCATCGTTCGGGGGGATGCTGCCCCGGACGTCGGCGGCACGGAGGTTAGTCGGTGTGATTGTCCGATGAGTTTTGAGAATTTCAGTTACAACATCTTATTTGGCCATCAACATGCTCTTCCGTTATAACTAATCGCTGACCTGGTTCTTCTTTTTTGTACAATCCCAGGCCGAAGCGATCAGGATGCGCTGAGCTTTTACTTCAACTCTTCTTAAAAGTCGTGTCACAATGTGAATTGAACGACTATCAGCTTCCTTTATAATCCTTGATCATGTCATTGAAATATCTTTCCTAAAAGTCTCATATACGAAGAAGTTATATAAGGTTCAAGCCCAATCACCCTCTTCAACTCCCGCTAGTCGCCTACATGCCCATCTGAATGCTGTCTGAAAATCTCCAACAAAACCATAAATAAACCATGATATATCCACCTCAAGAAAAACCCATCTCATCAACTCCTCTCCGTCAACTATCTCCCATTACCTCCGCTAGCATCCAACTCCGCCGGCGCCTCTCCCACTGGCAACTCAGCAGGCGCAGCCGGCGACTGGTGCGGATACCCCTTGAACTGCTGCCCCGCGACTCCCGGGCCCCCCGGCTGCAGCACCTTGTCGTTCTGGTAATACCCAGCTACGCTTCCTCCCGCCATCTCGCTCGGCGCATAGCTGCTCCCCTGGTAGTTGCTGTTCTGGTAAGCCTGCGCGCTCTGCTGCGGCGGCGTCTGCCCCTCTGTCCCAGGCTGTGTCTGCTGCACGCCCGCATACTTGTGCTTCCGCCTCCTCCACCACAGAAACAGACCCGCCAGCGCCGCGATGACAACGACCGGGACGACAACCGCCACGGCGACGATGCCCCCGGTAGAAAGCCCGTCACTCGCAGAGGAGTCGCTACTGCTGCCGCCGCTGCCATCACCGGTGCTCGTTGCCCCAGCCCCACTCTCGGTGCCCGTGGCCGTCACCGATGCAGTGTTCGAAACCAGATCGCTCGCCTGGTACACCATCCGGATGCCGTACGCATTGATGCCGTCCCGGTCACTCATCGTTGCCGCCCCGCTCGACGTGCTGCCCCCGGAGACGGAGGTATACTCCACCACCGTCGCCGGGCCCGCCATCCACGTGCAGAACTCCGTCTCCCACCGATCCGCCAGCGTCAGATCATTCTCCACGCATGACAACGTGATGTCGCCGCGGTACGGGCAGCACGTCACGGTCGTGATGCTACGCACGCCGTTGTTCCGGGAGCACTGCGGCTGAGCGGTGTAGCCCGTCGGGCAGGCGACGCCGGGGGAGTAGAATGCGGTGCTGGCGCCGTTGAACTTGTTCGGCAAACAGGCGGCGTCATTATCGATTGCGAACACGTTGTTTGTGTAGTACACGCCGGAGCAGGAGGCCGGAGGGTCAAAGTTCTGGGTCGGCAACGGGTTTTCTGGAAAGCTCGACGCGACGTAGCGCGTTTTCGAGGTTGCTGTTGCTGCCGCCATAGTGTGCTGATTCTGTTGCAATGGAATTCGAGGATCGGATTGGAGGCGGTTTGCCTGGTTCGAAGGGAACGGAGGGGCTTCGTATGGGGAATCCTTGCGCCGTCGACGAGTTCCCGCGTGTGTGTGATGAATTTGTTTTAAGAATTCTAACGCGTTGACAATATGAAAGCAAAGCAGTTCGCAAAATGACAGCAAGCAAGTCTGGTCAGGTATTACGCGCGCAGGAGCAGAAAAACAAGAGAGAGAAAAAAGGGAAAAGGAAGAAGCTTGGATGGAACAGGAGAACAGGGCTATTAGGAGTCAAACTAGTTTTGACGAATCCTTCGCTTCAACTGGTCTTGCTCTCTCTGCTCTCACTCCCTCCATCCTGGCCAGCCACTCATACTGGCTCAAAAGTCCAATGACGTTCCCATGCTTGAGAGGATCCGCTCCTAGGCAGACGCCAAAGGGACATTTGTAAACTAAGGAAGGAGGACGCTAATAATGGACGAGACCAAGGGCCATCGCCGCTGCAGCGCAGCAGTCGCGAATCCTTCGCCAGGGGCCGAGGCCGTTAGGTGTGTGTGCATCCGTGACGATTGGTGGTAGAGGTGCCAATTGCTACCATTTGGTATTAGGCAGTCCTGATTTCTGGAATCTCCTCAGAAATACAGTTGCAGTGCAAAGAGACGTGTGAGACCCTTGGGCTCGTCTGGCTCGTCTTCCCTATGCGATCCGAGACAGCTTCGCTAGCTCTCATGTCTCGTTGCCTAATTGGCCACAGCTGGTTCCCGGTACTACCTGATAATGAAGGGATACACGCAGCTTTTTTGCTTCTTCCCTAGGTTGAAACGTTAAAAAGACGATGATGACCAGCATTGGAATTGAATGACTGGTACTCTGTAGAGAGAAGCGAGGTGGCGGTTGTAATGACGGGATGGCAGTGCCAGGTTCGACTGCTTCAGAAATCCATCCCTGTCTGCTGTTTTCCGGACACTGGAGATGATTTGGCTCCTTTGTACCAGCGGCAATGCAGCCCTAGTGTAAATATGGTTAGATACACCTAGAAAGCCTCTGCTACTTTCTTTCGCGGTCAATCGAGTCCTCGTTACGAGCTGGTTGGGTTGACGAGCTGTCAGCACTAAGTAGCCGATACATTGGCGTTGAGCAAGCTAAGCTTTTCAAGGCTCAGCCACATCCCTTGCCAGCCCCGCAAGGCGCAAGTATTTTGGTGCTGATGGTGAGACGGATAGGCGGCATGGCGGCAGATCATTCAAAAGGGCTTCCATTGCCTGTCAGGTGTCTCGAACGTCGTGACAGAATCGTGCGAAGGACTGCACACATCCTCGGTTTTTGAAGAGGCCATATCTGGATATTGGTCGTTCAATTCGGCGTGTGGGCCTTTGATGCTACTGTTGATATAAGTATTGCGCGCAACGCTCTGTAAATGTGGAAAACATGTGCCTGGATCGGTCCTGGCAAGATGGATAGACGCGACGCCCCAAAACCCGCGCCGTCCCGCAGAATAAATGCCGAGTACTCCGCCAAATGCTTAAACTAGCCACCGCTATTTTCTCCTTCACTTGGGTATACCCATCATCTTCTGGTGGTCAATGTGTTGCCCTGACGGCGTGTGACTCGGTCGGTCTTCTGGAAGTTCCCTCGGCACGGGAGCCGGGAGCTCCGATGTGAATGTCGGGCCCGGTGCTGGGGTTTCCTCCGTCACCCCCGGAGGCTTGTATCCCGCGTAGCTGGTGTACGTCCCATTGTGGCCATACTGCTGGGAAAATGGGACGGTGGGCGATTGATTAGACGGGGCCGCTGTTGATGACTGATACGTCGAAGGGAAGGACTGTGTGGAGGGCATCGTCTGCATCGGCGGATGCTGGTGCTGTTGGTACGCGTTTGGATTCTGATACTGCTGCAGTGACGGGGCCTCGTGGACTTGCTGCATGGTGTTTGCGGGAGGCATGCCGTTGGCGCCCTGGGATTGAGGTGTTCCGCTGCCGTTTACATGGTTGTACTTGGACGCCTGGCGTTTCCTCCACCACCAGAAAAGCGCGCCCGCTATCAGGCCTAGAACCACAACTGGGACGACAGCCGCAATAGCAATGGATGCTCCGGTGGAAAGGCCCGGCGAGGAGGTTTCTTGAGGCGCGGTGACGTTGCCAGTGCTAGTAGCGGAGACCGTGGCTGTCGCCGTCGCTGAAGCAATGTCGGTCGACTGGTAGACCATGCGGACGCCGAACGCGTTGACACCACCCGGAGACGTCACATACTCTTGCTCGATCCATGTGCTCGTATCAGCGGTGTGCACGATGTCGATGCGTGTCCCCTCCGGCGCGATCCATGTGCAGAAGAGCCCAATCCACTGGCCAGAAAGTGTGGCAGGGTCGACTGCCGAGAGGATGATATCGCTGCGATAAGGACAGCAAGTAACTGTCGTGATGCTATGAACGCCTTTGTTGTCGACTCTGGCCGTCATGTAGCCTTCGGGACAGACATATCCCGGCGAGTAGTATGCTGTCTCGTCTTTCGAATGGCTCGTGGGCAGACAGTTTTCTTGGGGGTCAACCATGTAGACGGCTCCATTGTAAATGCCACTACAGTAAGTCGGAGCCACGAATTGAGTAGTCAAAGGGTTGAAGGGAAAGCTGGTGACAACAACACTGCTGTAGGTACTCGTTGCCGTCGACGACGAGGATGATGTCGCGGTGGCCGCCATGGCGAGCGGCGACCGCGGAAGATCGCGGGGTCAGGTACCAGAGGAGTGCAACACGGGACCCCGATACGCGAGACTGGGAAGTCCGGGGGTTGGGACAAGACGGTCTGCACACGCGAGTCTAGTCCTGTATGCGACTTGGGGTCTCGAAGCGCGCCGATTGCTGCGGAGTCGTACCACTAGGTGCTGTTCGGAACTAACGCCGTGGTAAGTCTTGAGACGATGTCGGGAGGATCGCGGTCACTCGTTGGCAGGCGGCAGCTTTTTGCTGGGTTTGGTATGGAATCTGGGAGATTGAAAGTGGAAGGGAAGGATAAAGATCTTTGAGATGGGAAAACGAAGCGAGGATTGACTGCGAGTAATCCAGGTCAACTCTCACTCCTCTCCAATGCCGATAGACTTGCTGGGTCTTTGGGGGGGATGGTTATGCTCTTTTCACAGCAGATGGCGCGAAAGAAGAACCGGCAGAATCCCGGGGGAGGGTCGGCGCCATAAAGGGGTCCAGAACCGCAGAGCAACAGGGGTTGGAAGCTCAATGGGGGACTGGTGGGTGGAAGAAGGCGCGCAGAAATTATCCCCGGACTGTGGGTTTGGGCCCTGGAGAGAGAGCGTGGTCTTGACGGGGGTGGAAGTTCAAATTGTTTGAATGGTTCTGGTTGCGTTGCAATGAACCAGACTCTCGTGTTCCCTCGAGTTCGCGGCATGCTGCCACCGCTGATGAGCTTAATCCTTGGCCTTATCAGGTTGGGATGCGTGAGTTGTAAGAGGCTTGATCCTTGCTGCAGTGACTACCATGAAGGGGCAGCAGAGTTCATCTTGGAAAACGGAATTGACCAAGCAAAAACACCCAAGCATGACTCCGTGGTCCATTGATTTGGGCAACATGGCCAGATTTGATACTTGACGTGACAGACGCATCTCGACAGGGCTGAATGATGAAGAAGGACGGTCGAAGGATTCGGTGCGATGCGCGACGGCGGCGAAGGCTGCATGGATGGCGGTGACTGGCTGGTCAGATTGCTGAAGCGCCCGCGTGAGAGCATACAAGTTGGTCTTGATGTTGGTGAGCTTGATAGGTCCGACTTCTGGATGCAGAGTCAAAGTCTGTTAGCCACTTGCAACCGTCAAGGGCAACTCTTTTGGTGGTCGAGGGTTTCTCCCTTAGCCCTACGACGCTGCTCCCACGACGTCGGAACCAGCGTTGGACCTCAGAGGGCATCCGCGACCGCAGTCTCATCTCATAGCGTCGAGACGCGGACGCCACCTCGTGGCTCGTGTAACGTGAGCGACGGCGCATCCAATTGACTTTGAAATGACAAGCTGGGAGGATGCCCGTGGTGGACGTTTGTAGCCAGAGGGCATGCATGGCATGGCAAGGCCCATCCTTGATGACGAGATGAACGGCACAGGATGTTTGGTTGATGGTGTGGCTTCGGCTGTCGAGATGCCTCAACGTCAACCACGCCGTCCGTCTGTTGCTGTTGTTGCTATTGGCATACACTTTGATGAAGCAGTGGGCGAAGTTGAAGCTTGCAGACACTCCCGCCTCATCCGTCCTGCCCTGCCCGTCTTTCTCAAGACAGCGGCAACTGCACCCAAAGCGTCCTGTGCCTTCCGTTCTCTTTGGCGGCCGTGCACAAAAGGTGGGTCTTGAACAATGAGAAGTGGGTCGGCTGAAGACGCTAAAGCAACAGGGATTCGGCTCCTTCCAAATCCTTCGACCCTCACCAACTCACTCACTCGGATGTCTTGGCAACGGCTGACCGACTGTCGAATTTGCATTTGCACTGCAATTTGAACCGACCTCGATGCGATCCATTGTCCACCAACTGAATGACTGATTGATAACAGTCGTCGTCCCAAGGTCTCTTCGGACTGGTCCACCACGACTCTCAGCCAAGATCCGAACCTCCACTGAGGTGGACCAACAGGCCAACAATGAGCTGGCAATATCGACGATACCACTCTTACGTCGGCGGAGTACTTTTGCAGCCCGGCCATCAGCGCATGAAGGCCAATCATCGCACCCTTTCCCCCGGAACTCGGGCGGGCCCGTTCAAGTCCTTTTCTGGGTCTACACATGGCACGAATCTGATATCCTGAACTCGTACAAGTGGAGGATCATTAACCGTTGCTTCTTTACTGCTGTTGCAACTCAAATCATGGGTAGATACCTTCCACATTCGATGATGACATGCAGAGGGCCAACATGTAAGACGTCTTAGCCCTTGGAGTCAACGGGCGTGTAAATCATGTATGCGAGGCTGACAGTCATACGTTGAGCCAGATCTCCTGGCCTGTGATGTTCACTCCTAGCAATCTTTTTAATAACGGTTGAAGTAAGATACTCGTGACTGATGGCAGTTTCGCTGAACCATTTCTAAGAATCAACGTGGTTTCGAGTAATACCAGGCGTTGTCGGGTACTATCCAACATGTCGTCCCAATCAATGAGGCATCGTGAATGTCGTGTGAGAAATAGGCACAGGAACCAAATCGGCACACTCAGATTATTTACAAAGGCCAGTCTCAGAATATGCGGGAATGGGATTGGGTCATGGGAAACATCTTTTCCGAATGACGTCGCACGACGAAAGACAATCCTCATGATACAATGTGATCCACCAAGAAGCTATAACCCATCTAACACCGTCAACCTCCATTCTTAGACATCCTTTTACAACTCAAAGGACCACTGCTCCTCCCTTCCCTGTCCACCAACCTTGACTTCAACACCCCCCTTCGCCGCCTCCTCAAAGCTCCCAAACATCCACTTCCGCACCATCTCCAACCCGACCTCGGGCTGATCCAGCGGCACCATATGCCCGCTGCCCTCCACCGTCACAAACGCAAACCTCGTGTCCTTGCCCCCGAGCCTCTTCACAACCTCCTTCCACCGTCCGGCCCTCACGACCTCGCCCCCTTTCTCCGCAAACCAGACCGCAAACTCCTTCGCCCCAAACTCAACCTGCCCATCCCACGCCAGCTTCTCCGCCCAACGGATGTTTCCCGCCGTGTTACACGCCAAGTCCAAATCTCCATTATAAATCAGCACGTCCACCCCTTGCTCCAGAATATACTTAACCTCCCTCTCCGTGCTCAAATACACATCCCCAGCGACGTCGAACGCATGGTTCACCTCCATCGAGATCAAACTAAAGTTCCCCCTATCCACCGCCGCAGGCACCTCCAGCGCCGACCACACCTTCTCGCTCTTCACGTACTCCTCGATCCCGTCCCCGGCCTTGTAGCATATGCTCTCCGTCTCGCACGGCGCCGTGATGTCGAACGGGTTGCGCCCGCCCTTGCCCACGTCGCGGTAATACAGCTCGTCCACGTGCCCGAAGCAGAACGCCCCCGCGGCCTCGCACACCACCGGGTCCGGGAACGCGTAGCACGCCTCCTGCAGGTACATGCACCGCGGCAGCGCCGCCGCCACCTGCCCGCACAGGCTCGCGTTGAACACGGGCGCCGGCACGCCCGGCTTCGTCGTGCACAGCGTCTCGTAGTACCCCCACGTCGTGTCGCGCGGGCTGACGTACCCGTTGCCGATCATGGCGCTGCGCAGCGGGATCTTGAAGCCCGGCGCGGGGGACGCGGTGTCGTAGCGCACGATCTCGGCCGCGAGGGTGGGGATGTAGTGCCCGCCGTAGGACTCGCCGACGATGTGGAAGGGCAGGGCGCGCAGGCGCGGGAAGGCGGTGTAGAAGATGCGCAGGAAGACGTTCATGTCGGCGGCGGCGGCGGCGGAGGTGGCCGGGCCCGGGACGCCGGGGTCGTGGTAGGAGAGGCCCGTGCCGGCGGGCTGGTCGATGAAGATCATGGACGAGTTGGAGTTCCAGGCGTAGCGGTTGTGGACGGTGGAGTCGCCGTCGGGGGAGATGAGGCAGGGGCCGAGTTCGAGCATCATTCCTGGGACTGATGTCAGTTCCTCGAGTTTCTCACTAGGGTTTAGGGGTTGGGACTTACCGACGAGACCGCTGCCACCGGGGCCGCCTGTCATCCAGAGACTGAGGGGGTCGTTTTCGGGGTCGTTGAGGCTTTCAAAGTACCCTTTCATGCCAGTCAGTAAGTGTGATGAGCCTGAGAAGTGAGCGTGGCCCTACAAAAGAAGAGGTGTTTGCCGCCAGTGTCCAACCAGCCGGTCCACTGCCGCGACCCAGCGGCGCAGATCTCGTCGCTCTGCTCCTTGATGCGGATGGCATGATTGGGATGCTCAGGGACGGAGAAGGTCATGAACTCGGGGTTCTCAATGTCGGCCTGCGTCGCGACGCCTGCGGTCAGCCGTGCGAGGACCGTAAGGCCCGTAACGGCCAAAGCCGCGAGACGAGCCATCTTGGGTGATTGTCGAATCGTCCCGGAGGATTAGGTATCAGGCAGGGACTCAGTCGTCCTTGTCACCAATTACGACTTGATGAATCGCGCTACCAATCGATGAGTGACGGTGCGGTGAAGGGATAAAGTTGAGTAAAAGACATCAAGGTTCCGGGCCGCATGTTTTGTTACTTTACTGAGCGGTTGGCACGGCGTCCCGATAAGGAAGGCCGGCTGGAAAGTGGGGTCAGTGGGATTCGAACCCCCGATCGGTGGCCCGATACGTCGGAAACGTAGTACACTGTGAGGTCTCATGCCCAGAAATTCGACCCGCGATAACATTCCGATGATGGACCTCGAATTGGAGAATATTCTCACGAGTGAATAATGGCGAATTAGTTGGATAATGGAGCTGCGGATGTCATCCGAGGACGCAATCGAGCCACTTATTGCCTCACAGCTGGACCACAAAGACTGAACTTGATGAATTCATTTCCCGGCCCTATGCCAGTCTACCAAATACAACACTTGACCAATAATGCAGAACCCCATGTCCCCCTCGTGTTGTTGAACTCCCGGTAGGTCTCTTGACTGGACCCCCAATAACCCCTTATATATATGATGTGTATCCCCTGTTGAAATCGTAGGAACTCATATCCCCGCTTGCTTGGAAGGGATGTAAAATGTTGAAGAAAAGATCATGTAGAAATATTTAGAGGTATAACGTATATCGGATGGAACCTCCGAGGCGCCGTCGAATGTTGAATTAGTCGATGACGCCCCAGGTCCTATCCTTGGATGTCGTCATGCAGTCATGATATAGAACCACGGCGGTCTATGTCTTTCTCTGCTGGTATCACGTCTATGAGATGCGCGCAATCATTGCTTTACGCTTGGGTGGTGTCCTCGACGGGAGGGCACGTGCAAAAGAGGTTGGTGTCACCGTATGCTGCATCCTGTTAGCTGCCGTCACCTACACATCCTTTCCAAGGGGAAAAACTCACTGTCGTCAACACGGCCCACGCTAGGCCAGAACTTCTTCTCCCTCAAGAACGGCAGCGGGTACGCCGCCTTCTCGCGCGAGTACGGACGCTCCCACTTGCCCTCGCCATCACCCAGAATGACGTCGGCCTGCGGGTGCGGCGCCATCTTGAGCACGTTGCCCTCGCGGGGCTGCTTGCCCTCCTCGACCTCGCGGATCTCCTCGCGGATGCTGATCAGCGTGTCGATGAAGCGGTCGAGCTCCTCCTTGCTCTCGCTCTCCGTCGGCTCGATCATGAGCGTGTTGGCGACGGGGAAGCTCATCGTCGGCGCGTGAAAGCCGTAGTCCTGCAGGCGCTTGGCGATGTCGATCGCCTCGACGCCCGCCGTCTCCTTGAAGGGCCGCGCGTCGAGGATGAACTCGTGCGCGCAGCGGCCGTTCTCGTTGGTGTAGAGGATCTTGAAGTGCGGCTTGAGGCGGGAGAGGATGTAGTTGGCGTTGAGGATGGCCGTCTTGGTCGCGAGGCGCAGGCCGTCGTTGCCCATGAGGGCGTTGTAGGCCCAGCTGATGGGGAGGATACCGGCGCTGCCGAAGGGCGCGCTGGAGACCATGGCCTCCTCGGCGTCGGCGGAGCGCGCGGGGAGGTAGGGGGCGAGGTGCTCCTTGACGCAGATGGGTCCGACACCGGGGCCGCCACCTCCGTGGGGGATGCAGAAGGTCTTGTGCAGGTTGAGATGGCAGACGTCCGCGCCAATCTCGCCGGGGGAGCAGATGCCGATCTGAGCGTTCATGTTGGCGCCGTCCATGTAAACCTGACCGCCGTACTGGTGGACGAGTTCGCAAGCCCTCTTGACGCCGGGCTCGTATACACCGTAGGTGCTGGGGTAGGTGACCATGAAAGCACCGAGCTGGTCGGCGTACTGCTTGCACTTGGCCTCGAGGTCCTCAATGACGAGGTTGCCGGTGACGGGGTCGCACTTGACGGGGACGACGCGCATGCCGGCCATGGCGGCGGAGGCGGGGTTGGTACCGTGGGCAGAGACGGGAATCAAGCAGATGTCGCGCTTCTTGCCGTCGGGCTTCTGCTCGAGGTACTTGCGGATGGCACGGAGACCAGCAAACTCACCCTGGGCACCGGAGTTGGGCTGCAGGGAGACGGCGTCCATGGCAGTGATGCCCTTGAGCTGCTCGGTCAGGCTCTCGATCAGAGCAGTGTAGCCCTTAAGCTCGCTGGCAGGAGTGTGAGGGTGGATGGTGGAGAAGCCGGGCAGAGAGATGAGAGCCATCTCGGTAGCACTGTTGAGCTTCATAGTGCAAGAGCCGAGAGGAATCATGGAGTGGACCAAGGAGAGATCCTTGGACTGCAGGTGGTGGATGTAGCGGAGAATCTCAGTCTCGCTGCGGTGGGTGTTGAAAACGGGGTGAGTGAGGTATTCGGACTGGCGGCGGAGAGCAGTAGGAATAAGCTCCGTGATGCTCTCGGTGAGAGCAGCGTAGTGCTTGCTCGCAACCTCGGCGGTCTGGGCGCCGGTGACGTTGCCGAGAACAGTAGCAATCGTGTTGAACACCTCCTCGTTGACGTGTTCGTTGACGCTGATACCGACATCGCCGTTTCCATAATCACGGAAGCCCAGGCCAGCCTTCTTGGCCTCCTCCAGAATCTTTTGCGCCTTGTCACCACCCTTGATGACGACGGTGTCGAAAAGAACCTTGCCGTCGGGGCTGGTTCCGCTCTGCTCGGTCTCCAAGCCGGCAGCCTCGGCAACAGCCTGAACACCGCGAGCAAGGCGGACGAGTCGCGAAGCAATCTCCCTCAGGCCCTCGGGACCGTGGTAGACGGCAAAGAGCGCAGCCATGTTAGCCAACAGAGCCTGGGCAGTGCAGACGTTGCTGGTGGCCTTCTCACGGCGAATGTGCTGCTCGCGGGTCTGCAGAGCCAATCTCAGGGCGCGGCGGCCGGTGCGGTCCTTGGAGACACCAACCAGACGGCCGGGCATGCGGCGCTTGTGGGCCTCCTTGACGGCGAAGAAAGCGGCGTGGGGGCCGCCGAAACCGAGGGGAACACCGAAACGCTGGGCGCTGCCGAAGGCGATGTCGGCACCCCACTCGCCGGGAGGAGTGAGAACCGTCAGAGCCAAGAGATCGGTGGCGGCGCTGAGAAGGGCGCCCTGGGAGTGCACGAGCTCGGAAAGGCCCTTGAAGTCCTCAACCTTGCCCTTGGTGTCGGGGTACTGGACCATGACACCGACCAAATCCTGGCCCAGCGCCTTGATCTTCTCCTCCGCACTGCTGATGTCGACAACCTCGACCTTGATGCCGAAACCCTGAGCTCTGCTCCTCAGGACGGAGATGGACTGGGGGTGAACGAGGTCGGACACGACGAAGGTCTTCCCGGGCCTCTTGGCGCGAGAGCTGGAAAGCGCGTTCATGGAGAGGGTCATGGCCTCGGCAGCGGCCGTACCCTCGTCCAAAAGACTGGCGTTGGAAATCGGCAGACCGGTCAGGTCAGAAACCATGGTCTGGTAGTTGAGGAGCGACTCGAGACGGCCCTGGCTGATTTCGGGCTGGTAAGGGGTATAACTGGTGTACCACGCAGGGCTCTCCAAAACGTTGGTCTGAATGACTCTGGGAGTGACGCTCGGGTTGTATCCGGCGCCAATCAAGGGCTTCGGGGCGGCCTCGTTGGCCTTGGCCCAGGCCGTCGCCTTGGCCAGAATCTTGCTCTCGTCCATTGGGCCCTCATTATCCCACGCGAACGTCTTCCTCTCGGAGTAGACATCCGGGGGCAATACTTGGGCAATAAACTCATCAATCGTCTTTACGGGGGGATCCAGCGCCTTGAGCATGGCCTCGGCGTCGCTGACGTCGGGGCCGATGTGGCGGGGGATGAAAGATTCGGGCCTCTGGAGCGGCTCAAGGGAGGCGTCCACGGATGTTTGCCTGCTCGTCGCCTGGGCGTGGGCAGTAATCGCAGAGAAGGTCCTCACGCGGGTTACACGGCTCGGGGCCATGCCGGAGGCAACGCAAGAGTTGCAAACCCACGGCGAGGGGGCCGTCTGGCGACCGACGACCCTTGACCGCGGAGCCACCAGCCGAAGCTGGCGGGAGAGGGGCAACCTCAGGGATGCCATGGCTGTGTATGTGTAGGTATGTGTGTGTGTGGCGATAAGAAGAGGGAAGGGTATGGTCTCTCTTTTTCCCTGCACGAAGAAAAAGTAAGGAATGAGACTGGTCAGACCACTGCGACTGACGAACCCTCTGCGTAAAGAAAGTTGTGAGTAGAGAAGGAAAGAAGGAGAGGCAAGTGAATGAGAAGTTCGAGTCGTAGTGGTGGTGGTGGTGTCTTTCTTGTATGAGCTGCTCGGATCGGGGACCGAAGACCGATATCGTCGCCGCTCGAAAAGCAGCAGCACCCTTGTCGCCACCTGTGAGACCGACTCGGGACGGGGTTGAGAGGGTGGAGGGGCCAGAGCAACAGCGCGCTCCTTCTCCCGTCCGTTGATTCAAACACGTTGAATGACACGGAGACTTTCAGGGCCTTTATCTAGTCGAGTGAGACAAAAAATGAAAACGTTGCAGAAGCGAGCAGCAATGGCCACAAGCTGGCTGATTGGAATTTGGACAAGTCGGTGAGAAGCCGGCTGCCAAACGTCTTTGAATTTTTGGCTTTTTGAGGCGTGTAAGGTACAAGTAAAAAAAGAGGTCCCATCAGGAGTCCAGGGATGGCCGTTTCTGAGTCGAGCGCCCTACATATACTTACCGCTGCTTCTGATGCAGCTCCGTCACCTACCTGAGGTACCAAAGGTGCCTGGGCTGAGTATTGGATCTACCAGAGTACCTACCTGGACTACCTTTCCCGACCTGAGGAAGGTAAAGCATAAGGTAACTGAACAGCCCAAGGGAGCCAATCTGTCTGGCGCCACCCCTTCGGTTCGATGCGGGTTGAGCGCAGCAGTAGGAATGGATGAGCATAATGAGAAACCGCCCGCCGCCAATCCTTATCGCGACAGAAATATCAATGTCCGCTGATAAGCGCGCTAAAGGGCCAGCCCGATAAGAACCCATCCGGCTCCAGGTACAGTTCCCCAGCCATCAAGCAACCCCTCCATCCTGGGGACCCCCCCAAGCCAACACTGCAAAACATGCGACGGGCTATCCTCGGCCCGGGATCACTGTGCCAAAATCAGACCTTCCAGCCACTCAGAGCGCACCAGGAGCCGCACAGGGACAGGGGTGGCGCTCCCTCCCCGCCCACCCACCACAGAATTGTGTTTCCAGTGCTGGCATCAGGGCGACGGATGACTACCCGAGCACGCTCGGTGGCCAAATCCGAGTACATGTGGGAATGGCCATTCGCTAAGCACGCTGTGAGAAACTCCGGGCATTCCCACCACCACCACGACCGCGACTAAGAGCCGCACACCGGGTGCAAAGGTACGTACCGCCCAGGCTGGATTGTGCGTGGGACCCAATTCAGCTGGAGCTATCTCTAAATTTTTGCGACGACATCATCGCTGAGCCGGGACACCGTTTTGCCCGACGCGCAGAAGAACATAAAAAAAGTATCACCAACCTCTCCGTCCCGCCGACCTTAACACCCCGCAGCCAAAATGTTCGGAGGATGTATGTACCCCCCCTGTTGCACATTTCACTGCGACTGCGAAATGCTTCTCGGGAAAAGAAATGTCATAACTGACCTGGTTTTCGTCCCGCAGTCGCGCCCCCCCAGCTCTCCGAGGAGGAGATCAAGCAGATGGAGGCCGAGGCCAGCTTCACCGTCCAGCAGGTTCTCGTCTCTGCCGTCCTGCTTTACCTCTGTGAGTGACCCTACAGCCACCACCAAGCCTCAAGAGCCCTCACTGACCGTCCTCTTCAACAGCCCCCTTCGCCGTCGACCTCGCCTCCAAGGTCCTGTAAATAACTCTTACCGACCATGACATGAACCTCATGGGCCTGCCATAGGGTCCAAGAGCAGAGAACAGAGACAGACGCAGATCTTCTGCTTCAGAACCTCCCCAAAGACACGCCGCAGACGAAGAAACATACGGCAGACAGGAAGCCATAATCTGGCCGGGAGGAGGTTGTACAGGGACAACTATAGAATATCCCCGATGTAAAATATCACGTGTACAAATGTACAAACGGCTGGTTTGGATGGGCTATGACTATAGATGCACATCGGAATCCAGGGACAATCAATCAAACATCACGACTTTAGAGAGACCGAAAAGTCCCCATCTTGATGCGTTTCCACATGCCCCTCACTGATTTTTGGTGCCTTTGGCGGGCGATGAGCTACGGTTGATACTACGGACATGAAAAACAGCGTCCGCTCGCGCCGGTCCGGTCCTCTATTATAACAAAAGTTTGACAACTAAAACCAAAACCCTCCTCGTTCGACTCATGACGTCGGGTTGCGCTCCTTGTCCCACTGCTCAAAGTCTTTCGTGATCGACTCAACCTCCTTTTTGAGGTGCTGAATCTGCTTCTCATAATCTTCCAATACCTGCAACAAGTTAGCCACCGCATTAGAGACACACTCTCTCAACATCTCTCACGAGAGTACTGACCTTCTTCGCCTTGTGCTCCGTCTCCTCGTTGAGACCCTCGCCGCTCGCAAAAGCAGGCTTGTTCGCCTCCTTCATCAGCTGGTCCGCATAGTCCCTCAGCACAATCAGCCTGCTCCACAGCTCCTCCTCCCTCGCCGCCAGCGCCGGGTCCTGCACGCTGCGCTCCAGCTCCGCCAGCTTCAGCCGCAGGTCGTCCTCGTCGCCGCTCATCGCGTACCCGCGGTTGCGCAGCACCTGCACCCGCGCCGCGAGCGCGAGGCATCGCTCCCGCAGGACCACGTGCCGCCGGCGGGCCGCCAGCGCGCGCACGCTCGTCTCGAGGTCGTGCCGGGACAGGATCGCGTCGAGGCTGGCGTTGATCTGGTGCAGGCGCACGTTGAGCTCGCCGACAACCTTCTTCTGCGTCTGTAGGCGCGCCGCGACGCCGTTGAAGCCCGTGCAGAGGACGGGGATGAAGCCCGGCGCGGGCTTCTTCTGCAGCGCCTCCTCCCACTCTTTGGGGTCTTCGTGTGGGCCGGGCTTGTAGAAGGGCACCGCCGCCTCGTCGACCTTGTTGTAGAAGTAGTGCTTGAAGGCGCAGTTCGGGTTCGTGGGGTTCCACTTCTCGATGATGAGGGCCATCTGCTCGGGTATAGGCTTTTGGTTCTCTGCGCGGTAGATAGTCAGATGAATGTTCGGTCGGCGAGAGAAACGGGAATTGGGGCTACGAACGAGGTGTTTCTCTGCCAGGCTGCCAGAGGGAGCTAGACAGCTGCGCTTGCGACTGCGACAGACTAGGCATCTGCTGCTGCTGCTGCTGCTGCTGCTGCTGCTGTTGCAGCTGTCCTTGCTGAGGCTGGGCCATGGATTGCCCAAAACCGAGAGTGCTTCCTTGGTTCTGCGGCTGGCCAAACAGACTGAGACCGCCCTGCTGCTGGGCCGGCTGCTGTTGCTGCTGTTGCTGCTGCTGCTGCTGCGTCGACTGTCCCAAGGTACTGCCGAATCCTCCACCGCCGAAAAGGCCACCGCCCGTCTGCCCAGCGGGCTTCGGCGCTCCGAATAGACTCATGGCGACAATGCGAAAGGACTATCCGTGACTGCTGCGATGTCGGGCGTCAATCGGTTGTCGTCGCGAGGCTGAGGTCGGGTTTGATGCGCAAAGTCGGTTTCGCGGAAGAAAACAATGCAGGGGACCCTTATTGCATCGTCAAAGGGAAAAAAGGGAAAATAAGAAGGGCCTTCGCGGGTATCAAAACGACGGAAAAAGAACAATGAGAAATCGTGCTTCCGGAAGGAGCCAGAAAGCAGACGTCGCAGGGAAGGTCTTCAATCGGGCTGCGGGTGCGAGATTCACCACCGAAAAGCTACCCTTGGAAAGTGTCTGTCTAGTCCCCAAGCAACGCCGACGCGAAAATAATAAATCGGAGCTCGTAGGTACCTGACCTGAGCTACGCAGGGCGCTTCACCGAAAGAGCAGCGCCACACCCACACCCACACACCGAGAGAGCGCCACACGACGAGGCCCCACTCCAGCCTCGCCAGCGAACCGAACCAATCAGACACCCTCTAAATCGACCTCACCTCAATTCCCAAGCGTCCGTAGCCGTCGAAAGCTTGCCCGCCAGACGAACGCAATCGCGAAACCCGTCCCCGACGTCCCCGTCCTCCCACCCACTCCCCCCCCCGCGGCCATCACCACAACAGCAACGATGTCTTCCCGACGGCCCCAGTACGTCCTCACCTCCCCCTCCACCGCACCAATTGGCCCGTCTCCGTGAGCTGCCAATCCGGCGGCGGGCGCCGTCCACAATCCCTTCCCGCGAACCCCCAAAAAAGGTTACCGCAACAGCAAGCTAATCACGGGGGATATGCGAACAGGTTCAACCAGCAGCAGCAGGTCGACACGACCCCGCTCCCCGACGACATCCCCAAGGTCAAGGAGGTCGGCGCCAGCTCCGCGCCCCTGCTGTCCGCGTCCTACTTCATCGGCGCCCGCTGCCGCGAATACAATGACGACTACATGCAGTGCAAGACGGAGAGCGCGGGCCGCGGCGAGTTCGACTGCTTGAAGGAGGGCCGCCGGGTCACGAGATGCGCCTCCAGTGTGTACGTTTTCAATTTCCTCCTTTCCGCCTAAAGTTGTCGGTGGATCAAGTGGCTGCGAGGGAAACCTTTGGCCGGGGCTACGGATTAGATGGATGATTACGGGCGGTATAAATCACGACAGAAGGCTGACGGAAACGAACGCAGGCTGAAGGACATCAACACCCACTGCCTCGAGCAGTTCCGCGCCCACTGGACCTGCGTCGAGAACCGCAACCACCAGCTCTACCAGTGCAGACCGGCCGAGTGGAAGCTGAACAAGTGTGTTTACGAGAACCTGGTACGTTGTCACCCATCCATGTGGCCCAAGAAGACCACCCCAAAAGCTCCATTGCAGAGGGAAACATCTTCTCTGGCCACATAGACTAACGACAGTACAATGCTAACGTCCACCTCAGAAACTGGAGAAGCACATCCCCGACCAGCGCCCAGGCGCCACCCCCGTCGAGCTCCGCCCTCACATGATCTACGCCGACATCGCCATCAACACGCTCGAGGGCAAGCCCTTCATCCCCCCGTCAAAGGCCGAGGGCAGCAAGCAGGCGTCGTAAACGATTGGATCTGCAAATGCGGGGGAACGTCGTTTTGGCTTTGCGTTTTGAGGCGGAGAGAGAGAGAGAGAAATGTAGGCTGGCGATAGAAAAACGCTGTGTACATATGTCATCAATCACACCCGGGATCGACCAATGACTTTGCGGCTCTTCTCCTCGCCTCGTTGTTCTTCTGCATGTTTGTCTGCTGCTATGCGTAGAGAACACGCTTGGCCAGCGATGACAAACAGCTAACAGCGACAGCAGCATCGCCCCATTTCTATAGACCGCAAATTCTCATCCGCCGTCGGGAGACGACAGCAGCCATGCGTATCCCCCCTCCCTCATCCGGCCTCAAACCCCCTCTCCGCCCCTCCTTTCGAGCAACGTCCCAAAGGCAGCTCCCCGCCAACATCCGAATTCCCCCCAAACCTTTTTGCAACCTCTGAACTGGATGCCCCGCGTCGATCTTCCCCATCACCACAGCTACAGACATGTGCCGTACGACGCACACCCACACCAATTAATGACCACGTCCCGCAAGACACGCCGATCAATGTCCTGCAACGCCGGAGGCCGCTTCCGCACTGGCGACAGAGAGAAGGACCATCATCCGCTTGAAACCGGAAAGGACCGGGTCTGCTGTCTCTGTATTGTCTTTGCCTTGTCACTTGATGGTGTGCAACGTTTCCTTGCCCTGCCCATCAAATCCTCTGAGAAATGGGCCCCGCAAGGATGGTGAGAATGAGTCGAAGGGTTTTCTGGGCATGGTAGATACAAGCTTCCGTCGCGAATCCGGTCTCCGCGTGGTTTCTCAGCTGTCAAGACTGCATATAGCGCCTGTGAGCAGTCACCCGAGACATTTCAGCACGATATAGATCTTTTCTCCCCCGGGCGTAACAATGCAACAAGAATGTAAATTCTGACGAATAAGCAGAGCTCAAAAGCCCGTATTCAGGTGTCATCTGAGAGGGGTTCAGCCACAGTCACGCTCTCGATTTGAGTAGCCTTCCGTTCAGCCATGGACTTCACCCTGGCTTGTCAGAGTCAGCCAGTCAGCAGCCTGACTCAAGGAGATGCACTGTCCTCGTGTAGTTCGCCGCCGACTGCACAGGTGAACGGCTGTAGAGACAACTTGGGCAAGCCGTGCCGGTGACATCGTCAAAGGATGTAATATACTTCAGACGCGGGGAGGGCATGGCATGTAAGCCACGTCGCCAAAGGTACTCATCTCCCTGATTCCTGTGGCTTGAAGACCAAGAAGGACGGTAGGGCGAGATGCGTGATGGTGGGTGCCACGCGTGCGGCGCGGAGAACGCGAGGAGCTCGTTGACGTTTTGCACGACGAACCTTACCTGATGTGATGACTGTCCTCCCGTAGGCGCTTCTGGACGCCAACCCCGTGTTCTAGAAACTGCCTTCAGGGGATACAGGCGCGATGTAAAAAGAGTCAGCTGGCTTGTCTTGTCTCTCCAAGTCGAGGGGCATTTGAGTAGATTGACTTCTAGAGATAGAAGCGCATTCTAGACGACCCATGCGTCGTGGTATGAACTTCAAAGGCCCATTTGATTTGAAATTTCAGACATCGAGTAAGCTGGATAGCGCTGGCTTCATGTACGACGTAGCACAAAAAGAGCCTCCGCTACCCCGGAGGAGCCGACAAAGAGCGATGCCGCTGTTTGCGAATCGAATCCTAGATCCATCACGGCTATCAAATGCAGGACGACGGCTTGTTTGCCGCACAAGCTCCAAAAGCCCGTAGCATGGAGAATGAGCTGCGAATGCCATCCTTCGTTGATGCACCGGCTGTTTGGTCTCAGCTTGCGATTGACTGGGCATCCTGGCAAAGTTTCACCAATTGTCTAAGACCTTTCTCCCATGGTGAATCGTGGGAGTCGAGATCCTGCAGTAGCTTGGGACCCTTGAATCCCATTTCCACATCCTATTCAGACGATGTTGTCAACATTGTCGAAGAGCAAACACCAAAAACTGCCATGGGCATGATTCTACCGTGTCAATGTGATCATTTATGATGCTATCGTGAAACCGCGATGGATTGACGTCAAGGTTGATTTTTCACTGAGATAAGGAGGGGATGGTGAAAAGGGTTGATCATGCCCAATATGGGGGGTCTGCGTAGCGCACAGGCGCTGGGCGACCGGGCCGTGGCAACTGGCCGCAGCCATCGTCAAACGACATGTTTCGGGAGTGCTAACTGTGCGGCTTCTTCGATGCCTGTCGGCCAACCAGAGGCTGGCTGAGGACCGAAACTCATACCCAGCGCAAAATAGTTGTTTTTGGCTGGTCAAGTAGGATCCCCAGTGCGCGAGCCTTGGTTCTACATATCTTGGGTTCTTCGAGCACGTCCGCCAGGTTCATGCTAGGTTTGCCTCGGAGGATTCGCAACCCAACTTCTTGCAATGTTCTGGACTGGGCGGGTCAAATTTGGG
Organism: Colletotrichum theobromicola; assembly: GCA_014705045.1. NCBI lineage: Eukaryota > Fungi > Ascomycota > Sordariomycetes > Glomerellales > Glomerellaceae > Colletotrichum > Colletotrichum theobromicola. The sequence goes on along the minus strand of JABGLZ010000996.1, from coordinate 76,065 downwards.
TGCACTGCACGTCTCCCGGGCGTGGGCCGGAGATGAGCTGATGGGTGGTGAGTTGACGGCTCACCTCCAAAGACAACTGGGTACCCGTCGACGGTCGGGGTATCCAGTCTATTGGGGATGCCGCATTCCCCGGTGTTGAACGTGGTTTGCTGATGTGCCGTGTGGCCCGCGGGTCGACGGCAGTCGATGGTGGAGGGAGGAAAAGAGGGACGCAGGGCAGAAAACCCCTCAGTGAAATCTCGTTGGCAAGATTAAGGATGTTTGGGGGCCTGGGTGCAAACGAAACCTCATCTCGTGCGCATGTATAACTTCAAGGCTGCCCCAGTCAAAGCCAACTGCGTTATCGTGATGGCAAGGGAGTCCATGGCTGAGTATGATTGGACTGTGGTGGCGTAAGACAGCGGCTAATAATTCTGTGCATCAAGCGCGCAGTCAAGACGAAATGGTGGTGAACAGGAAGACCCTGTGTACCATGTTGATGAACTGGGATAGCGATGTCGGAGTTGCGATGTTGCCTCCGCAGTGAGTTTCATCAGAGCAAACTTGGACGCATTGCAACCGAAGTCAATATCATGGTCCATTAAGCCATGTGGTCAGATGGAATGACATCTGATCTTTCTGGAGAGACGAGATGATGTAAGTTATCCGATCCAGGGATCGGGTGGCATTGCCAACTGTTGAGGTTGCAGTGCAACTGGCGCGGCGGGATGTATCTGTGCACTTCTCGAATGCAGGGGAAGAAACCTCCGAAAGATCGTCGCTTGAGAACTCCCCGCCAACAACGACGGTTCTAGACGCTGAATACTTGAGAACGGAAAACTGTGCTGACAACATGCTTCGATGGCAGCTGTGATAATTGCGACGGGCGCCTGTGACAACCGCGAACAGACGATGGCGTTCCCCACAGGAGGTGTAGGCTAGAATCATGTCGGAGCCGACGTCTGACTGGTGTTTTCAACAGGAACTCTAGAGCGCTCTCCTCAAGGGAGTATGCCTGCGTGCCTGCCAAGAGGGCCAGACTATTTGATGGAGTTGACCTAGGCAATTTGGTTGCCTGTCACATTTGCCGTCGATTGTTGTCGCTGATCACAGGCCGAACCTAGAGATCAAGGCGGGAGATTGACGTGTTGGGGGATATCTGGCATTGACCAACGTTGATCGATGGACGATGTCCCACAAGCCAAGGTTGCCCAGCAGTCGGGACATAGACTTTGCTTTGAATGCGTTTGTTGACACTTTGTTCCTGCCGTAACCCATCATAGAGTATTGCTTCTGTTGCATCTTCTGAGGCCTTCAAGTGCCGGGTTATTGCGGGGTCGAGGCGTTCTCCATCCTGAACTTGCTCCCGGCTATGGCTTGGCGAGGGCTGAAGAAAGGCGTCGGGGCGCCACTGGGTTGAGATGCTGCATGGCGGCGGTCTCCCGCTGCGGCTCGGAAGCTGAGCAGCGCTCGGTTTGTTCTCGGCTGATAGGAGATCTTTTCTTAGGCGATCACCGCACCAAAAGCGCCTCGCTGGATGCCGGACGAGAGGCACAGCAGCCGGTCAGACGTCCATGGTGATGAGCAAAAGAGACAGCAGCCGGGCGGTGGCACATGCTGTTCAGTATGTCGTCGACCAGCTCAACTGCAGGTATGACAGCGATGAACCAGCAGGCTGGCATCCGAACAGCATAAACAATCGCAACCCCGGCCCAGATTCATCTGGTTGTCTTCCACCTTGGAAATGATAGCTGCACGTCGGTATCCGCCTGCATCTCCATCAGCGGTGGGCACCGGGCACGGGACATGTTTCTGTGGTGGTTGTACCCCAGGAAACAGCATGATGTTGGGACAGAGTGAGCGGAAGTTTTTGCAGCTTCATCTCGCTCATCGCAGCCCCGACGACCAGGATATCAGGCTTTGAGCGAGGCTCGTCGTCATCGGCAATCAGACCGTCAGAAGGCGTCGTGTGGGATGAGACGCTGACAGCTCCTGGGCAGCAAGCTGGACATTTGAAGGTGGAGCGTGCAGCAAAAGGGAGGCGCCGAAGCGTAATGAGGTCATTTAGCGAGACAGCGGAAGGGACGGCCAAGGGACAGCGCTGGTAAAGTTAAAAGCCCGCATCCTGTGTGCAGGCAGGCCAGGCCGGGGACGGTTGGCTGACGCACTGCGCAAGTGCAAGTGCAGCGTCGCAGTGATCGACCCGACGAGAGCGCCATCGCTGTCGAGAAAACAATTTTAAACAGTGGACAGGCGCACGGCAGGCACAAATCGTGAATGGGCACAGGAGGGAAAGCACAGGCCATGTCCACGCAAGACTGGATGAACGGGTCCCCACCGAAATTAAGGCCGTTTCAGAAGGGTGGGGCCTCCCTGGGCCAAGTGCTGTTTGATGGGGACGCCCAGCGCGACCCTTGGAGCAATCAGGGAAGGATGGGGTCCACCTTCTGCAAGGTACCAGATGAAGCCATCCGTCATTGGCCCATTCTCCTAAGGCGTCTGCATCTCGCCGCAAGGGGATTGGTCCAAAATGCCAGGAACTCAGGGATCGGGACGTGGGTGAGGGGGAAGGAGGGGGTGTACGCGCAGGAGACGAGACGCCGGGACAGGACAGCCAGAGCGAGAGACAGAGAGGGGAGAACAGCCAAGCCAGGGGGGGTTTTCTTCTGCTGTCGACGACGACTCGTTGGATGGAAGTCTTCCAGAGGGGAGCGCCCCCTTTTGCCCCTCGGTTCGGCGCTATCGTGAAATGCTGGGGACTGCGACAGGCAGCTGTTAGTTTGTCGGTGTCAGCCAAGACTGCCGCGCTCTTATCTGAGGAACGGGGTCCGGGTGTTCGATCGATGTTGATGGAAGGTCAGACGTTGCTGTCGCCTGTGCCTATGCATGCGCCTGCTCTGAGAGTCCCGCCGGAGAAGCCAGGATTCCAGCTGAGTCGTGAGTGTCTCCAGCTCTAGTCTGACTCCTTGATACGTACGCGTCTCCTGAATACCGCTGGGCAGTCTTGGTGTTGAGGGGTTTGTTGATGGCGGCCATGATCCATCAGTCATTGCCGTGCAGTAGTGGCGAGAGCGAGGGCGACACCAGCATCGGCACCAGCACCGGGGCAACAGGGGATCGATCAGGATACCGCTGCAAGGTCTTGCAAGACGTGCATCCGCGGTCGATATTGGCTTCATCTGTGAGAGCATATCCAATACCCGGCGTATGCAGCATCAATCTTGAGCGGAAAACTCGGCGGCCTAGATCAGGAAGCTGGCCCAGTGATGGGCATGCTGTGATTTACTGGTCTGGATGTGTGGATGCAGGCAGCGGGGAATCGAAGCCAAGATTTGAGGATCTGGTCCAGCTCGACGACGCACGCTGGCCCAGAAATCGCAGGATTCTAGACGTCAGCCGATTTTGATGATTTGCGGCACAGTGAGCTGACTGAGCTGGCGGGTGAGGCGCAGGTAACCTTTTTGCTTATTTTTGCACTGGGTTTTGCGGTCGCGGCTGCGGCTGCATTGGTGTTGCTATTTTATCAACCTTCACCGCAGGAGGCGGTTTTTTGGCTTGCGGCTTCCCAAATTGCTGCTGCTTTTTTGAGTCCCTTCCACGAGGGAAGGAGCGGCGTCATAGCAAGAGCTCTGAGGTGCTTGCGTCCCTTGGTCAACTCGTCCCATCTCTTCCTTCCCGCGTTCGTGCCGCAATTGTATGTGCACCTTCCCCAGGTCTAGGTGCTTCAGTGACTGACGGTAAACCAGCTGCACCTGCAGTCATTTGAGATGAATCAGTTCGAACACTGAGGAAGGAGCATTCACTGAGGTGCTGTTTGAGTGACTTCCCCCCTCAACTTAGCAGGCGCGATATAGCCACCCCCACATCAATCTTATTCACCCCCTCCACCTTCCTGCCAACATCAGCAACGATCCCTGTTTCCTCAGGTGTTCCTGCCGCGCTGTTTCCTGCGGTTTCCTCAGCGCAATTCACTCCAATCGACCGTCAGATTGTGACCCCGGACGAACCAAACAACCCAATTTCACTTGGTGTGTTCTTGCTTGTCTCGCCTCCAGATTGCCGCCCTTCATCACACTTGCCTCCACTCGCTCCCTGCCTGGTCCACGTCCCCCCGTCGCCATCGTGTTGCTTCTTCTGCAGGGTTCAACGGCGTCCGCTTCGCTGAGCACTCCCGTCGTCCCGTCCGTCACAGTCGTTCGTTCGTTTTTCGTGATCCACCCCTCCTTTCGCTGATCACACGCCCCACTTCCTCGCCTTGAATCCCATCCCATTGCCCATCGACGTCCACCTCAGCACCGTGGTGCGTGCCTACCAGCAAAACAATCACCCAGTTCAGCTCAGTCAACGCACTGCAGTGCAATCGACTCCCGCTGCAGCCCAGCGAGCGCCTTCCCGTTGCACATACGCACCCCGACCACAATAACAATACACTAAAAAACACCTCCCCTGGCACCTCGTCCAGGACCGCTGCCCGGCTGCGCTGCACTGCTCTCCCCACTAACACACCCCCGGCCCCCGGCTAGGTACCTAGACCGCCCACTGGACCCGCGCTCAGACTCGCCGGCCAGTCCTCGAATCCCAGTCGGACGGGTTCTTCGCTGCTGTCGTCTCCCTTTTAGTAGCCCGGCGTCGCCAGACACCAACGTCTTGTCTCTCCTCCTGCTTCACCACTCCAAGGAGACCGCTTCGTTCAACCCCTTCCTTTCCACTCCTTCGGCCCAGGTCGCCTCATCGTGTCGTCTTTTGACACCGTCCATTCCTTAAAACCAAGTAAGTTCGCCCCGGGTCGCGGCCTGCATTCCCCCTCTTCTGCACCTCAACCTTCCAGGACAGAAGGGCAGGCAGGCTACCGACATTCCTTTTCGCGTTCGCGGCATTCCGACTCACACACGTTCTTTTTGCAGCATCGTCACTCCTTCACCAGTTCTCGTCGAGAGTCCTATTTTTTTTCGGCTTACCACCAAAAAAAAAAAGACATACGGCTTCGTTCGTCCGACCTACTTCCAACTACCAAACAACGAGGATTTCTCTGTTGTTCAACCACACTCTTTCACCAACTTACCACAAGGTCCTTGACGGAACCGTATCAGCAGTGCTGCTTCATCACACACAGCTGGCTCTGAGAACCATCTCACGGGATCATATTTGCCTCGCCCAACAATTCAAATATCTCCCCGCCGCATCACCTCTTCCATAAATCGTCCGGACAGGATCCCTGGTTGCTAGATTCCGCGAATCTCCAAGACACAACACCAAGGTGAGTCGTCAACCTAACCTTTTTCGATCCCGCTACTGCCCCTCATTCCTTCCGCATCAATGCTATTGTTTGGAAATACCGGCTGCAAGACATTTGCATGCCACCGCGACACAGTCAGATCCTCCGACAAAGCCCTTTGTTCCCTTGTCACCTGTCTTGCTTCTTGATCACGTGGCGCCTGCCATGTTGATTCAGGATCTCAAACAAGACAGCGGCCACCTGGGCAGAGGGCTGGATCGTGGAGGCTTGAGGCTGGAATGTCAAGGTCTTACATCCAAGCAGTTGGGCACTTCTTCGTTGCCCTACATGGGGATATATGAAGATGCTGATTTTCTCTGACCTTGACTCCGGCTTTCTGGTCTTGCCTCGTCACCACTTTCACATTCATTCACCGCGCCCTCTTGCCATTCCTTTATACATATCTTCACATTCGTTTCAAATCTTCGCAGGCGAAGCTAACCATCATTCAGACACTCATCCAACATTCAAAATGAGATCTTCCATCGTTCTTGCTGCCTCTGGCGCCGCCCTCGTCATGGGCCGTGCCATCGACCCCCGTGTCCTTGACCCTCGCGCCATGGAGACCATTTGGGATGTCGACTATGTGACCGTCACCGTCACTGAGGGTGACATCCCGGTCGCTACTCCCACTCCTACTCCTTCCAACCCCGCCATCTACTACGAGGCTCCTGCCAGCTCTTCCTCCTCCGCTCCCGCCGTGGTTGAGCCGTCTCCCGCGCCCGCTCCCATCTTCTCGACCGTCACCGTCGACCCTGTCCAGCCTACCGTCGCTGCTCCTACCAGCGCCCCGGTCGTCGTCGAGCCCGAGACCACTCCCACCCCGACTCCCACCCCCACGCCTACTCCGGAGCCCGCCACTTCCAGCGCTCCTGCTGCCGTCGCCACCCCCGCTGCTACCGACGACCTTCAGACCGCCTGCATCGACTCCCACAACGTCCACCGCACCAACCACTCCGCCCCTGCCCTGTCCTGGGACGCTGAGATCGCCGGCTACGCTGCCATCACTGCCAAGACCTGCGTCTTCGAGCATGACATGACCACTGGCGGTGGTGGCTACGGCCAGAACCTTGCCATGTGGGGTGCCACCGGCTCCGAGTCTCTCGGCGCTGCCAAGGCTGCCCAGAAGGCCATCACCGAGCAGTGGTACAACGGCGAGCTGAACCTGTACACCGGCTACGGCCAGGCCAGCCCCGACATGACCGACTTCCTCAAGTGGGGTCACTTCACCCAGATGGTCTGGAAGGACACCACCACCGTTGGCTGCGCCGTCGAGTACTGCGCTGCCGGTACCCTCAGCTCCATTGGCAGCTGGTTCACCGTCTGCAACTACAAGAAGCAGGGTATGTTCACTCACCCACCCTCCCCATCAGACCGCTTTGCTAATCCGTCTCAGGTAACGTCATCGGCAGCTTCGACACCAACGTCCTGCCTGCCCTCGGCGAGGCCACTGTTAACGCCAACTAAGCGGCGTGTCAATCGTCCAAACTGCACTTGCGCCCTTCGCCCTGCCCGCTTGAAGCAGATCTGGGATTTTGTTTGCGACGCGACCACTGGGTACGGGTGCAGATGGACTCGATCGAGCGAGCGAGGCATTTCTTCACTTCTACAGCTGTACTTTAACAGGGGATCGCTTTGACGTTTTTTCGATCTCCTCGTCCCCTCTGATGGGACCCTTTGAATCATGCGCTTTGGTCGCCAACGAATGGCATGAGTACATTTCTCTTCACACAACCTTCCATACGGCACTTGCGTGATGGATAAGCTCGCGTTTTGGTCTGTCCGCGCCGGCTGAGAACATGATTCGAGGAAACTGGACATTGATGATGATGCATTTACGGATCTGGCGTGGAACAAGAAAACTTTTTGGAAGGGGAACGATCCCACCATGGAACATTGCATTTTCTTCTTCGATTCTTGGCCGCGGTCATCGGCGGTGTCCTGGCCATCACTTGATGGCTAGGGTCTGCTGAGGTCGCGGCACCCTTTTTATGGACATTTGGTTCTTCTGTACCTATCGTCTCATCGACTTGATTTTCGGGTTAGGGAGGCTGGGCTGGTCAATGGATCCATCTTTTTTGTCGTTTCGCAAACGATTTTCGGTTTCAATTCGGTCGTGACTGAAGTTGGTCTCTGGTGATGATTCCATGTTCGTTCTCTTTCGTAGCTGTCCTCGATACTGAATAGGATGGCCCTTGCCGCTGTCAGATCTCCATGGTCGTCTTCGTCGCCTGTTAGGTATTTCGTATAAGACCGGTTGTTGGTGAAAGTATGACCAGTCGTCGATTTTGTCTTACGGTTGATGGATTGAAACATGTGATTGACGCTGACAGATGTTTGGTTTCGGCGATCAAACGCAGACAGAAGCAGAAGCCACAAGTGCGTGTTTGCTCTCGGGGAATCCTTCCAGACGCCCCATCGAAGCGATCTGGTCCTTTTTTAAAACCTGCGTGCCTCCCCTTCTCCTGAGTGAACGTCCCACGCACCGCCACTTGATGGCGCGTGTCGTCTGTCTGCTGTATATTGAGCCGCTGCTCATTCCGAAACATGCTGCGGCTCAGGTTGAGGCTGTGGCTCGGGTGAGTGGGCGGACGACCTCCAATTGCCGGACGGCTACACGACGGACACTGAATATACAAGAGACGAAAAGATCAGACGAAGAATAGGGGAATAGGGGGATACCAGGGAACAGATTGGCGGCCTCCTTGTTCGTGGTCCATTAACTGGTGTCGTGGATAATATTGGGGAGAGGGGTTGCGCCCGAAAACGTGCGGCGACGTCGTATTCACATCTCTGCCGCAGGCGCCCACGATGGAGGCCAAAATGTGCCATGACGACGGGCAAACTGAGGCCAGTTTGACTGTGCCAGATTTGGCCTCAATCGAGAATGTCGATCCAGTCTCTCTCTCACCGCCGAGCTGATATTTCGTATTGGGACTTTAGAAGCCGAAATCCCAGTCTGACTCAGATCCGAATGTAGCCTAGACCGCACTCGCGCGCCTCTCACGTACATGGTCGATATCGTCAATGGCAGCCTAGCCGGCGAATAGAGTCATTCAATTCCTAGTTCCCGTGTCTGCAGAGGCGAGTCGTGTGAGTATTTATTCGTCGAATTGGTCTTCCAGTAAAAGCCCAAGTTGAATAACAGACTAGCCTCCAAGGTACTAATAAAACACACCCTCCTCCCATGATGACGACGAGAAAAGTCATCCACCGCCCAACAAAACACACTCCCGCAACGCACCCCAACATGAAGCGCCCAAACGCCGCAGACGTCGCCGCCGACCTGCGCCAGACAGAGCACGCCGGCACACGCACCGCCGCCATCGCCACGCTCGGCAAAGCCCTCCGCCGCGCCGACAGCTTCCTGCCGCTATGGACCGCCGTCGGCGGCGCACACGGCCTCGCGGCGCTGGCGGCCGAGTTCAGCGTCAAGGACGTGCAGCTCCTCTGCCGCTGGCTGGGCCGCACCGCGTCCGCGGAGAACTTCCGCGCGGAGCGCCGCGCGGGGATGGGACAGCTCGTGAGGCTGCTCTGCGACGAGGGGAGGGAGGATAAGAGGCCGCTGGGCGTGTACTACCAAGACCTGATCCCGGCGTGCGAGCTGGAGGTCGTGGAGGAGTGGGAGGGGAAGGGGGCGGTGTGGACGTCGTTCCAGCAGAAGGCGCTCTCGCGGGGCCACCGGGCGAGGTATGAGGAGAGGTTCCTCGCGCGCGTGGGCGAGGCGGACGGGGAGGAGAGGACGCTGTCGGCGGACCGGGCGGTGTTTAAGGGGAACATGGGGCTTCACGAGCAGGTGTTTGAGAAGATTGTCGGCCGGGAGGGCGAGGCGCGGATCCCGAGTGATTTCTACGGGGAGTTTGCGATGCCTTTGCTCAGGCGCCTGTCGAAGAGGAGGACGGACACGGCGATGTGGGACAAGTTCCTGGATTACGTGGTGAGGGTGGCGAGGAAGTATCCGGACGATCTCGGGCGGTACCCGAACGTGGTGGAGAGCGGGCTGTTGCAGTATGCCATCAACAGCTGGAAGAGAGCGGAGGACGAGCGGAAGGAGGTCATGAAGGCGCACGTGGTGCACTTGCTGGAGCTGTATCCGGCTGGGAAGAGGGCCTGGGAGAAGCAGGCTACTCTGAACACGGTGCAGAACATCGTCAACGCGCCGAAGAGAATGGCTCCGGAGGCGCGATTTGAGCTTCTCTGGCTGGCTTTGCGACACCTCCACGGATACGGCATCGACATCGAGGACGACTCAGAGTTGGGCATTGCGCGGTTGAAGAATTTACCGGTTGAGGGCGATCTTTGGCCCGTGAACATGTTCTTCTCGATCGATGTCGAGAATGCAAGAGCCTTGTTTGAGAGGCTGGCAAAGGCGTACCCGGCCGGCGACTTCTTCGCACCCGGCGCATACCGCGGCAGCACATCGGTCTGCAAGCAGAGGAGAGGTCCGGACAATGATCGCTGCGGCGACGTCGAGATCCTCCGGTGCGTACTGAATCGTAAGTCAAAGGCCGGGGCGCAGGATACGGCCTGGCTCGATCGCGTGGGACGGATCGTCGAGGACAGGAAGAAAACGGCGCAGCAAGCGCGCGAACCCGTACACAGAGCTTTCTGGGCCAAGTCGGCGATGAACCTGTGCGTTGCGGCCGGAGACCTGGAGCGGCTCGCGGACACGGTCCTCTGGGCACGACGGTTCAATAAGGACTCACTTACAGTACATCACCTTTACAGCAGCGACGTATGGGAGACGGTGGAGGTAGTCGCGCTTCTAGGCGGCACCCCAGAGAAGGACACTCCCGCGGCGGAGGAGGCGACACTTGCGTCTATCAAGAAGGACGTCGACATCGCAAACAGGGTCCTCGTTGATCTCACTCAGACCGCGGCTATGGTCGTGCAGGAGCCGGGCTTCGAGCGTTACAGATGGCTCAGCGTCCTCCGTTTGCCAAAAGCCGTGGCCGATTACCGTTTACAAAAGGACAAGGTCGAATCCTTCGAGAACATCGCCAAGGCCGGTGGCTCGGAAGACCACGAGCGAGATATCACGGATATTCTATGGAAGCCCACGATGGACGTACTCCTCGAGGTGGAGGCCCTGCTCTACAGCACCACCTCAACGGCCCTCCTCGACTCGTCCAACAGCGTCGAGGTCCAGGCCGTCCACATCTTGAACGGCATCCGCGGCGCCACCCCGAAACTCCTGGCTGAGCTAGCGAAGTGGCTCATGGACAACATGCGAGAGCGCCTCGGCCCGAAGAGACTAAACGCACAGATGTGGAACATCGTCACCATCGTTCTACGCGTGGCAAACAGCGACCAGCCCGCGCTCGCGTGCCCCTTTATCCGGAACCTCATCATGGACGGCGGCGAAAACAGCTCGTGGCATCGCCAGCTCATCAACGTGAGCTTCCTCCGCTCGCTGCCGGCCAAGGCCGCCAGGGACTTCCTCTTCACCATGGCGAACGCGATGCGGGATAAGATGCGTGAGCAGAACGCGCGCCCATTCGTCAAGGAGGGCGACAAGGCACAGGCGCAGCACAAGCCTGCCATCAAGGTCACGACCATCAAGATGATGGCGCAGGTGCTGAATAACAACCGCTTCATCGACGCGGTCTCGTCCTGCGACATCCTCACGTCGCTGCTTTCCGAGGCGCGGCACATCGATGCGAGGATCACGATTGTGGACAGCTTGATCAGCACGATGGAGGTCCCGTCGTGCCCTCCCGAATTAAAGCAGCGCGTGCTCGACGCGCTGGAGAAGTACATCGTCCCTGCGGCGGCGCAGCTGAGCGAGCGCAGGCCGTACTCGGAGGAGGAGTGGGCGGCGGGGCTTCCCGAGGCCGGGGAGGAGACGCCGCTGCTGGAGATACTCCTTGCTCAGACGAAGAATTCAAAGTTGAGCGATGAGGACAGGTCCAGGGTTGCGGGTTTGGTCGTGGCTGCGCTGGAGGGGTCTGCTGCTACGAACGCGAGGTGGATGGAGCTCTTCCTCACGAAGAACGGCTTCTCACTTGATGACGGGGAAACACTTCCGCGCTGCCCTGTGAACCCGAAGGCGCTCTCGTCCATGTTCCGGGACTGCACGCTGTACATGCCTATCTCATTGCTCGCGATGCTGCGGGAGATGGCGTTGGTCAACATCGATCCCTCCCCTGGCATCGTCCGGGTGACAGAAGCAGTCAAAAAGGACCGCGACCTGCTCAATAGCAACGCAGGCAAGCACTGGCTCAAGCACTTCAACAACCCCGGGTTCCATGCGTCTTCTCTCGGGCTCGACATCGCCGCGGCGGTCTTACAGCGCCCCGCGGTATGGATGGAGTCAAAGCTAGAGAGCGGCAAGGGGGTGAACTTCCCGACGGTGCGGGACTTTGTGCTCGCGGCCGCGAACAAATTCCTCCAGAAAGAGCGCGTCGAACTGGTAAACTCGCTAGCCCAACGGCTGTGTTCGGAGCGGATGTCGAGCCCACAGCACTGGGAGAGCTGGCGCAACAACTGCGTACCCGTGGTGAAGGATATCATCGCAAGCATCAATGACATCCGGCTGGGCCCCGGGCGCGCTCCCGTGTTGCCCAACGCGTTCCGGCTCAACGTCGAGATCCTGCCGCTGCCCTTCTCCTCAGCCCGACATGCCGCCACGTTCGACGACGCCGTGGCCTACGTCATCGCGCTTTCGGATCTCATTGAGGAGCTCGGAAGCCGTCGCGGGCCGTACCACGAGGATTTCACGTATCTAAAGAGCGCAGTGCTGGGGACGCCGAGGAAGACGGGCTTTGCGCTGTTCGCGGTGGAGCTGGGCCGGATGCATGCCGCGTGGGCGTCGTGGGAGCCGACGCTGGCGGAGTATTTGCGGATGGAGGTCGTCGGGGAGCTGTTGCTTGCGGCGGAGGACCCGAAAGATGAGGGTCTCGCGGGCGATGTGTTGGAGATGATGGGCGATTGGACGGGTGCGAATGAGGATGAGATGAGGGCGCTGGGTGTGGTTTATGAGGAGAAGTTGAAGGCGCTGGGGAAGAAGGGGTGGATTGCGTGGGAGAAGCAAAAGGAAACTTGATATGCCGTGTAATGATTAATGCCCAACGAGAACATTTTGCATCGCCAATGTTTGCTCAAAAGTATTAATGATGTTTGTTGCTGGTCCGAGAGTCGTCAATCTCACGCAGTCCCTTGAAAGATCTGGATCTCAGGGAGCGGCCCCACATTTTCGAAACCGGCGTGGGGAAAGCAGCAGCTTCACCGCAACGCAAACCTTCAAGGTCAAAAACGACACCTCATCCCTATTGCACATCGCACTCACCTCCTTCACCTTCAACAATATCAATCTCATCAAATCGTCAAGATGGTCTTGAAAGGAATCTCCCCCGTCATCTCCCCCGACCTTCTCAAGGTCCTCGCCGAAATGGGCCACGGCGACGAGATCGTGCTGGCCGACGCCCACTTCCCGGCCCACTCCATCTGCCCGCCTCACGTCCCCGTCTTGAGGGCTGACGGTGAGTCTTCATCTTCATACAGAATGAAAATTGAACGTATAATAATTAGAAATAAAGGCATCACCGTCTCTAGACTCCTCGCTGGAATCTCCCCCCTCCTCGAGCTCGACAACTACGGCGTCGTCCCCGTCATCATGATGGAGGTCGTCAAGGGCGACACCTTTGACGCGAGCGTCGAGAGCGACTTCAGAAAGTCGCTCAAGTACGACGGCGAGATTGAGAAGCTGGAGAGGTTCGCATTCTACGAGAGGTCCAAGAAGGCATTTGCGATTGTCTCGACGGGAGAGACGAGGAAGTATGGCAACATCATTTTGAAGAAGGGCGTCACTCCTATCGCTGAGGAAATCTGAGAAAAGAAATGCAAGGTACTTTTTTGGGTTTGACTTAGATACAAAATGATTCAAATGATAAACATTAGTGGCTGTGACATATCAATGAAGGCTATCAGTGGCAACCTGGTCTCCTAGTCAGTGTCTTTGCAGGGAAACCTAGATGAGATGAGGCTTGCGGTTGCCAAGCGACATGTTATAAGTAATAGACTCCCTATTTCTCTGAGTGTTAGAGAGACAACTTTCCCCGCGTCATAGCTATCATCATGGTCCTCGTGGTCATATCCTGTCACTATGAATTACCATCATCTTCAATCGATGTAAAACTTCACATCTATCAAGAACATAGGAGAATTAGGTAGTCTCACAACTAACTCTTAGCTGGACTTGACGAATGCCGTTTCACCTTATAATGCCGAGAGTCTAGTCCATGATGACAGCAACTAGGGATGTAGAGATAATAGAGCCTAAACAATTAGTAAGGGGGAGATGGCCAGATATGGAGGTAAAGACTACAAGAGTATCTCACCTTATTAACAATGCATGAGATCTCCTTTGTTTGTAAGTAATATGAGAGAACCCATAATGAGTAAAACCCCTTCAAAATTTGCGTTGTTGCGTCAGCATGTAGCTGTGGTCTAAGTGAAGCTGAGGCCAGCACCCAGTAAACTCACCTAAGGCAGGATCCTACACGTTGAAATCATCAGCCGAGGCTCAAAAACCACTCATTAGTTTCATAATATGCACACAGCTCCAAATTACTGCCCTCCATAGAGCAGTGCTGACGACTTCATGCAAATCAAGTACCAGCACGGCTTAGCGAGCCGGAGCATCTCACTCGATGAGAAAGCGAGAACGATTCAACTACAGCGACATCCCAATGTATGAGGCTAATGCAGTTGGACGTATGACACTTCACACTAAGGCGACTTTGACGCGAGAATGTGTGAGCTGTGCAGGTGGGTAGGACCATCGGCACACTTTAGCCGATGTGCAATTCGCATTGAGCAGCGCCGTACCGCATACAATTACAGCATACAGCGAATGCGACTTTTGTTGGATAGAGTTTGTAGACACTGCCACATCCATTAGGCACCTGCATCGGGGGTGGCGTCATGTGTTCGAGGTCTGCCGTCAAAGCGACACACAGCCATGATGATGACGGATGACATCGGACTGCCGGACTACATAAAACACAGTTGCAACCCCATGCCTCCAATCATCCTATGACGGAGAACCAAACCACGCAAAACGACTCTTCAACGTCACTTCTCTCCAAAAAAAGAACTTCTTCTAATTATCTACGAACGCAATTCGCCAGAATGAAGACCTCATCCATTCTTTTCGTCGCCATGAGCGCTCTTGCGGGCTTGACCGAGGCCCGGCGCGAATGCAAACCGGATGTTGCTCACCCTGGATTCGGACTGTACACCATCGTCAGCGGAGACAATCTCAACGACATTGCTGGGGACTTCGGCACCAGTGCCACCCAGCTGGCGGCGATCAACAGTATCCCTAACCCGGACCAAATCAAGCCCGGCTCTACTCTCGTCGTGCCGTGCCACTAGTCTCTCTGGCTGGAGAAATCGTCACAAGGCAGCCACAGTGGAGCGCCATTGATGGCACACGAAATCAACTTAGCGTTCATTGGGAAGGCAAACCTGCTCTGAGCGGAGGAATCCACGTGTTGTTTTCACCTTGCATCGTACCTCTTATTAAGAGTCAATGTCTAATGCAGTTTACGGGACGTTCTTATTTCAGAACGTAGGGGATATTTAGAGAAGGCGCAATACTCAGATTTATGTTTTCGTACTCTCTATCGTTGTCGTCGTTTGTCGTGACTCGTTGTGGTTCATGTCTGTCGTCACCTTGCATACTAATTAATGTTCGTCATGGTAGCAAACAATATTTGGCCGACGCCGAAAGACTTAATCTAAACTGTTCATTACTGGTGATATTGAGACATTACAATTTCTTATACTCAAGCGTCAAGTTACATTTCGACAAGAAAGGTCGTCTAAGGAGCTACCCACAACAACCTTCAACACATAAAGCTTAACGTCGCATTCCTTTATCGCAACTCTTAACAGCAAGAATCTTGCTATGAATCAGCCCCGGGGACTATTTCAAGTCATATTCAAATTCCCTATTTTGATTGAAATCGAGAAGTATCTCATAGCTGTGTCTTATTTTCAGTGGCGATTAATTGTGGCTCG
The DNA here is from genome assembly GCA_014705045.1 of Colletotrichum theobromicola. Taxonomy (NCBI): domain Eukaryota; kingdom Fungi; phylum Ascomycota; class Sordariomycetes; order Glomerellales; family Glomerellaceae; genus Colletotrichum; species Colletotrichum theobromicola. Next base: position 60,785 of record JABGLZ010000996.1, on the reverse strand, counting down.
CGCCCCGGATGTGCGCACCCATTATGTTCGTGTAAGGCATGTGTTCATTCACGTTCAACAATAGAAAGAAAGATAGTTTGAGATAATTGAGTGGGCTTTTCAAGCATTTTCAGGCCCGAGAGTCGGTCATGGTTCGTCAACAGTCGATCTTCCAATTTGCCCAGCTGCGTCACCTAGCCATCTAAGGTACGTGAGATGGACGGGATGAAGTGTTGTAGTTAAGTGACTGCAGGAGAGGTCATTCACCACTCGGCTATGATCATTACATCTTGTTGCGTGAGTCTTTCTTCTGAAAGAGATGTCTTCAAATTTTCATCTGTTCAATTCCGACTTTTAATCGGGCTGAGCGTCAAGCTGAGATCGCCAGTGACGCAAGCATTTTGAGGCAACCAGCCAATGAGCCAGGAAGACGGCGGGGAAATGTTTACGTAGCAATGTCTAATTGGTATTTGGACTCACCGGAAGAACTGAAGTGGGTATCAGGTGCATATTCAGTGCAACAGGCTCCCCTTGGCATACTTCGAGGCAGCCGACTAGGCGTCCTCCAGGGCTGACCACACCGTTGAGGCCTGATTTTAATATTCGGATATGCGCAACTTCAATATGCGCTTAACCTAATGATCAATCTATCCGTTGATGCCAAAGTAAGTTTCGCAAGCTTTTTGTTATCTATATTGTTATCTATGTAGGGTTGTTTAGAAAATATTGTAATGGCGCTGTCGAAGTGAACTTGACCCACACCGTTTTCATAGTGAGTGTTCAGACGGCTTCTCAAACAGACCGGTTTGTAGTTTGATACGTATACATGCATATACTGTTAATTGCAGTAGGGCTTTGACGAAGCAAAAGAGATGTAGCATCTAAGGAGGTGGGTTGGCAGACATAATCAGGCTGCCAGCAGCAGGCTCACTTTTAGGACCTAAACCCCGCACACTTCTTCGTCCGCTGCGTATTCCATCAAAAGTTTCATCAAGCTTCTCTACTAGGAACCTATTTTTATTAACCGAGAGGATGCGTATCTGCTGCTTCTGAGAGACTTCGCTTTACACGATCGATATGCTTTGCAACGTGTGTAAGGAGAGCATCGAAGGGATTTGGGATGTTAACCGCAGCACACGTATAGCAAAGCGCGAAGCATTGGAAGAAAAGTATGGAAGCCCTCACGATATCTGGCCAGGCCCCATGTGGGCGGAGTATTGGGCTACCTTCAGTGAAAGTACGTAAAGATATCAAATGGGATTCATAATTGCGGATCATTAACAACGCGACAGGCAAGCAAGACTTGAAGGACCTCGAGCCATCCGAATGTGTATTCGCTCATCACAGAAACATGGCGTCGCTTATGGCTTCGCGGCAAGATGGGTGTGCTATATGCAACCGTTTACACCAAGAAGTAACTTCCTATGAAGGCTGGTCTCAAGGTCGTGAGAAAGACCCTTGTGCCTACTTCTCAATGATTTGTGTCGAATACGATGGATATAACGATGATAAATTGATTATTTCATTTTATACTCGGTCACGTTTATCAAAGTTCCGTTTCTACAATTTGGAAGGTACGAATTGCAGTCGCAACGATGGTACCTCAGACGCCTCGAAGAATGGAACCACTAACAATCCACGCAAAGATCATAAGGGCATCAATCTTGAGCATGACGCATCGACTGACAGCCTCAAAACATGGTCTATCGTCGATGGTTGGATGAAAGAGTGCACCGAGTCTCATGAGGTATGTCGTGAGCTAGGCATGCCCCCCTACTTTCGACCTACTCGCCTGTTGGAAATGAATGAATCCGACTCATTCCGCTTGGTATTAGGCTCGCAGTGTCCTCCAGACGTGCAGTTTGCAGCACTAAGCTACTGCTGGGGCCCAAAGCCCGCACACAGCTTGCTGCGATTACTTCGATCAACTTTGAATGCTTTAAGCGAATGGCAACCTGTTAGTGGTTTGCCCAAGACATTCAGGGATGCTATGCACATAGCTCAACGACTTGGTCTTCGATACTTATGGATAGATCGACTATGCATCTTTCAGGACTCAGCCGGGGACTGGAGTCACGAGGCCTCCACTATGCAAGACGTGTATAGAAGTGCATACATTGGTATTGGAGCTCTTAGCGCCAAAGACGACGAGGGGGGGTGCTTCTTTGAGCGAGACCCAGCCAACGTATCGACAGCTTTAACTTTGAAGACTGGGAGAGATAGCGAAAGCATAGACCTTGTATATGCAGGTAACCGTAAGTATAAGACGTGGAGATACACATTCGAGCATGAACCCCTATGTAAACGGTCATGGGTTGTGCAAGAAAGACTTCTGGCAGCGCGCACCCTGTACTTTGGTTCGAAGCAGGTGTTTTGGGAATGCCGCACAATAACGTGTTGTGAGTTTCACCCGAAGGGAATGGATCCTTCGGGTGGCCGAAGCCTGCGACGGTCAACAAATCAGCTTCGCTCACACCTTTGGAAGCGGCTTCTGGCCTCAGGAGACACACCGACAACGGACAAACCTCAATCTCAGTTGATGAAAGACTGGGAGATAGTAGTGGAACTCTACGCAAGCCTACAACTCACTATACCCAGCGACAAACTTATTGCATTGTCTGGACTGGCCAACGACATGAAGAGGAGGCTTGCCGAATTGCAGCCAGGTTCACATCGCTATCTGGCCGGTCTGTGGGAGGTTGCATTAATGACTCAACTTTGCTGGTCCACAACAAGCCCGGCCAAGAGAGCCAGCCAGTACAGAGCACCGTCGTGGTCCTGGGCGTGTCTCGACGGGCACCTACAATTTCCCAGGAGCCTTTTCAATGACTTGATTTCCGATAACATGTTTGACCTCGCCACGACGATTTCAGCAGAAATGCTGTATCTTGGTGAGGAGGAGACTGGCGAAGTCAAGAGTGGCGTGTTAACTTTAGAAGGCCCATGTATGTGGGCAAAAGTTGAGAGCGGCGCGTCGTGGCTGACATTGGGTTCATCAACACGCAACAAGTCCGAAGTTAGTGTCACGTTTGACACCTTAAACGACGAGACTGAAGATGTTTTACTGCTGTGGACTTTTTATTTTAACGATTCCCCATTTGGTACATTAATCAGAGGCCTTGCACTTACAGTCGCAGGAAACGAGAGGTATCGAAGGATAGGAGTCATAGGAAGTAACGATCGTGGCGAGGAAGGCTTGATAGTCATCAAGGAGCTGCCACAGGCACGGGTCAGCATTATTTGATCAGGCCCATGATCGCAAGGAAAGCAATGGAGATAGAAGACAAGTAATTTGCAGTCATTTACGGCATCAAAACCGGAGCTACATACATCCAATCAACCAGTTCTCATATCTATGGGTAATAAACATCCCAAACTCCTCGCCCTCAACAACCTCACAGAATCGAAGCAACTTTTTCAAAAATTCAAAACTGTCACGCTACATCAGCCCTGTTGACAGGCCTGTAAGTACCGTTCTCAAGCCGGTACGCCCCAGGCTTCTGCGTCGCCACAAGCTCCTTCAGCGCAGGGCTCCTCTTCGCCAACACATCGTTCTCGCTTTTCAGCACGATGATGTTCCTCAGCCCGCCTCTGGCCTCAGAGTGAAGCTTCCGAAGCAGCTTCTTCGCAATCTCGTCGTCATCGACGCCGTCTTTGCGGATGATGACCCATGTCGCGCCGCCGAGGCGAGCTGTGACGACGCCGGAGAGCAGGCCGGGGAAGAGCCAGGGGTACTGCAGGATCTCGGCCTCGAAGGCGTTGATGGACTCGCGGGCGAGGGCGGTGTAGGCTTCGTCGCTGAGCATGATGCCGAGGCGGAAGAGGTTGGAGACGGAGACCGCGTTGGTCGAGGGAAGCGCCGTGTCCATGCCGTCCTTCAGGCGGAGGATCGTGTGTGGGGCGTTTTCGGGGGTTGTGTAGAAAGCGCCGCATGAGGAGCGGGCGGTGGGTGATGTTGGCGTGGTGGCTGGCACTGAAGTGCTATCGTAGAAAATGTCGATTTGAACCTCTGTGAATCTGTTAGTAATGTCGAACATATCGTGTAGAGTGCGACTCACTCTGCAGCTCATCCGCAAACTCGGCCCATTTCTCCTCCCCAGTGGCCTCATATAGGTCAATGAGACCCTCAATAAGGTGTGCGTAGTCATCAGCGAGGCCCTTTGTGTCACCTCGGCCCTCGTTGTATATCCTGTAAAGAATCCTCTCCTTCTCATCCCAGAGGTGGGCTCTGATGAACGCTGCAGCCTTGCTCGCTGCCTCAAAGCATGCCTTGCTTCTCTCAGCGTCAACGGGCGCCAGGGCTGATCCTGTCCTCGCCAGAGCACCAATAACAAGACCATTGCGTCCTGCGACAATCTTGGTATCTGCTTCAGGCCTCGTGCGCTCCTTTTCTCTGTGAGCCTTGAGCTTTTGCTTGGCTGAAGCCAACACTCTCTCAACGTCGTCAATGGTGATGCCAGCCTGTCGTCCGATCTCGGCCTTGTCCTTAACAACGCGCAAGATGTTCTCATTTACGAATTCGTCGTTCGGGTCCTGGTCGGGCTCAATGTTGCCGTCCTCGAGGACGTTCCAGTAGGAAGCGGCCAACGCAGCCTCGTGGTCATCGCCGATGACTGAGTCGAACTCCCTTCGTGTCCACAGACTGTAGGCTCCCTCCCGCAGGTGTCTATCTCCGCGACGGTACGAGTCTGCTGCCTCACTTGAGACGAAACCACCATCAGGCAAGCTGATTGGGGCGCTGGTGAGGTAGTCCACCAGCTCGACCACGACATCGTAGAACTCCCCGTTCTTCTCGCCGCCGGTAGCGATCATCCAAGCATCCAGGTACAAACCGAGGAGCAGGGCATTGTGCACGACCAGCTTCTCGAATCGCGGCACACTCCAGTCGGCCGTGACGGAGTACCGCGCAAAGCCATGGCCTCCCACGTGGTCGCGTAGACCACTGTCGCGAATCTTACGCAGCGTGAATAGAGCCATCTCAGCTGAGTGCGCACACTCGCTCTCGCCAACCACATCCTGCACAGGGGCAAGGTATCTGGGCAGGCGCAGCAAGAAGGACAGCTTTGGCGGGGTCGGGAACTTGGGCGCAATACCAAAACCGCCGTACACAGGGTCGAAAGTACCCGCAATGTGCGTGTAGGCCTCCTCCAAATGATCGAGGTCAAGCTCGCTCGACACTGCGGCAGCCGTCCTGCCCGTTCCAGGGTGTTCCAGGCCGGTCTCGGATCTCGCGAGCGTAGCGCTCTGCGAGCCCGCGACGCCAGGGGCGACGGTGCCGCTGGTGCCCAGAGTTCCCTCGGCTGCGAAATCGTGCAGCTTCACCACCACCTCCTTCGCTTCCTGCCTGCACCGCGCCTCCTGCTCCTTCCAGACCTTTTGTAGCTTTTTCAGGATCGCCAGGAAATCCAGACGCTCATCGTCACCGGAGCTGCCGTTGTTCGGCTCCGGTGCGGGGTAGTAGGTGCCGCCAAAGACCGGCTCAAGCTCGGGAGTCAGGAAGAGGTTCAGCGGCCAGCCGCCGTTCCCGCTGACGGCCTGGACGTAGTTCATGTATATGGTATCGAGCTCGGGGCGTTCCTCGCGGTCGATGATGACGGGGATGAACGACTCGTTCAGGATCTTGGCGCATTCTGAGTGGGTGAAGCATTCGGTAGATGTAAGTCGCGAATCTGGGACGAGCGAGAGTCAGCAAAGTTCCCGAGACCATTTAGCAGCACATTGCTTTTGAATAGCACATTGCTTACAGTGGCAGGCCTTGAAGCCGATGTGGAGAAAGATCAACTTGTTCTCCTTCTTCGCCCGGTCGGTCGTCTCGTCGTCGAGCAGCTGCCACGCAACCTTGCCCTCGGCATGGCTGCGAACGTAGGGGCTCTTGCTCTGGCCGACGCGGTTTACCAGCGGGACGGTCTGTGGCGCATCGTCCTTCAGCGCTGCAGCAAGCTGCGACTGGGCCGGCTGCTGCTCAGCCCGCGCCGCCTGCGACAGCTCAGAGGCGACCATGGTGTGAGCGCTATTGTGGCTTGAAGCTCTCTGTGTGATTCAAGCAGGTGGTGTTCCGCGGTGAGTCGAACACGGCTCGTCGAATCGAGGTATCACGAGATTTCTCCCTCAGAGTGGCGGTCCAGGGGTCTCGAGGTGCCGGGTCAAGGGTAGCGATACGAGGGACGGAAGCGAATGCAGTTGGCAGCAGCTTTTAGCTCGTCGAGCAAGTTGTACTCTGGGTTTGGTGGGTTTGTTGCACAGCAAGTCGGAGAAAAAAAGCGAGTCATGTGGCGAACGGGATCGAAGTTTTCCAGAAGGGGGCCTTTGTAGTTCAGGAAGACGCGGTCTGACGAACCCGGCTGCAGGCAGAGGATCCAGTGAGACCCGTTTAATTGAGGTTGGTCGACTCGAGCGGTAAGGCCGTTGAGCGCCAAACGCAACACAACAGTGAACACACAGCGGCGGCGGCTGGACGACGGAATGGGGGACTCGGAGGGGGGCACCGGGGCAGCACTGGAGGGGCGCGAAAAAAGGAGAGACGTCACTGCTGCAAGGTGCGTGGGCGGTCATTCGGTACCTGACGCTGTACTGCCCCACCACGTGCTTATCGCCGAATGAGGGGTATTCTTTTATGTAAGCAGTCTAAGCTGAAATAACGATAATGACTTTCTCTTTTCTCTTCCGGAGCCACTTTTTCTTTGCAGAATTCGAGCATCATGATGCAATTGTGCTTCAGAGCACTAGGTAGACTTTTTCTTTCCTCTTTCCTGTTGTCTGTGGCATGCAGAATTTTCTGTCAAAGTTTTCACAGACCAGTGTTGATCATGCGTTGGCTGCTCCAGGAAACCGGAGCAGCTTCCGGTCTTTGGGCGCGACTCGTGTCTTTGCCTAGTTTGGATGCAACGGTCATGATCTTCAGGGTCTTCGGTTTCAACCACGATCATGTTCGGTATGGATTTGGCTTAAACAGTATCTCCTTGGTATTTACGAAGCAATACGCTTTTGTTAACATGCAACTTCCGATGCGCATTTGTTTATTGAACTTATTTTCTTTCCATTTCGAGGTGTATGAGGGGGAAAGAAACGGTGGTGATCATGGATCTGATTCCCATGATCATGTACAGCATGTAAAGTTTTGTCATGACTTGTCTCGATATGTGCCATATTTCAGACTCGACTCATTGTGCCATCTACCAACTCAATCTCCTGGTATCATTTTCCTAACAGAACTCAAACAAACGAGGGTATTCCGCAGACCGTAGCACCAACCAACACGTCGCTTTTGAACTCAATTGAACCCACCCGCATCTCACCACCCTTTTATCAAACATTAAAGTTTCTTGCCTCGTGTTCCGTCTACACTCAAAAATACAGCATCTAGCTCGACGTGATGGTCTCGTCCGCCCCCTCGTGCTTCTTCTCGGGCGTAGCAGTCCCCGGGCTGGTCTTCTCGGTGACAACCTCCTCCTCCTCGCCCTGCGTGGCGATGTGGCGCGTCGGCTTCTTGCCCGACACCATCGACCTGACGGTGTGGACGAGCGTCGCGCGGCCCTCGAAGATGGGGAACAGGCCGACGGCGAAGAAGGAGCAGAAGATCCAGAGGATGCCGACGACGACCCACCCCGTGAAGAAGGGCTTGCTGAAGATGTAGCCGGAGCCGTACATGGGCATCGGCCAGAGCACGAGCATCGCGATGGTCCTGTGTGAGGGGTGGATTGTCAGTATTGCGTCTTTAAAAAGAAAACATGAAAATGTTGGAGTGTGCTGAATGAGAAACTCACATGAAGGCCGTCATGGAGACGGAGATCTTGAAGGCGCGGGTGAGCATGGCCTGCTCCCGCTCGAACTCGGCCTGCGTCTCCTGACGTCCGCCGTGGACGTCCTCCTCGAGGTCCAGGCCCGCGTCGGTGGCGACGTCGTGGTCGTCGCCCCGGCGGATCGCCATCATCGACTTCCAGTCATACTTGTCCAGCCCGAAGATGAGGGTGAAGATCGGGATGAGCACGAGCGGCGACAGCAGCGCGATGACATTGCCCGCCAGCATGGGGTTGTTCGAGCCCGTGCAGGTGACGTCCAGCACGCCGCACGTCTTCTTGGCCGTGACGAGCCAGCCGACGATGGCGAACGCGGTGCCGAAGATGGGGGACAGCGTCGCGGCCCACTTGTTCTGGCCCTTCCACACCAGCGTCAGCGTCGCCGGCAGCACGGCCGCGGAGATGAGCACGCCCATGAGCACGTAGAGGTACCCCATCGAGATGCCGTTGTAGTGCAGGCCGACGGAGACGGAGCTGATGATGAGGGCGTAGATGACGACGCACACGTGCGACATGTAGATGAGGCGCTTGCCGCTGGCGTCGGGCTTGAAGTAGGTGCGGTAGATGTCGTAGGTGAAGATGGAGGACACGGCGATGAGCTCGGCGGAGCTGGCGGAGGTGACGGCCATGAAGACCATCAGCAGCGTCGCGGCGGCGCCGCCCTTTCCGAGGAGGGCGACGGCGGCGTACGGCAGGGCGAGGCCGGCGGAGACCTCGGCCTCGGTCATGCGGTCGGGGAAGGTGGGGAATCGGGGGTTCGATTCGAGGGCGAGCGCGGAGAGACCCATGGTCGTGGCGGTAAGCCAGGGAATGGCGAACCAGGAGAGGCCGCCGAGGATGTAGCCGGGGAGGGCGTGGACGGGGGAGGCGGCGATGGCCTTGTTGTAGTATCCGTTGTCGAGGAAGACGGTGCCGAAGTTGCCCACGATGTTGATGACGAAGAACTCGACGCCGCCCTGGGACTTCATTGTGAGATAGGATCCGTCGGCGTTGCCTGAGACGGGGTGTCTGAGGGCGGCCTCGACGAGGAGGTCGTAAACCTTAGACGGGCTGCCGAGGACGTCTGAGCTGGCGTAAGCTGTCAAGGAGAAGATGATGATGATGATCAGGAGGATGAAGGTGTGGACCCAGTCAGTGAGGAAAGTTGCCTTGAGACCTCCGACAATCGTGTAGGCGACGACACCGACGGGTAGGAGGTAAATGGCAGCAACAGTATGCCTGTGAGAATCAGTCAGTCCCAGGGACCCTCTCCAGTCGATACATCAGGGTGACAAAGACTTACATGCCAGTCAAGGCATTGACAGTAGCAGCACCTCCGACGATGAGCATCAACGTGACGAGAATGTTGGTCATCAGACCAAACACAATAAACACAACGTGCGTCGCCGTGCCGTATCTCGCCTTAATGACCTCCAGGAACGTGTGGGCGTTGGGTGCTCTGCGCTTCAACTCGATCGCGAGCGTGGCGAACAGCAAGATCTGAACGGTCGCGCCGGAAGCATACCAAAACGGCCCGGAGACGCCATACCGGTAGCAGACACCAGAGGATTGGAGAAGCGTCGCGGCCCACGTCCACGATGAGACGACCGCGGAACCGACGAGACCAGACTTGACCGTCCTGCCTGCGGTGGTGAACATCTCAGAGGTCTGGAGCTCTCTGTTGTATCGTTTGAGGACATAGGTCGTGGCAATCTGTGGCATCGATTAGCACGTGAACAGGACCAGGACTCGCACATTGGGGAGGAGTACCATGCCAATGGCGAAGAGGAAGCCCACGCCGAGCACGATGCCGTACCCGACGCCCTGCGAGAGAGCTGCTGTGACCATCTTGGGCAGTTCACGATGCGCCGATGGAATGGTATAGTGTAATTCAGGCAAGCAGATGCACCCTTTACAAAGAGATACCGATGCTTTGGGCCTGGGCTCCTCGACGTATATATGTATGCGCCCTCCAGCAGATCATCCCGAACACAGGCCGACAGCTGGCCGGCGGCAACCTCAATCACGTTGCTTTATCGGAGCTTAACCTACCGGAGCTACCCTTGCTTGCTTCCATGTGCAAGTTGAGACACAAGCACCGCGTCCCCCACAGGAGGTAACGGCTCGGTTTCTCCCCGCTGTAAGACAGTCTGGGGGGTCGAGGTGGTGGTGGTGGAGTCATCCTTTTTTCCTCTTCAAACTAATCATGGTTAGACTGGACCACTGAAGCTACCTCAGAACTTGAGACGGCAAAGTCTGTGTTGGATAAAACGTGACAGGTGCAGCGCCGCGGCATGCAGGGAAGAGATAAGGCCAAAATTCAATCAGTCATAGAAAACGGTTGCAGTCTGGTTGCAGATGCAGGGTCAGCGATTGGCGGTGGGAGGTGAGAAACGAGAGGGATCTGCAGCCACTCGGGTGCTAGAGGCATGCTTGTTTGGGTAGTATCTGCGTCGACGGGATTGTGATACGGTAAGATGATATCTATCCCAAGACACAGACAGAGACATAGGGGACCTTGACAGCTGCAAGTTGCTGATGTCTCGAGGTGGCGAGACGGCGGCTTCATCATTTCATGTGATGTAGACGGAATCAAGTCTCTTTAGTTTGAAAAAATGCCACAGGGACTTCCCTGAGAAACTTGTAGAACATCCAAACGTGAATGCCGGGGTTGAATGAATGGGCTCTGGCTGGACTGGCCTGAGAGAAGCGAAGCTGCGGGTGCCGTCAGCTTGGGGTTCGTCAGAAGGAATCATCCCCGCCCCCCATCAGCAGAGGAAAAGATCCATCTGATAGAGGAAGTGAACATGTTCCACTGAGAACAAATCCACAGTCGCCCGTCCACTCGTTCGGCACGACATCCATGGCGGACCAAAGCATAGGGTCAAACGGCGGGACAGGACAGGAGGTTGCGAGGAGCGGCCGGCGGCCTGAGAAAAGCTGCAGATAAGACTGCGAGTGCGTTTGTCCCTATCGTCCTACAATTGAGTCAGTCGATTGGACAGATCGGGGTCCGTTGATGATTGATTGCATCAGAGTTCGAATCGAGGTTGCAAATCGCGCGCTGTTATCGCTGGTGGTTGACAGGGAGAAAGATAAGAATTCGCGATGCGTGTGGATGGCGTGGAGAGACGGGACCCCGGCAACCCGGCAGGGTGCACGGGCCATGCCTAATCTACAAAGTACGTACTTACATCTCAACGAAGGAGCTTATTAATTAGCTCGTTTTTCATCCATCCCTTTAGCAGATTGGGGGCGCTCGTCGGCATGAGCTCCGGCAGAAGATCTCGAGTCGCGGAATAATCTGTGCTTACTTACTTTTATGAATGCTATCAGCATATAATACTAAAAACATCATGTCATAAACTCATAACCACCTTCGATTGGACCGCATGCGCCTGGAATAACGTCCAGAAAGGCTTCCACGTCGAGAGCTGTTCTCAGCAGTGGTCAGGTCAAGCTTTTGCGAAGACTTTGTCCAAGAGAACCAAGACGGACACCGCCCCACCGTGGGTATTCGCTTTCTTAGTTTGCGAATAAGATACATAGAGAGAGCATGTGTGTGTGTGAAGGTCCATCCCATCCCACAGGTTTCCAGCCAACAGGCGCGCGGCAGCAGCGGGACTAATCGACTGGGCAACATACCGATACACAACATGTGAATTTACTATTCCAATTGACCAATTGTCAGCTTCATTATTTGTCCCACGCGGGGGGTTGTGGCTTGATCACGCCAAGCACACTGCACCTCCCTCATAACACTCAGCACCTCGATAATACCCCACATCCACGCTATTGAGTGACAAAGGCTATCAAAGAATATTCGTAGAAGCTCGATCGAAGTATCTCATTACCAATATCTTGTCAACATTGGACCAGTAACTTGTTTGATATCATGACACCGGAAAATACCCCGAATTACAGACCTCTACACCGGCGAATGGTGTGTCATTGTACACCACTTCTCACCTGTGCCAGCCAGGCGGATCTAGTACCTCCCACGCAGGGCAGACTTGTGCCGCCGGCGTGTACCCGGATGCAATTACATGCATACTCGAGGCCGCGGCTAGGCCTTCGGCTCCACGTCTTACCTGTCAAGATCGACGTTATCCAGATCTTGCGGGCGCAGGCATACTTCTCGGTACTCCATATGAGAGTGGTCCAGCCAGGCTCCCACTTGGATGTGACTCTGTTCCAGATGCGGTTCGCCGTCGGCCAGCAGGCTCCTTAACGGGCCGGGAAATGGAGCCGACGATTGCAGCGAGGCCAATCATGGAAAGCGTTCAGACACTCACACGCGACTCAGTTGAGGCACATATGCGGGCTCGTCCGTCTTTCTAGAGGGTCTTGATCTAGCTGCCTCAGACTGCACCACGAGGATCACATTGATTAAACGTATGTTGGCTGCGAGAAGCCAGTTCATTATTTTCGTTGAAGATTTACACTGTTCTTTGAGTACGTTTCCTTATCTGGTGGGGACATTTGGGTATTCTTCTCGCAACTGATGATGGCGCTCCTCACGACGAGGCTGCTGCGTTCATCACACACACGCGCGTTCATCCATCCCAACATGAATTAAGAGTCTTCCATCATAGCCTCAGACCACACGATAAACACTGCTCAAATATCAGCACCCAAGAAGAACGACGAAAGAGGTCGAACTCACTCAATGATGAACTCTCCTTTGCTCCATGCTCCACTCGCAACCCAAAGTCCGGCGCTCAACGTCTCGGCATACCTCTCATCCCCCGTCGTCACATGGATGGACATGCGACAGGAGTACTGCCTCGGATCCACGTCTTGTTTCGGAGATTTCTGGAGAGAGTCCAACACATCTGCTGCTCCGCTCAAGAACCCGCTGATTCGCAGCTCGAGCCTATGACGACGAGACGCTCATTAGTCCTTGTTGTCCTCCCAATCTTCCTCGTACAGACGAAAAATATCGTCAAACTCACTCTGCGGGCTTCTCATCGTCGGTCCATAGTTTCAACAGTCCACCAACCTTGCTCGCCCCTCGCGTCACGTTCGAGGCCTCGTCAATATAGCATCCCCCGGCCACAACGAAGCCCGATCCAAACGGCCCAGACCACGAGCCACCGGAGGCCCTGAACAACTCTACCTCCTTAGCATTATCTGGGACAGTAGTGTGGACGCTGACACTGGCTAATTGCACCGCTACTCGGAAACCGAATTCGACAGAAGGCGGTGTGATAGACGTGGTCGGGTGTGGAAACTCTCTTGCGGCACGTACCACATCGTTGTCGACAGCCTTTGAATCTCTGAAATTCGCATCAGTCAATCCATACTCCAAGCTCATATACAATCCTCGGCATCCTATCTCGTACCGTTAACCATAGACAACGTACCCTGGCGTTCGTTCTCGACCCTCTTCGCGCTTCGATTTTTGTTCCCCCGAATCACCCCATCCCCCGTGATGTCTCGCCAAGTTCCTCTCCGGAATGCGATAGAAGCCCCGGCCGTGATTATCAGGGATCCACGCCGGATCCCACGCTAGATCTTCCGGCTTCAGCTTCGGATTCGCGGCGGGTCCCGAAAGACCGTGGCTGCCCTTCCAAAAGCCGTGGGAGTAGCTGGCCGGCTGTCCCTCTTCGTGGCCCATGTCGCTCATCGGCACTTGGATGCGATTATGGTTGGGGCAGTCAGTGGGGCGATAGATTAGAGCAATAAGACCGGGAAGCCGTTGAGGCACGAAATCTGACAGCAATGCAAAAAACACCAGCTAAACGAGAGAATTCTTGGTGGAAATTCGCAGCTTGAAACCAGAGGGATCTGTTAAGAAAACATTCGGGTCGTGATTAAAAATACCCCTGAGCGCTAAAATACGTTTTCCTTGTTGGTCCTCTTCCTCAGTCGAACCCCGCATAGGCGCCGGCCCGCAAGCGGCACGGAGGGATGCAACCCCAGCATCGGCGCTGGCGGAGGGACTATCACCCCGCCCCCCGCGAATTACGGCCCGATGATGGCGCCACAACTGGCTTTTGTCAGCCGGGCGGCTCTAACCCTCATCCATCGCAACTCCGCAAGAGCCCCGTAGGATTAAGTAACCCGGGAGACATTCGCCGTCGTCGTGACTCTATGCTCGGGATAAATAAGTGAGGGCCTGGACTCATGCCCAGATACACCCAGGAACCCAACCTGGCGTGGAAGAGCTTTGAATCAACCCCCTTCCGTACCTGCTGCCCTGACACTTTTTTCTTCATACAGAATAACGTCTGAAAACTGAGACATTCTTGGCCCTGGGTCCATGTAGACTAGACTGCCTGGACTGAATCTTTACGCCACGGGGATCGACTTCATGCTTGATTTCGAGGACGTCTCCTATCAAGATCTCGTATCCCGTCATGGAAGACGTGTCAGGTATACTGGGCTTCCGGTACCCGCTGTAAAATGCCAAAAACTCAGGGACAGTGTCAAAAACGCCGGAATCCATCAGGATCCGACGGGAAATACCTCCACGCTCAGGGTTCAGGGGAGCCCGCTGCGTCCGGCTGAGCAACAAATTTCCGGCAGTACACGACATAGAACGTGATGCTCTCCCGCACCTCCTCGAGACACGACTTCTTCAGGTTTTTTTTTGGATCAGCGAGTGCCACTCCTCACGAAGAGCCGCCTTCTCTTCGGAAGGCTTACTGGACGTGCCTGTGCCGTCCAGGTCGTATACGGCACAGAGTTCTTCCCAGCGAGTGAGGATCTCGCGCGGTGTGGAGACCAGACTCGGGAGATTCATGTCGATGTGGGATGCAAGGCCTGAAGCCGCAGCATGTTGATGTCTTCGTCGTCCTCGAAGTCATCTTCTGACGGCACCGCGCCTAGTAGGCTAGGCCGACACAGTGGTCGTGCTCCGAGATGTGGGACCGGTGCGCCTTGACGGCGGCCTCAATGTCCTCGAGAGGAGAGTACATGGTCGCTAGTGGTGCGTTTTTTAGAGAGACACAAGCATAGAAAGAGAAATGGAAAGATAGACAAATGGAAAAGAGTGTAGTGTTGGGAGGCATAGAAGGAGAGGTGTCTAGATTGCTTGTTTATCTGTGCCGCTGGGTCGCGCAGAAACTGCATGTTTTCACAAAGCCCTGAATTATACGGTACTCTGGCAGGGTGTTGACTGTATCATCAATTCCGGTAAAACGCTACTCAGGCATCTATTTCTCTATTTGTTCGGCGATTTTAGTTTGGACCGGTCGTCCGGTTTAGATATTTACAGTTACTGCTGAATAGGAGATACCAGGCTGATCGACGTAATAAGTCTGCAGAGCCTCTCGAATCGTAAGCGTAGTGATCTCCGGAAAGAGACTGTTGACCCGGCCCTCCATCGGCAAATCCATCTTGCCTTGCGCAACCCTCTTCCCAGAAAGCGCAATCTGTTGCAGGACGGTACTTTTGTAGGCCGATGGAAGCTTCTCTTCCCACACTTGAAGCGGGGTACAGTTACCCTCTCGCAACATATCAAGCTCGTCATATCTCCTTTCAAACTTCACGCCGCTTGTTTCTTCGGCGGCGGTAACGAAATTATTGATCGTTATCCTGTCTCCTGCTAGGTAGTACCTGCGCTCCCAACGAGGCAGGCCTAGTACTGCTGCGATGAAGCGCCCAACGTCGCGCGAGTGAGTTAATACCATGATGTTGTTCCCGTCACCAGGGATGGCCGCAAAATGATTGTCAAGGTCGACCCAGCAGGGAATATTCATCCGAAAAGCGGAGTCGATGTGCGGCGCGAGCCAGTAGTCCATGAACATGCCGTTCGAGAACTGCGTGTATTCAAGATTGGTCTCTTTTAGTCGGTCGACTGCCTTGAACTTCCACTCGTAAGCCGGGATGTCACGGATGAACCTGGAAGAAGAATCATTAGGTTCATAAGAAAGAAGCAAGGCAGAGGGCATAACATACTCGTCGTCATATTTGGCACCAAACTCGCTCGGCATGAAACGCTTGGTGTGTTGGCACGCAACAGCAGCCTCTATGAGACTCATTTGAGCCATCCCGCTGGCATCGTCGGCGACTGACACGGTCGAGATGACCGTGTGAACCTGATGTGTATCGAGGATATCTGTGAGGCTTTTGACGCTCGTGTAGTCGACAACGACGACCTTGGAGTCTCCGGTTGCCTTTCGACTCAAGATGATGGCGTCATCTGCTCCGAGTTTCTCAATGGCATCGAATATGGCCTTGCCGATGCTGCTTGAGCCACCAGCAATAGCAACTTTGACCATTGTGACGAAAGCGGTGGATTCAAAATTCAAGAAGGGTCGCAGGAGACTGTTCACTGTTGATAAGCGAGTTGCAGACAATGATAGTAGGATGGTCAGTTTAAGTAATTGTTGAACTATGCAAGTGAAAGGGCCAAGTCCGCTCATTGTGCTCAAGTGTAGCTCTTTCGGTACCACTGGGCTGCAAACTCCGCACACCAATAGCGGGTTCACCCTCAGTGTTACACGGCGGAGTTCGCGGGGTTCCACGCAAATATCAGACGTACCAATGACAGATGCGAAATTGAGGGATGCATGTATATCTCGGCGTCAAAATAAATCGAGAAGTCCAGTTCGGGAATAGAATGGAACGGTATGTTTCATCACTTCTGCTATCAACGAGAATGGCTTCTGCAAACCAATTGCATATTATCCCTTAGCTAGGTAGTATAGTGAGTGTTCTAGTCGTTTTTCTTTTTCTTGTTATCCTAATTATAGTTTGAAGGATTAACAGCACTGCTGCTGTGGTCATGGTTGTCGTTTTCGTATTCGTCTCCGTTCTCGTCCTCGTCGTCGTCACTTCACGATAAGCCAGTAAACATTAGAGAACTAATAAAGCTTACAGTTTATAGCTCAAGGATCAAGCTTAAAAGACCATCAGAGTGTATATATATCCTCACTTTTCTCTTGATGTGAGGAAAAGCAGTCCGAAAGGATCCTTATACTTATGCTACAAAGTTAAGAATATGTCTTTTCAAAAATTGGATCCGGGCGCCTATCCACCTTCGTAATCTGTTAGAATATAAACTGTAAATACATAACATTGCAGCCTTCCAATAGACCTCTAAAGCAATTGTGCATGACGATACGCTGGTCTCACAAGAGTTATACAACACATCCACTTAACTGACGCTCTCACTACCAGTACGTAAGTATGCTAGAGAAGCGTAACAGCCGGCGAAGTATGTCTGTAACAGCGCTCTTCGTCGTCTACCCTTGCCTACAATTCCATCCAAACATGCCGACAGCAGACACCCATGGTCTTCTTTCACTCTCATGATATGAAATCGATGTGCAGACGGCTCCCTATACAATACTCAGAATCTGGTGAGAACCAGTTGTCCCGGTATGAACGTCCAAGCGGGCGTACAAGCACCAACAAGAGATGAGTCTCGCAGTCTCCGTCGACGGCAAAAGAAAAAAAAAACGCCCTCAATCCGAATAAGCAACCGTCCACAAGACCATCTCAAATCGCTGAAGGGTGACATTCAAGACGTCCTACCCAAAGCATTTCTCCGACGTAATGAATTCATCGTTGTGTTCGGCCTTGACGTGCGAACCAGCCACAGGCACTCCAGATCCCCGTCGCACATTTCCTTCTCATGACTTCCAAATGATCTTCTATTTAGTTTCTATTAGTACTATCAATCCCTAGTCCCGCTACCATTGTACACTACCCTCAACAGCACAAGAAAACATCCTCGAAGAACGGGGGGTTTCACAGGCGCTTAGATCGTGGCCAAACTATCATCTCCATGACTTCATCCCATGGCACACACATCAAGAGTATGAACAACACCAAACGTATACCATTGTCATAATCGGGGTATCTATTCTACAGCGACTGACTGACTGACTGCTGACATGCTAGATGGAAATAAAGCCGTCCACCCCCCAACTCAACCGCCGCCAATCTCTCGCTTCTTTTCTCTTTACTTTGATTTTTGGCTCTCATCCACCCTTTGGCAAGATTCTTTCCCTCGCCGCCTCTAGCTTGCCCTCACGTCTTCGCCAAAATATGGTACACCACGTCTCATTCAAAAACTAAATCCGCCCCAGTGAGAAAGGAAACGGGGCTGTAGTCTGCCCCTTTTCCCATGCTAAAAAAGAAGGCAGCCTCGTGAAATGGGGCTTTGTGGTGTGATTGTGTATCGTTTCAAAACGAGCCTTAAGAGCCGTTAGTAGGTTGCTTGCGGTTCATCAGACCGCTAAAGAACGCCTCCAGCTTGTCGTTGTCCATGTCGTCGGGGTTCTCGTTCGCGGTGTCGGCCGGCGGCGTGGTCGGTTCCTGTGTAGAGCTGTATGCCTGACGGTCCTGCGTCTCTGTTAGTCTTCGCCCCTCGTTATAAATAAGATCCTGCCATTGCTCACCTTAAGCCGCTGCACCATGTCGTCGGCATCCACCTGGATGCCTCCCATGTTGAACTGCACAGGTCCGATGTGCTGGCTGACCTTGCCATCGCCCTGACGCAACGTGGCGTCGAGGTCCGACTCGTCCGCACGCTGCTGGCCTGTCCTCGATTTACCCGCGTCCGCCTTCTTGTCCTCGGCGCTCCTGCTGCGGTATTGCTCAAGCGTCTGCAAGCTGGACCCCAGAAACTCCTGCGTGTCTGTGGACGACATTTCCAGCTGCGAGGGGTCGGCGTCACGGCCCGCGAAGGAGATGGCGCTACCTGCGCTGCTAAGATCGCGGATCCAGTCCTCGTACGGCGCAACGGCGGAGGACCACACCTCGCCATTATAGTCACCGTCCGCCTTGGCCTTGGTAACGATCTCGAGACCCTCCGTGGTCATGGGCGGGGAGGGGAAGGTGGATTGTAGATCGTGCGACCAGCCTTGGCTCGTAGTCTCGACGTCGAAGCCATCGCGCAGCACGCGGATCTTGCCCCAGGAGTCCCAGTTCGGGGGCACTAGGATCTTATCCCTGTCGATCACGTTGTG
>JABGLZ010000996.1:31622-42018 GCA_014705045.1 Colletotrichum theobromicola | reverse complement strand
CGGTTGACGTTTTAGGAGTGAGGTGATGCCTAGGCTGGAGTGTGCCAGGCTCGATATCGAAGAGGGGACGTTCGGAGTGGTGTAGATGAGGGATGCGCCGTCTACGGATGATTAGCTTGACGTTCAGCTGGATTGAAACGGCCAACCTACGTCTTAATAAAGCTGTTCGGAGGTATTGAAGAACCTGATCAAAGTCTCCCTCCTTCCAACCTTGCGTCTTTTCCAGCTGCTCCATCTTTTCGGCCTACCTACTTGTTAGCCATTGGGTCGGCCCTCTGCTTGCGAAAGACTTACGTTTTGGCAGACCACACACAGCGGCAGTCCAATACCCTCTTCCCACTCACCAGGGCCGAGGGGCAGCGCGACATCCCCTTCGCTGGTCGTCGCGCCTGTGCCGTCGAGGTTGGTCGAGCCGCCGCCTCTACCCCTGTCCCTCCAGCTGACCATGAGCTCCTCCATCGCCGCTTGGCACTCGTGGCTCGAGTTCTCGAGGATGCTTCGCATAAACAGGATCCATTCCCTTAATTGCCGCATCCACATGTGTGGTGTAGACCAGTCCAGGAGAATGACCATTAGGGTATTCGGTATCGTCTCGGGGGTGATTAGCGGCTGGATGAGTTTCGGGAAAGCTTCTGACGGCGTCGACAACATGTAGAGGGAGATTCTCGCCAGGATATCTAGACGAACAAGGTCAGCGGTCAGAGTACTCGGGCCAGATATGATGTCTATTCTCAAAGCACCTTCTTGGTCGGCGTCCAGAACGTCGTAGTAAGTGTAACCCAGAGCGAAGCTGTTTGCGACAGGCGGTGTCTTGGAGCTCTGGCGGTCCAGGGTCCGCTTCTCGCTGCTGTGCGACAGCGACTCGATAAACTCCCGCTGCGAGTCGGGCGTGCCGCCGAGCACGATCATGTTCTTCTCCGGTAACCGCTTGCCGCTGGCGACGTTGTCGAGCATGGAGCTCCAGAGGTCCTTCTTCTCGCCATTGCGCCCATCGGACCCCGCCGAGGCCGAGGTGTACGTCGACACCCTGTTTGCACTTGCCGTCATGATTGTGTTGATCCGCGAGGACGCATGAGGAGAAGCGACTGGGTCTGACTTGGTGGTGGTGGTGGGCGCCTCGGTCGTTGCTGCGAGCGGTGGTGTTGTCGTGGTGTTTTGTGGTCCTTTGGGGGGAGCAGGTGGGTTTGGCAGTTGACAGCTTTATGCAATGGACAAACAAAACGCGTCGGTTTGTCGTTCGGGATCGCGACTCAGGGGATGATGGTGAGCTGGCCTGGGATCACGGGATTCTTCGAGGTGGGCAGACACGTCTGTGTAGGAAATAGAAGAGCAGGAGGGCGGGCAATCACAGCAATATTATCACTAAAGAGGCTGCAAATCTGCCTCTGGCAGCTGGGCTGGTATCTTCATCGGCCAGACCAGCCAGTTCATGCCCCCTTCATCAGAGTGTCGGGGAATTTCCCAGCGCCGGACCGGCTGTTTTCCCGAAGCCTAATTACCTTATGCGGTGATGGCACCCAACGGTACAGGGAGGTGCGCTACCGAAGTGCCAATTTAGGGGTTGTCTTGGGCGCTCGTTGGGGGAAATGACGCACTGACGCTGCTACGCGAGCCACCTCGTCGGCCCGTGATGTGGTGTGGTTGTGTGGAGCTTGCAGCTGCAGCGAGCTACCTAGGGACGCTGCTTCCTTACCGTCAGCCTTGCAGTATCGAAGCTTGTTGCGCCAGCCTTCTTGTGCAGAAATACATCATTATCTCGCAAGCAGGGAGCGTGACCCCTCGACGCAGCTGCCAAAATGAACAAGATCCGCGCGATCCAGGAGCTCAACAAGAAGGAGATTGAGCATGGAATGTGAGTTTTTCAGCACCGCAGTTGCGCCAGTCTGGTCGTCAGCTAACAGCAGATAGCTCCCCCGAGGGTTCCTGGCACGTCGACTACCGCGACACGGCGTACATCTACTTTGGCGGTCTCCCCTACGAAATGTCCGAGGGCGACGTGATCACCATCTTCTCCCAGTTCGGCGAGCCCGTCTGGCTCAAGCTGGCGCGCGACAAGGAGACTGGCAAGTCCAAGGGCTTCGGCTGGCTCAAGTACGAGGACCAGCGCAGCACCGACCTGGCCGTCGACAACCTCGGCGGCGCGACGATCGGCAGCCGCATGATCAGCGTCGACCACGCGCGGTACAAGTTCCGCGACGACGAGGACCCGGACGAGGGCAAGGTGGACTGGGAGACGGTCGCGAAGCTGGAGGGCGGCGGCGGTGACAAGACGGACGAGGGGTCCGAGGAGGAAGAGGAGGAGGAGAGGCCGCAGCTTCCTGAGGAGAGGGAGCTCGCGCTTCTGATTAGAGATCACGATGACGACGATCCGATGAAGGAGTTCTTGATCGAGGAGAAGAAGAAGGAGATCCAGGAGGCGTTGGCGAGGAGGGGCGACAAGTCGGAGAGGAAACACAGGCATCGTCACAGGTCGCACCGGTCACATCGATCGCGGAGACACGATAGCGATGAGGAGATGAGGGACGCGGATCGGGACGACGATAGACATCGGTCGCGGAGGTCGCGTCGCGACGAGACGCCAGACGACAGGGACAGGAGGGATGGAGAGAGGGGTTCTCGTCGAGAGAAGCGGAGGGGTGACTCTCGGGAGAGAGAGTCGAGGAAAGACGACAGGAAAGACGAAAGGAGCCGGAGGGACAGGGATCGGTCAAAAGACCGGCGGGATCGGGACCACGGGGATGAAGATCCCAAACGGGAGCGACGGCGCCGCCACCGGGATGAGTCTGAGGAACGCTCCCACAGAAGGCAAAGGGATCGCGACGAGGAGCCACGCCACAAGCGGAGAAGTCGCAGCAGATCACCACAGGCTCGACGATGATGTAGTTTCTCGCAAACAAAAGCGATGCTCTCGCTGATATCCCACGACCTAATTTCTGGCAAAAAATGCGATGCTCTCGCTGATACACCATGGCCTAATTTCCAGTAAAAAAGCGATGCTATCGCCCATACCCATTGATGCCTATTCCCATGATGATCGCCGTAACGCCGTGCCGCGGCCGTAAACCAAAATCTCCCAAACGCCTGGCGATGGTGGGTGTCTAGCCGGTACCCAAATATCTCTTCCAGCCTTCTCGTGTAAGATAGCGACGTCCATCCTCGCCCTTGGTGATGATGAACTTCTCCCACCGGGCATCTTGGCCCGCGCCAATAACCACCAGACTTTCCTCGTTAATCCAGCCGATGATTCCCTTTTGCGGTCGTGTTGTGCCAAGGGGGGTCTGCTCCGAGAGGGGGATGCTGCCCATGAATGGGTCGTCGCCGGCTTCAAATGGTGCAGATGCAAAAGAGTAAACGTCTGAAAACATCCGGGGCATCAAGGGTATCTTGCCCAGAAACCCCCATCTGCCCTTCCCGTCATCGCCTGGTCTGCCAGCGAGAATGCCAGATCCTGCCATTGACGTTGATGGACTCGTCGGTACAACGACACCCCTCTTTGGATGAGGGACGTCGAACACATGCAATGTCGACTTGTCCGACGTGCACGCCAGCTTGGTGCCCTCCGGACTAAACCCAAGAGAAAAGATGGTTGCAGGATCCACGCCTCGTCTCAGCTCAACCAGCTTGGCACAGTTGCTCGTCGCGAAGACTCGGATCAGCGTACCCTGTTCGCTCGCCGTAGCCAGCGACTCACCGTCCGGGCTCAGCTGGATGGCTCTGAGTGCCGAGGAGTGGGCGGGGATGATGCTAACGTTGCCAGTGCCAATGTCCACGAGTTGGACCTGGCCTACTGTTCTACCTGGGAACGCAATAGTCTTTTCTGATAGGCAGCAGAGGCCAAAAGGGTTGTTTGTGGTCTCATACACGGCCTGGAATTCGGGCGGTTTCGCAAACGAGTACACGCGAACGCTGTTCTGGAGCGCAACGACAATGCGCTTGCGGTTGATGCGAACGCCTCTTACAGGTGTTAACGACGAGATTTCCATGGCCACCTTTGCTTTGAGACCGTCCCAGATGATAGCCTGCCAACGTTTAGCACTCGATTTCGATAGAGCAGGAGAAGCACGCACTTTACTGGTACTGAATTTTGGCTGTCTTCCGCCGCCAACAAGTGCGAGATAATTGGCAGTACCCATCATCTCGACGAGGCCAATACCGCCATTAAAATCTGTCAGACTGTTCAGTATTGCTCGTGAAATTAGATTGCATGGCACGGGCGCAAACCTTTGGACGCCTTGAGGAGACATGATTTTGTGTGATAGACTGTGTCCTGTTAGAGACGGGTCCGCCGGAGGCAGCGAGCAAACAAACGTACTGCAGATGCCTGAATTGAGGCCGACGGAGAAGCAGCTCGCGTCATCATTGAATGAAACCGACAGAACGACCGTAGACGGCGCTGTCTCGATAGGCGGCCGGGTGTTCATCTTCGGCGAAGGGAGATGACGATGGGCCCTCTAAGCCGGTGTAGCAAGGTGATGCCGTGGCCTTTATGACGACGCTGAGGAGTGAGGTTGTAAGGGATGGAAATGGGGATACAGATGTAAGGCTAGGCGACCCAGCCAGTGTTGTGCTATTTGTCGAAGCGATCTTTCGCTATGGTATCATTCTTGAAAGATGTTTCTCACGACGTGAGAGGCTACTGTAAGCTGTTCGGCGATGAGCTGCAGTCTCTTGAACGATGGCTGTGTCGTTGCTTGAGCGGGTCGTAGTCAGCTGGACAGCCGAGTCAGGAAGCTGTGAGTGCCAACAGGGGCTGTTGATAGGTGGACGTGTTGGCTGCAGTGGACAGCGAGCTGGTCAACACTTGCGTATAGCTGTTTGATGCGATCCTTGGTTTGGTTGCTATTCAAGGCGATGTTCACACGCGATCCCGTGGTCAGTGTCTCAGCAGAAGTCAGCCTGGGACAACCGTTATGGAAATGAGGTACGTATCATCGCTTCCTCAGCGCCGCAGGAAGTTAAACCGTTGTTGAGATGAAGGAACGGTGTGATTGAAGCACCTGCCATGTCTTGACAGGTGGCACCGGCCAGGCCGGCAGCCAGTGGTGGCAGCGACGCGAAACATGTTTGGGCTGGCAAACACACTGCGGAGTGAGGTGCTTTCAACGCGCTCCAGGTCTGTGTCTGCCCACTGTCTGCCCGTAGGCATTCTGGCCAACAGTGCACCTGCAGCACTCACCTGCCACTGACAATCGCCCAGCTTCGGCACGGACCACGCTGAGTCTCGTGACCTGTCACCCTCTCTCCCCCAAAATTGCCCGAGGATACCCCGCTACTGGAGCTAGCCCCCAACAAGACTAGTGTCAAATTTTGGGGAAAGGAGCGTGGGCCGGGGACTTGCTGTCCCCCTGAATTGGGCGTGCAGGAGCCAGCAGCGTTGGCCGTCAATTGGCTGAGATCTCCTTGGGACCTCCTGCCGCAACATTTTGTGTGAAATTGCATTTTCCAACACCCGTCGGTCAAGACCCTCCCGTCCCCTTTAGTGCTGCACCTGTGCACCTGCACCTCCCGTCCTAAGTTCTGACCCCCCGGGTCCAGTGTCCGTCGTCCATTCCACTACAACGACACTTGGGATCCAGCAGTCCTTTCGTTTCGTTCCGTTCACACGACACGACACGACACGACCGACGTTCGCTGTCCCCTTCCAATCGCCAACATCACCATCCTTTCTTTCTCGCCGTCGTTGACCTGGTCGACGACTCTTTCATCCGACCGCGTGCGAGTCTAGCCGTTACACCTCAACCACCGCCGTATGTTTGTCCACATCCCCTGAATCCAATTGCACCCTTTGCGTCTGGCCCCCATCACCAATTCCTCCCCCCAACCTCGACCGCAGGAAGCCACCACCGCCTCAGCCCATCTGCCACTCCTAGGATTGTCCAGCTGCTGACCACCAATACCGCTACAGAAGATGATGCGCAGAAAGAAGAACGTGAAGAAGGGAATCCAGTTTTGTTTGATGGTCTGCGGAGCATCAGGCACTGGTACGTTCGAATCCCCCCCCTACGCGGCCACCCCGTGTCCACTCGATCTCCGAGTCCCGTTGACTGACCCCGATACCCTTACAGGAAGAACGACCTTTGTCAACACCCTCTGCGGCAAGAGTGTGTTGGGTCACAAGGAGTCGGACGACCCTAACAGCGCGTCTGTCGAGGACGGTGTTAAGATCAAGCCCATCACTGTCGGTACGTTTAACCCGCGTCAGCCCATCCAACCAACGCCAAACTAACATCTATACAGAGTTGGAGCTGGACGAGGAGGGCACTCGCATCTCCCTGACGATTGTCGATACCCCTGGTTTCGGTGACCAGATTGACAACGAGGCCAGGTATGCCGCCTAGCCCACACACCGCTGCATCTCTTGCTAACCCGGTGCAGCTTCTCCGAGATTGTCGGCTACCTTGAGAGACAATACGATGATATTCTCGCCGAGGAATCCCGTATCAAGCGTAACCCTCGTTTCAGGGACAACCGTGTGCACGCTATGCTCTACTTCATTACCCCCACCGGTCACGGGTAGGTCCAACGAGTCTGGTTTTCCATTGTTCCATGCTAACGTGTCTCTAGTCTCCGTGAGCTCGATATCGAGCTGATGAAGCGCCTCGCCCCCCGTGTTAACGTTATCCCCGTGATTGGCCGTGCCGACTCTCTGACTCCTGCTGAGCTGGCCGAGTCGAAGAAGCTTGTTATGGAGGACATCGAGCACTACCGTATCCCCGTCTACAACTTCCCCTACGACATCGAAGAGGACGACGAGGACACTGTTGAGGAGAACGCCGAGCTGAGAGGCCTGATGCCGTTCGCCATCGTCGGCTCTGAGGAGGTTGTCGAGATCGGCGGCCGTAAGGTCCGCGCCCGTCAGTACCCCTGGGGTGTTGTCGAGGTCGACAACCCGCGCCACTCCGACTTCCTCGCCATCCGCTCCGCGCTCCTCCACAGCCACTTGGCCGACCTGAAGGAGATTACCCACGACTTCCTTTACGAAAACTACCGTACCGAGAAGCTCAGCAAGTCTGTTGAGGGCGGTGCTGGAGTGTACGTTTTGACTGAGCCCCTTTCCCCGTATCACGCACTAACATATCACAGCGATTCGTCCATGAACCCCGAGGACCTCGCGTCGCAATCTGTCCGTCTCAAGGAGGAACAACTGAGGCGCGAGGAGGAGAAGCTTCGCGAGATCGAGATCAAGGTCCAGCGCGAGATCAACGAGAAGCGACAGGAGCTCCTGGCTCGCGAGTCGCAGCTCCGCGAGATCGAGGCCCGCATGGCGAGAGAAGCATCGGCAGCAGCGGGCGGCCCGGCCGAAGCCAACGGCGACAACGAAGCCAACTAATTCACCTTTGGCCCTGCTTATGGTTACCCCGAAACTGCGACGTTGGTCTTTTTCTATACTGGCGTTGGTTTCCGTGCTGTGTTGAAAGAGAAAGAACAATATTCCCCTACCCTGCGAGTTCGTTTCTCTGACACGAAGATAAAACCCCAAAAAGGTCTACTACGAATGCGACGACTGGGAAGAGGCTACCGGTTTGGTAGAGGTTGTGGACGGAGGCGGTGTATAGTCTCGAGGCGGAGCAGATCTTTCGGGCGAGGTCGCGGGCGGGATGAGTGTGTAGGACGTCTGGATTATTGTTACCCGTCGATCTGCAACTCTTATCCCGATTACACCGCCCCACCGCATCTTTCCGGCTGTGCCTTTGTAGCCCTTTTACTAACGCCCTCATTTTCCTTTTCTATTAGTGGACTTCTAATGCAGATATCAAATTACTTTACCGCTTCATCAACCCAATGTGTCACATCAATGCGCGTGTCCTGTGATTTTGGAGCCAATCTTGTGCGTGTTACTACCTGGTCTGGTATTACGAAGAGCACCAAACACTCAAAAGTCCCAGACAAGGAAATGAAACCTATCCATACACTGTCACTGCGAGAAAGCAAAAGAAACATTCTAATTAAAATCATTTTTGTCGGCTTGGAATTTCAATCTGCCTATCCGTCCTCCACCCATCGGCCACGCGCTTTCAGCCTAGTTGTTCTGCTGGCTGTTGAGGATCCTCAAAATGGCCAAGAACAGGTTGATGATGTCAAGGTACAGGCTGATGGCGGCGGCGATCTCCTCCTCGACGTGGTGCTTGCGCATGACGAGCTGGGTGTCGACGAGGATGTAGGCGCTGAAGATGAGGGCTGCGAGGCCGCCGTAGACGAGCTCGCCGGTGGAGCTGTAGGGGAAGAAGGCGGCCATGAAGCCGAAGAGAACGAGGCCCCAGAGGGCGCCGAAGAGGTAGGGCATCCAGGAGGTGAAGTCGTACTTTGTCTGGCAGGCGAAGAGGGTGAGGAAGACGAAAATGCCCGCGGTGAGGACGACTGCGTTGAGGACAATTTCGGTCTTGTAGAAGGAGACGATGACGGAGATCGTGTAGGCCTCTGTGAGGGTGAAGAGGCCAAGGAACAGGAGGTTTGTCGGGTAGGACTTGCGTTTCCAGAAGGTGAGGAGCATGAAGACTATGGAGCCGAGGAGCTGTGTAGGAGAGAGGTGTTAGCTGGTTATTGCGTATGTTTGGGGTGGTCGTGAGGAGGGGATGGGGGGACTGAGGGACATACAGAGGCCCAGACGAGGCCTGGGTGAGACTGGATCCATGTCTTGTAGCCCTGGCTCCAGAAGCTGAGGGCGGAGACGATACCGGTGGCGATGAGCTGGACGGTGAGGATCGCGTAGACCTTGCGGATGAACTGGTTGCGGATGTCGGTTGTCGCTTCGGCCACGGAGCCGCCAAACTGTTGCGATGGATGTCAGTCCCTGGTTTGCTGGTGGAGGTTTGTCGCGACGAGATGGAATATCGATGACGGGAGGGAGGGAGGGGGGTCTTACCTTGAAGTCGTCGGGGATGTCATCGTCCTGGCTGCTGCGCGGGGCGCCGCCGCCGAAGAGGCGATCGGTGTCGGCGGCCGCGGAGGTCTCGGCCTGGTAGGCGGGGGGCGGCTGCGCGTAGCTTGTGCTCTCGTCCGGGTCGCTCGTCGGCGCGGGTGCGTATTTGGCGTTGGACATTTTGGAAGGCTGCTCTCTTGCTCTCTCGTGTTGTTCGCGCTACTGTGAGGAAGTCGAAAGCGGTTTGGCGATGTCGTTGGAGGGTTTGGGTGCGAAGAGGTGGAGGTGGAAGGGGGAAAGTTAGCTAGCGGCGCGGGTGTAATGGAAGGTCGTCGTTGTCGTCAGGATCATGTGGGGAGGGTGTGCAGTGGTGATGCGACCGGCGATTATGAGATTGTGGCTAGTTTCACTTGCTGCAGCTGCCTGGAGCCTGGGGTAGAGTGTGGCGGAGTCGAAGGTGGGGTCATGTGATGGGGGAACATGTGGCGTTGGAATGCACGGGGAGAATCTTCAAGGTTCTGCTTGGGTTTCTGCAAAGCCCCTTAGAAGAGAGTATGCACTATATCAGATTGCATATTACTATAAGAGGTACATGCATCCCAAGCATCCCTACTACCTTGTCGTCTCGTTCATTCCTGAACGCGTCCCCTTGACAGCAAGCGCGAACGCTAAAAACGGCCGCGAGGCAGGGGCACGCTTCTTTTCGTTCTTTTTGAATGATTCAATTTGAGCGGGCTTGGCAAACGCGTGGTCTGATGTTGCCATGTTGGGTAGAAGTTGCAGCAGCCAGCAAGCAAGTTACAGCGGTAAGCTCTTCAGCTGCACCATTCCTGTTGCCCCTCACCTTGGTGGTCTTGGTGCAAATCGCGACCGCTATTTCTCCTTTTTTGCGACAACAGGCAGCTGTTGTTCTTCAGCGAAACAGAGATGGGATGAAACGCGGCATCCGATATGTCAGTGTAATGGTCCGGCTGTCCTTCCGTGCATGGAACATTTCATGTGAGGAAGAGGCCAAATCTATTTTTTTTAGGGGGCGCTGTCTGCGATGCGAGGTCCGTCCGTATTCGTCTGGTCTTATTTTACGGATACGTAGAGTGCAGCCTCATTCATCAACCTTTTTTGTCATGGCTCAATAATTGATATGATGACGAACGCCTTTTTGTTTGGGTGGTGTCATCATGGACGCAAAAGAAGGTTTCTAGCACGGAAGGATCATGTAGGAGGACGGAACGCCTTGGGAGAAGTGACATCTTGCGGCTCTCTCGAATCTTTGCGCTGGGCGATTTAGTGTTCTGACGGCAGTAGGCCGACTCGCTCTAGAGGCGAGTCTGGGGAGAGTGTCGATTGGTTGGAGAGGGTGTGTGTGTGTGTGTGGTGTGTGGGCGCGGCGGCTAAAGGGGCTGTTTGGTACCTGAGAGTGACAGCATCTCCATGAGAGCGAAAAGTCGCTGGCTGGCCCTCGCGGCGGTGGTGGTGCTGGACGGGACGGGTTGACCAACAAACATTGTTTATCGGCGCATTGTCTGGTTGCACAGA
>JABGLZ010000996.1:15775-31531 GCA_014705045.1 Colletotrichum theobromicola | reverse complement strand
AAAACGGGGGGGGGCACACGGGAAGAGGAACGAACAAGTCGCAACACGGGACGCCCAAAAAGAAAAGCAAGGAGAGAAGAAAGTGATTGACAGGGGACTGGTATATGCCAAACGGCGATAACTTGATAAGGCGCTGGGGGGTGGAGGAAAATCACTTCATTTTAAAGTGAACGGGCAAAGAAGATGAAGATTGTCCCCTACCACCACCGTCTGTCACATTGGCGAATTGGCGTTCGTGCCTCCGCGGAAGGCCGACGTACTCTTTTTTTTCCTCAGATAGCCGCCAACTTGTAATATCTCGTAGCATGGACGACAATCGGCAGGGAAGAAGAGGTGGTCATAAACGAGATTCAATGACAATCCAATTGGGATCAATGGCTCGCCAAGGTCGAAACTTGTTGAGGAAAAGGCGACCCGCCGCTGCTTGTTTTTTCCCCTCCTTTTATCTTCCTTGTCTACGGCTATGAATACTCCTTGCGAGTCCTTCGCTTCCTCACAGTCTCCCTCCACGTTCAAACAGCGGCCCCTCCCCGTAGCATGTCTAGCGTTCTGTCCCGTCCTTGGCCCTTGGGCCTTGGACATTGCTGTTGTGTCTTTACCATGTCCCCCCGCCCATCTGCCAAAAGTCCAGTTTTTCGTCTAAATAGACTTCACCCATTGGCGTTTTTTGGAAGCCGAAGAAGCACAGGGTTGTGGCGGACTGGCGACGACGATGTTCATGGATTCCGACATGGACGAAGGTCAGAGAGAAAAACGTGGTACTTTGCACAAATGACACTGGCGGCGCGGACTGTGGACGGGACCAGAGAGCCAATGGTAGTCTCAATTTTAAGCTCCGTCCAATTCCACGACACGGCGCACTACGGCTGCAGGTGCAAGCAATGGGCGCACACACTCCCAAGTCACTCTCTGTGGACGGGACAGACAAGGCGGCGGCGGGATAGGGGTCCCCCACCATTCATTCCCTTCCCTCCAGCGTCCCTCGAATAGAGAGCGCAAAGCGAGTACGTACCCGTTTCATACCTTGATTTCGTCCATTGATGGGCGGAAGCCTGTGCGAATGGAAAGAACAGGAGGACCCCTGTGTCACGGTTGGCCCATTTGGTAAGGTACGGATACCTGCCCAGTGCTGCCCTGAAGTGCGCAACCTGGGGCCCTTTCCCTCCCGTCTTCTGCAAAGGTCGCAGATTGCCCACATCCCTTAGGTTGTGTTGCCTTTCCATCTTTTTTCCCCTGGTCCCTTTCCCTCTCCGCCGCCGTCTTGTTGCTCCTCCTCTGCGGATTTGCTTGGCTGCGTTGCTCACCGCCTTTAATGAACCCTCGCTGCCGCTGTAAAGAACGGGCGATCTGTGTGTGAGCTAGACCAACCCAGTCCTCCCCCTTGTCCAGTCCCAATGGCAGATGGCCAGGGGGGAAGTCGAATTGGTTGACGGTCAATGGCCAACCCTTTGGCGGGCGGCGGTCGACTGGACTCCTGGAGGGCCCGGCTGCTTCCCTCCCCGGGGACTGTGGACATGGATGGGACTGGATCACTGGACACCACACGCTGGGCCTTGAAGGCTACGGCGCGGTGCAAGGGGAAGGGCAGCACTGGACACTGGTGGTGCAAGGTGCAATTGTGGAGTGGAGCTTTGCGAGGCGAGTGGTTCAAACTTCAGCGCTGCTGTCCTGGATGGTGTTGCACCCTTCCAGCCCCGCGTACCTTGTACTTAGCAGCTCTCCAGGTCTCGAGCTAATCACGGTAGCAAGAAATTGCTCGCAAAAGGTATCCTCGACTTCTTATTTCCCCCACCCAACACCCAACCCACCTCACTTCGCGTCTCTCTCATCTTTCGCTCTCTCTGTCTCTTTCGCTCTCCAACGAGTCTCCAGTGACCGGCAGGACGCAGTAGCAGCACCACCTACCACCACCACCACTGAGCGCTGAACGAGAAAAGCACACCTTACACGGAGCACTTCTGCTGCACGCCCTATCCCGGCAGCTTTCTGGAGCAACAGAGCACATCCCAGTCAATCCTGGCCCCAGTACCTGTGTCCTCCTGTCCAGAGTTCCAGGTCCTGCCACCGTCTCCAAGGTTCGGTCTGCGTCTCCATTGTGTGCGACGCTGCCCTTACAATCCCATCTTCTCGATCTTCAACCTCCCTAAAACCGACCTGGACGTTCGTTTCCTCCCCTCCTCCCTCCCCTCCCGAGTCCACGAAGCAGAAAGCGCCCCCTTCGACCTCGAAGCGCTCTGCTCTCCAACACCAGCCAACTCGCGCCTGCAGGGAAAGCCTTTCACGACCGCCCGTCGTTGTCAACCCACCGCCGTCAACCAATTCGGCCCTGACACCACGGGAAAAGGGATAGTGCCTCTCGTCCTCCGCTCACCGACCATCACGGTCTTCCCCGCGACCTCAACCCGAGCTGTCGCCTTTCCAAATCACCCCATTGAGTTCCAATTGGGGCTCAGTCACAACCCAACATGGCCGACACCGCCGACCATGAGGCGACATCGCCAGTCTCCCCAATCTCCCCAGTCTCCCCCGTCTTCGACAAGCACAGCTCCAAGATCAAGCGCAACGCCAGCACCAAGCAGCTCAAGCTCATGAACGGCCCCCTTTACCAGCAGGGCCACAACAACGTCAACGTTGTCCTCGTGCGAAGGGTCAGGAGGAAAGATGACAGCGCCTGGAAGATGCTGAGCAGGTGGATGGTCGAGAACCAAGTCGGTATGTCTGCGTCTTTGTCCGCCTCCTTTGCTCCCAATTACCCCACACACGCGCCCGATTCCAAGCCACTGCCGGAGCAGCCCTATGTTCCACGGCAGACGACTGCTTCGAGACATTGTCTCCATGTGTGAGGTCGCGGACCATGCTAACGGTGGCTGCTTTCAGGTCTCTCCTTCAACCTTCTCGCCCTCCTCTTCCTCGCCCACTTCTTCATCCCCAAGGCGCAACCCCATACGATCAAGTTCTTCACCCTCTCCTACAAGAACCCCGAGACGGGCCTGTATGGCGCCGGTCTCGGCGATGCCTGCCTTCTCACCTTCTGCATCATTCTCTTCACCGGCCTGCGCGCCGCGACCATGGAATACGTGCTGGCTCCCTTGGCCAAGGGTTGGGGCGTCTCGAAGCGCAAGGACCTGACGCGCTTCAGCGAGCAGGCCTGGCTGTTGATCTATTACCTCGTTTTCTGGCCTCTGGGCATGGTCAGTGGTCCCAATGGCATGATTTGCGCAACGCAAGCTGACATCCTATAGTACATCTACAAGACGTCGCCTTACTGGCTGAACCTGAAGGAGCTCTGGACGAACTGGCCCCAGCGTGAGCTCACCGGCCTGAACAAGTTCTACATCCTGGCGCAGTGGTCGTTCTGGCTGCAGCAGATCATCGTCATCAACATCGAGGAGCGCCGCAAGGACCACTGGCAGATGTTTACGCACCACATCATCACCTG
This sequence comes from Colletotrichum theobromicola, assembly GCA_014705045.1. Classification (NCBI taxonomy): domain Eukaryota; kingdom Fungi; phylum Ascomycota; class Sordariomycetes; order Glomerellales; family Glomerellaceae; genus Colletotrichum; species Colletotrichum theobromicola. The sequence continues at coordinate 28,092 of JABGLZ010000996.1, read as the reverse complement.
CTCTCTGATCTCCGCTTGCTACGGCTACCACATGACCCGAGTTGGTAACTTGATCCTGGTCCTGATGGACGTTGTTGATCTCTTCTTCCCTGTATGTGTCATCCTCTCCTATTTGGCAGCCGCAGGCTAACAGTGCGCAGCTCGCCAAGTGCCTTAAGTACGTCGGACTGAACACCCTCTGCGACTTTATGTTCGGCGCCTTTGTCGTCTCCTGGCTCGTCGCCCGCCATATTTTCTACGTCATGGTGTGCTGGTCAATCTATACCGATCTTCCCGAGGCCATTCCCGAGTCCCAGGCCTGTTTCTATGGCAAAGCGCCCAACGTGGGTGGTCCCTTCCCTGCACCTGAGGGATCCAAGACATGGATGCTCGAGCCCTTTTACAAGTTCGACGGCACCGTCTGCTTCCCCAGCGTAATCAGGTGGTCTTTCCTCATCCCTCTCCTTGCCCTTCAGGTCATCACCATCGGCTGGTTCTTCATGATCATCCGTGTTGTCATGAAGGTCCTCCGCGGCGGAAACGCCGAGGACACCCGCAGCGACGATGAGGGTGAGGCTGAGGAGGAGGCCGACTACGTCTACGAGGAGGCGCAGCCCCTCGAGCAGGAGGTTGGAGTCGAGGACCTGGACCTCAAGAGCTGGGAGCGCAGGTCGGGCATCAAGAGGCAAGCGAGCGCCTCCGGTGTCAGCCTGCCGGGCCACAGCGATCGCAAGGAGCTTCTGGGCAGAATCGGCTGCGAGAAGCAAGTCGACTAAATCAGCATGACGATACTTGCAGTCTTCCATGGAGCATGAAAACGAGGCGTCACGGGGACGGAAGAGTGGCTAAAGACGTCCGGATGTACAAAGCTGGTGTGGGAAGAAAGGAGTTCAGAGGGCGATCGTGCTCGGGCCGGATGGGTACGACTGCCGCATTACTATTTGCTAGAAATTCATGTGTGCCTACACGCCTGGATGGCGGGCACCAACACAGGCATAGATGATATTTGGTTTGCTTTTTCAAAGACAAAAAGGGAAAAAAGAGTTGTGTGCGCGGGAGGTCCGGGAGAGGACCCGTCTCCGTCGCATTGGGATCTTTTCACACAGTCGGACGTATTGAGAAATGAACCAAAAAAGTATTTTGAGTTGATGCATGACGGGAATGCTGTTTGGTCGTGATGTTCAGTGACGTGTTGTCTAACGGCTGAGATTGATGCGCACGGGGGCCGGTGTGGTGGGGTCCAACGCCGAGTCGCCGTGCCGGAGCCGGTGATTGCCGGCGCGAGCTGGTGACTACGTACCATCCACGGAAGTTTGTTTGAAGTGATTCTGGCAAATAAGCCGCAACTGCCGCTTTCCACTTACAGACCTCTCTAGTCATCTTGTCTTCTCTCTCTCTCTCGGCTATATAATGTCCTCGGAAGGCATGAGAGACGCTCGCTCCTCAGCCAAATGGACTGGAAGGACCTGTCCTTCTGATGCGTGCTTCCAATCGCGTCAGCGTGTGGTTTTTGGATTTCGGTTGTCCTATGATAAGGCAGGCGGTGGTTGTGCAATTAAATCCCGGGAGATGTGTAGCACTGGGTGACTATCTCTGTCTGGTTTCGTTGGTGGTCATTGATTTGGGGAGTATTAAACAGAGAGTAATGCATGGGTTGATCTTAGTCTTAGCTACAGGGCGGTGATCTCTGTGGCGGGTGCTGAGAATGGTACCTGGTGATTCTGGTAAACAATCAAGCTGTCACAGCATGCTGCTATGATCTTTGAGAAATAGTCTACTAAAGTCAAGGTGCTTTTATTGATGAGGTGTATAGTGAATTCTATGTTCTTTATGTCAGTAAGCCCAGGCGACTGGGAGCTATTCTGATAAGTGCTTTTTTTTTAAGCCTTAATGTGAATGTATGTTCTGGCGACGTAACGAGCGTTAATGTGATTATGGCCAGCGCGATAATCCGCTACTAACCCATCCAACACTTTGAAAGAGAACGGTATTATAGTGGATAAACATTGCCCCCAGTCTTTAAGGGGCCTTTCTTAAGAGAAGTTGTTTATCTCTTAGCATTGTTTTCATCCAGTAGTTTTTAGTGAGTATTTTATATAAATTACGCTTGATTATACACTTACGTTGCCGTTTTTAGCTACAGCAAATGCCTTAAAGGGGAAAGAGAACATTTTAATCTAACTTGAATGAGCTGAATTTCCTTCATCTGGTGGCTAAACTGTTAGATTTTGCCTTTAAACTTCTTAGAAGTCAACTCGTCCTAAGCATTTTAAAGGCGGCTATGCTTGTGGTGCTCTCATGACGATGCCCTAGGTGCCCAGTGTCATTTTGCGAAGGCCGAGCAGTCAGACAGACAGTGGTGACGAAAGACGTCATCTTAGGGTTCGACGTAAGAATAATTTAGCCACTGCAACAGGCTTCCCTCTGGGTCGCGTTCTTGATGCGCTTTTGGCTGCGTATAAATGCCCGCTCCTGTAACCCGTAGCTTCTTCCCGCCAGCCAATGCCAAGGTGGAGAGAGAGGTGAATCCATAGTCGCAGAATGGTTCGCTGTGATTGAGCAGCGAAGAGCGTACCCCAGCTGAACCATGTTGGGAAGGGTGTAGTTTCGAGCGGGTTGAATGATGCAGTTATAAGATTCTCGTTCTGTTGCTCATCTTTTTTCAATTCCATGGTATTCAAGTTAAGAATACGTTAATAGCTGGGTTTGTTGTTCCCTACTCGCCGACTACAGCGTGGACCGAGTCATTGTAACTCGCGTTGACGTGCATGCCCTGTGTCGACTTATTGAATTTCTTGGAACTATCGTCACAGCTTATTTTTTGTGTTGTTTCTAGTGGAAATAAGAGGTAAAGCAGTTACGAATGTAATTTTATAGCTGGATGTACGTTCCTGAGATGATTAGTCTTAGAAGGCTATAGATGATGGTCTCTAATGATGTGCTGTTCCGGCGCTTGTCGTTGAAAAACGAACTTCTTCCTACTGCAACGGAATTATACAAGCTCTGTGATACTTGGAGCTCAAGTGAGTGGTTTTATTATATTATATACCCGCGGGGTAAGACTAAGATAACGAGAACACTGATGATGGCAATGTGATTATACCAGCACTGATAGGGCCTAGAGAGTCGTGAACTCAAACTACTCTTTGACAATGGATCCCTGTAACCCAGGCAGCATATGTAGTTTGGTTAGCGAAAATCATTCACAGACTAAGGTTCCATAATGACAAAACTCTTACACGTTGAGCTTTCTGAGACTTCTTGAGTCAAAGCTTTTACTACTCGGAGGATTCCCTCCAGCTAATGTAGGAACGAGAATCCCGGAGCGCGAGGGAACAGCATACATCACAGAACCAAAAAAAAAAAAAACACAGTAGAGTTATCGAGATCATAGAAACTGCAGGGACAACCAGGAAGAAGTGGGAAATACGGTGGCAGAACTCAGCTGCAGGCTTCAAGATTTGAGGTCTGTTTCGAGTTGGAACCCGTAGAAGTTAAGTTGGTTCTCCGGCACCCCTGATAATGTTGTGGTAATAAAAGAAGAAGCAACATTTCTACGAGAGTCTATTTACAGTTCAAAAGCCCAGTAAACCCAAGCCCCCTTGGTTCTTCTTCCAACAAGACTACTAGGTATGCTGCAGTCTAGTTGGGGCACGAGCCAGTGTAGCGCTCGCAGTTCGCCTTGAAATTAGTATCCGGGACCTCTTTGCCGTTTTCAATCTTGAAATAGAGTCTGGCGCAGTCGGCATCAGTGATGGTATGGCTCAAGATGCACTAAGATGCAATAGTCAGCGCGTGCAACCAATACCTAGTACTTTGCGTACTAGCGGAATGTGTGTTTGGAGCTTACGCCATTGATATTATGAACCTTGTCGTTGCAGAGCGCTCCCCCGAAAGCCTTGCAAACGTGGGCGGCAGCAACGATCTCGGGCCTGTTGACGTTGAAGCAGTTGCACATGTAGGCGTTGGCGGTTGCTGCGCCGCTGTTCGGTGACATTCGTTAGTTAATTCAAGTCTGAGAGAGCAAAGCTACTGGAGCTACTGACATGACGGCGAGATAAACGGATTGAAGAAACTTCATGGTTCGCGGAGTGTGAAGTGTTGAACTCAGAGTAGGACTGTAACGATTGCGATGGGTTATCAGACTTAGACGGCGACTGTTGAGGAAGCTGACGGACTTATATCAACAGAGCAGTAGTAGGTTGATATGACAATGTCTGAGTGACTCGTAAGAGGGCTAGCTTCACACACGAGTTCCTGCACGGAGAAGACGGAAATTGGAGATCACCAACCGAGTCAGAATCATCTAAGTCGAACTTCCGAGGAGTTTACAACTTCGACATCCCACTGGGCCCTAAAAAAGCCTGTGGCTCACGGCTTGCTGCTAAGTTTTCCATCGTGAGCACGGAATGCCGGAGAAGCTGCCACGAAGCATTTAGTGAATGAAGAATCTAGCAGTTAGAAGACATGCTTGGAGGGACGAATTTCAGAAACTTCTCGTATCTTGAGCAAGTGTGCAAAAGTCCTCTGACAGCCCTAAGCTAGTCAAATTATCCCACAACTATCCCACCGGTCTTCAGAGATATTTCCTCACGTGAGATAGCTTCAATCTAGCTTGGGACTTTGGATGGGCCTGTATCCAGATATCAGACTTTTGAACGCAAATTGAAGACATCAATGCCCGAGTTTGGAATGCTTTGAAGCGGATCAAAATACTTTTGCGATTGATGCTAGAGTCATCACGCCAGCTTTGAAGATACCATGCCGTTCCGAACATAAAAGGCCATGATTCTGTCGTTCTCAACTAACGAAACCCTCATCTTCTTTCTCATCAGAATATTCGTTCATTCTTCGCAGTCATCTTCAGCTCGACCACTGTTCGTTCACTTTCAAAATGAAGACATCGAACCTCATCACTGCTCTTGCCCTTGGCGCAGTTGCCTACGGCATACCTGTCGCCGAGGGCCCTGTTACCGAAGAGCTCGTACCAGCAGGCAAGAAACTCCCTTTCTGTACGAATCTTACAGACAGAATCTTACCTTTAACAGGACCGGATACCTGGACTCCCTCGCCGGCTGATTCGATCAGTCTTGGCAACCTTGCTTCCATCGACGTGTCCAGTAGGTTACCTGATCCACGGCCAACGTAGAATGTTGACTCACACGGCGCGCCAGATATCCAGCCCGCAGCCGACAACGAAAACATCAAGGAACGCGGCCTCGCCCCCTCCACGATCGCCGGCCCGACTTTCCACCCCGCCTGGCTCCCCCGAGTCCGTCCCGCCGCCCAGGCCATCACGATCGCGGGCCACGCGCTCCTGATGACAGCCTGGATCGATGCCCAGAACCGCATCTGCATCATTCTTGACGTAGCCTTCCCGGGTAGGTCACTATGTCAACTGCCGTGCTATGCCATTGTTAGGTTATGCTGATGCTCGCTCTGCTCAGGTCTTCACGGCACCGTCATCGCCGGTGTGCAGAATCTGCACAACAACCTGGCTGTCCTTCCTCACGTCTTTGAGCTGGGAAAGACATACGTCGCTCCGGACAACCAGGCGGAGATCCAGCCTGGCGACACCTGGCGTTGGTTCTGGTTCAAATGAGCACGGCAGCTCATGATGTGGTCAGAGACTGGCTTTTGGCTGCAGAGTCAAGCTGTGAAGTCTGTACCAATGTTAAAGCCTGACTACTATTGAATGGCTCATTGTCGTTCTGGGATTCGCCGAGCATGGAATGGTCAGTGGGATTAGTATAGTGAGTGCTTGATGGAGTGAACCATTTCAACTTCAACAGCGCATACCTTAGATTGAGATACTTGGCAGAAGATCGTACTTTTCAGTCAGAAGATGTCTATGATTAGTGTGTAGAAAGTGATACATGAATGTGCACTACAGCAAACGTCTGTAGTAGTAATGGATACAGCGAGTCTCGCCAGTCCCTATCAACCGGATGACCGTCAGTCAACACCAGTCTTTCAATACAAAACGCCGCTTCGCACTAGGATGACGTATCAAGCTATTCAGCCGAAGGCCCTCGCACTTGGACGGTGGCAGCGGCCACGTCTTCTCGCCGTCATGGTCATAAATGGCATCATCATCCTCGCTGTCGTCCCAGTACGACAGAGTGTTCTCCGCCGTTTCCACTGTATGCGAAAGTTGACGACGCGGGCCAGCAACCTTCTGCCACATCTTCAGAGTCTTGTTAACTGCCTTTACAAGATTGGCGGATGGGTAGTAGACTTCCTCTCCCCGATGTCCCATGGACGTCTCCATAGTGATTTGCGCCCGGTCGCCCTCGACATTGTACCAAAAGAGGGAATTCGTTTCCTCAGTTTCGGACCATATCTTCATGGTCTACAGCTTTGGCATACGCAGGGCTAGGTTTGCGGCGTCCCAGAGCAGCTGATCAGGTAGCATGGTGGAGGTATCTCTCGTATATCGGGTTGTGAGGGCTAAGCGCCTCAGCTCCGGCCAGGGCGCGTCCCCCGAAGTGTCTTGCACCGCCAGATCTTCGAGAGCCCGCGCAAAGAAGTCGCCGGCATCGACTGCATGAGATAGGGATAGTTCTCGAAGGTTGCGGCAACGCAGACTCGCTGCTACCGCGGCTGCCACGAGCTTTTTATTAGGCTGAACTTTTCGGGAACGTGTCCCAGGGGTAACATGTGTTTTTGCTGGAGGTACTCTGACCGTGCTTCGTACAGAGACAGCGACTGGATAGAGGATGGCAGTTTCCGGAGCAGAGCTATGTTGGCCTTTTGGCGCCCCTTGGCGTCTTTCCCGATGGCCTGCATGGGCTCGTAGACGACGCGTTCGAGACCTCTCAAGCGCTTCAGAAGTGTCTTGATGACTTTCGCCGAGAAGCCCCGCGTTGCGCTGCGATTCACCGCAAGCTGACGGATGAATGGGAGCTTTGGGAGGCCGAGGCTGATGTTTTCGAAATCCAGGAGATTGCCAACGACGCGTTCTTTTTCGCCATTTGGGTTTGCGGTCAGGTACATAGCCGCGGCCGGATTTTTCATTACAAGTGTTATCATATCTTGAGCATGGCGAATGTGGTCGTTGCGCAAGTAGTGAGCGTCGTGCTCCACGTCCGGGAAGGAGTGATACAAGTCGCTTTGGGAGCCGGCTCGTATCTCAAGGCCGAGTCTGTAGTCGCATGACGTGTCGTCGTTCCAGTCTCTGGGTATGGAGAAGATGTGATGCACGGCCATTGTGAAACGAAGATTGTTGTTCACAATTTCGTTGTCCAACTCCGGTCTGCCGCACAACAAGCAATCTTATCGATTCAGCATAATCTCGAGGGTGATGCTCTTGAGCAGTTTCCGTCGATGGCCGGTGACAACCTTTTGGAATGTTGAAAGCTCAGACTTCATATGATAAGTATCAGCAGACAAATGGAACCATTTGAGGCGGAGAGACTTTGAAAGTGTGTTCCTCGATGAGGGCCTGCCACTCTGAACACACAGTTGCCCAGGACGCCAAATCCGGCTTGTATGAGGGATCGTTGATGAGGTTGTCCAGAATCATTCCTTGGATTCCTGCGGGAAGCCTTCTCCATACTAGACGACTGGAAGGTGAAGATTTGTCTGTGCCAGTCGTTTTTCTCTTCTTATTCTTCTTCATCTTGTCCTTCTTCTTCTTCCTCTTCTTGCTGCCGTCATCGTCGTCGTCGTCGTCTTTGAGTGGTCGATCGAAGTGTTGTTTGTCCCGTTGTTACCAGTCAATTAAACGATCTCGGGTCGCGGAAACGGCGCTTTCAAATTGGTCGTGACGCTGGCAGAGTACAAACTGGCCAAAGACATTGTGGTGGCTTCCGAGATGTTGACTGGTGTTTTTGAACTTGGATAGACTGAGCAGCATGTCAGGAATATCAGGTCGCAGTTTCAAAGCGTGGCGGCGCGTTCCGCGTCGTATTTCGCGTAAAGTGATTGCCAGGCCGAGGGGAAAGTGCTGATGAGGGTACAGGACATTACTACAATATTACCCCTGAAAGAGTGTCAACGTGGTACTTTGACCCAGCAAGTGCATATTACTAGCCAAAGTTTGACGACGAACGGAGAATCTCTGCTAAGTAACTCTAGAGGATGTCTACTTTATGGCGCAGTTTTTCTGGGAGGATAACAGATTTTCAGGAGTTGTATTGTACAAACTAAACAACAGCCGAAAGTCTGTTACCCTGCACACCGATCGCAAAAGCAATGAAGAGTATGAAGTCAAGCAGAACGGATTATCCCATTCGTCACGAAACCCCAGACTCTCATATACACTTGTGGGGCTGAAGTACAAACGCTCAGGGGCTGCATCACTGTCTTTGGATGAAGCCCGGCGCAGCCCAGTTGTGTGATTGAAAATTGGGGAAAAGGAGCGCCTTCCTTTCCATACCTTTGTAGGAATTCAGCCCTCGGCTGCTCTGCCCAACCTAAGACTGAGCCTGTCTGAACGTGGCTTTGTTTTTCTTCATGACTACATGTGCAGAATGATTGGCTATGCTACAAGAGGTTTCATAATGATTTTACGACTGCTTCGATTGACTTTTATGATTGGTGTTGGTGAACGCTAGGCGATTGCTTTGGATTTCGAATCCACCGCGATTGAAGCTCAGGAAGTTTGAGCCGGGCGGCATTCCGTAACGATGAACGACTCACATATCTGCGTTTACTATTGCTACATCTAAGGTAGCCAGTGCTCTGCCCGTTGTATGATGCCATTCCCCCAGGAGGCTACAACAAGGATCAAGAGACCGCCCTGCGACTACGAAGAAGAGGCAATCCGGAGCGGGAATGGGTTGCCATTTACAAAGTTCTGTTTCCCGATGTCCCGGAGGAGCTCGATCCGAGTCCATGCGAGGCCTGTCTACCTCTCATGTGTTACAGAGCCTGTTGCCGTATCCGATCCTTAGTGTATGCAGATTATGATGATGATGAGATGAAGTTGAAGCTTCTTCAACCTAGAGAGCCGTTTCGCTTCCAACGACACATGGAACTTCCCGTTCCAACTTCCACGATCAGTCGTACGGCTTTTTGAACAGGAGGTCGTCGAACCCCCAACGTCTCTCAACACTCCTTTGCGTACTCAACTTGTCGAAAATGATGCCAGCGCTGTTACAGAGGCATCTCAATCGTGCCGACAATTACTTTAGAAAGTCCACATACTGAAGCGAAAAGCCCTTCTGTCCTCAGTTAATCATTCAGCTTCGCTCAAAAGCCCCAGGTAGTTGGCGATACAGAGAGTATGCTCTACCTGCCGACATCTACGCTCTGGTATGGCCCATTCAAATCTCAAGCCGGTGTGCAACAATGCGATGGTCTAGACTACGGATCAAATCATCTTACTGGTGTTCACGGCACGCTGGAACATCAAGACAAGGTTTCGGGGCTTGGGCACGAGGGGACTGTGGATTTCCTGGGCTTAGACATGAGCCTCTTCGATTGGAACTTTGATCATGATACCTCTTTCCAAGACCCATAGGGCCCACTGCGGTATACGCAAAAAGAGAGAGAGAGAAAGAAACATATGGGAAAGGGGACAGATTCTGCTTTGGCGCTTAGGCCGACCTAAGTCACTGCCTCGATTACAAACTTCTTCTGTTTGGAGACTTTGCCACCCGGGCAAAAGCTACAGCTACAACTTCAGAGTTGAGCAAAAGTTTTCTCATCCCAAAAGCCCCAACATTGTCTTGAATGTTACTAATGTTGTGACTGCTACTGTCTTGTTGGCCTCGTCCTCCTTGTCACATTAGATCGTAGTCCGTCAGCATAGCAAAACCCCTGTCTTGAAGTTTGTTACACGTCTATTATCGCTGCATGCCATGAATTTAAAATACACATATGAAACGACGAGCCTCCAGAATGTACACTATCGTCCTCAGCCCTGCTGACTTCTCCCGCACACCCTTAACCGTAGTTCAGCTCGAACCGGGTGGCGAACCCAGCTTCCGTCGGCTCAACCTCCTTGACGGGGTGAAGAATCATCGGCGGCAAACAAGGCCGGCCGTGCTCAACCTCCCAGTTTCTACCGCCGATGTCCGTATCAACGTAGCCCATCCAGTTGTTGTACAGCCTGGAAGGGGGCTCTGCGCGGTAGTACCACGTCGTTCCTTGGTACCTCCTCTCTCTTCCGTAGCCGAACGGACTACCCTCGCCGCCACTGCCCAGATCCCCAGAATTGAACCACTTGTCCAAGAAAGCGCCGTTCCAGGGACGGTCGAACCAGGTAGGGTGCGGGGCGAAGACGGCCTTGAAACCGTGCAACAGAGAAACGGTCTGAGGGGTCATTTCCGATGCAATGTGGTTACCGCGCAAGTTCTCAACATGCATGATATCCAGGAGACGCTTCGAAAGGCGGGACTGCGTCACAATCGTCGTCCGGCGCGGGAGGGTCCTGGGGTCGGGGTTCTCCTCATCCTGGTACCCCCAGATGTTATCGCCGAAGATCCAACTGCTGTTCACCGGGTTGAAGATGGGCCCCAGCGTGATCAGGTCGGCGTCCTCCCCGACGCCCCACTTGTACGGGTCGTCTTCGGGCTTCGCGACCGGCGGCTTGGGGCCGACGGGGTTGATGAAGGAGACCTTGGGCGGGCCCCAGACCTGGCTCTTGCCGCGCGTGGCCTGCTCGGTGTGCAGACGGAAGTCGGTGTCGTAGTCCCCGTGGAAGGCGGGGATGTAGTACCGCTCGTTGCGTTCCCACAGGCCGCGCCGCGGCTGGTTCCTGGCGAAGCCCTCCAGGCGTCGCACAAAGTCGTAGTTGTGCCCGACGACGCGGACGTCCATTTCCCAGTTCCAGATGAAATCAAACTCGGGGTGGTCGATGCTGAATTTCTGGACGGAGAGCCACTGCGCGTGGTGGACGGTCCGCTCCTCGGCGTCCGTCAGAGCCGTGTAGATGTCCCACACGGCCTGGTCGTTCCAGACCTTGGTCATGCTGTGGAATTCCTTGGGGATGTGCTTGTCGAGCACGTTCTGGCGCTCCTTGTCGTCAAAGATGTTGACCGAGTCGTCGCGGACGTGCAGCAGGAGGAACACCTCGTACTCCCCGCCGGAGCGGAGCGAAAGCTCGGAGACGAGGGCCCTGATCACCTGCTTGTCGTTCTCCGTGTACTTCTTGCCGGTGTACGTTCTCAGCAGCACGGCGGTCCGGGTCTCGTGCGCCGCGTTCTCCCGCGCGTCCAGCTCGCCACCCTCGTCCCTCTTCTTCATCTCGTTCCCGTACTTGCTCGCAATGTCCTCGTACGCCGTGATGAGGTACTCGTTGGGCTTGCCCTTGCCGAAGCGGGCCGCGTTCTGCTCCGCGCACTTCTTCTGCAGGTCGCCCCATTTGATGCTGTCCCAGTCGATCGGCAGGCCCGTCTTGGCGTGCAGCTGCGGCGTGAGCCCGTACTGCCCGAGCCTCGTGTCGCGCTCGTAGCAGATGTCGCCGTCCATGTCCATGATGTCGAAGCCGCCCATGCCCGGCTTGGGGAAGTCGCGCGGGTGGCCCTTGAAGACCAACAAATCTTCCACCGGCTCGCCGAGCGCGCCGATACACGGCACGTAAGCCGCGCGGTGCGTGTTGTTCCACTCGTCGCTGTTGTAGTCCGGGTACGGGTCGAAATGGACCGGCCGCTGGTTCGCGGCCCAGGGCTGCTCCTCCGCGGCGGACTGTCTGAAGCGGTCTGCGAACTTGGCCGGGCGATCGTCCTTTCGGCTCAGAGAGTTGAGCGTGTTTCCGTAGATCGCGCCGCTGCCAGGGAGTCTGATTACGAGGTGAGTCTTGTCTGCGTTTCGATGGAAATGGCGATGATGCCCGAGTCAGTCTGCGGCACTTACTTCTTGGCGGCCTCATATTCCCTCGCGAACTGGTCTCGCAGCTGCTGCTCGTGATGTGACCGGGCAGCCTCCGCCTCCTGCTCTTTCTTCTTCCTCTTGGCCTCCGCCTCCTGCTTCTCCTTCTGCTTCTTCGCCTCCTCCTCGATCTTCTTCTTCCGCTGCTCCTCCTCTACCTTCTTCTTATCCTCAACCTCATCGTGCACTGGCACGGTCTGCTGCTGGTCCTGTTGCTTCTCCCATTCCTTGACCCTCTCGTCCTCCGCCGCCTTCTTGTCGTCCTCCTGCTTCTTCAGCTCGCCGTCATCCTGCTTCTTGGCGTCGGCGTCCACCGGCGTCGTCTTTGGCTGCTCCGGCTTCCACGGCTCAGTGAGCGGCACCACCGGCTTGGTAGGCGTCTCCTCCGCCAACGTCGCAGCGTGTCCGTGGCGCCAGATGGCGACGTTCCGTCCGTTGCGGATGTACGCCGTCCATGATGTGTAGAAGAGAAAAGCGGCCACGGCCAGGAAAATGAGTGTCTTGGGTCGGGCCCTGGCCCT
>JABGLZ010000996.1:0-11330 GCA_014705045.1 Colletotrichum theobromicola | reverse complement strand
ACCAGTCCCCCCGCTGCACCATATCCCACACGCCCCCCTTCTCCTCCACGCTCTGGTTCGTAAACTCCCCCGCCGCCCACAGCTCGTCGTCCCGGTGGCCCGTCACCCACACATGGTGCCGCGCGAACTTGGCCCTCTTGCTCACCTGGCTCGCCTCGTCCGCGAGGATCAGCTGCGTCGCGCTCGGCAGGAGCTTGTACGCCACGTTCCGCCCGCTCACCGCGTTCCGCTTCCGCCGGTTCTGCATCTTCACCACCCTGTTCACCCGCGGCTCCGCGTCCACCCAGCACGCCCGCTCCACCTCCCGCTTCACCACCCGGTAAAAGTTCCCGTACGGGTTCGTCCGCTCGTCCATCGCCGCGGGGACGCTCTCCTCCACCGCGACCCCCGTGTCCCCGTCCGCGTACGAGTCCACCGCGGGATCGATCCGCACCGCGAACACGTGCTGGTGGTTCTGCGCCAGCACCCCGTCCGCCACGACGACCCCGTACTCGCTCTCCGTCTTGCCCGCGTCCATCGCCACCACGCTCATCACCCCCGTCGCCCGCGTCTCCAGCGTGATGCCCCCCGCCGTGTCGAGCTTGTACGCGAAGACGTACTCGTAGTTCGCCAGCGTGACGACGCACTGTACCACCAGCTCCCGCAGCCGCGTCACCACCGCCCGGTTCGTGCGGAAGTTGGTGTGCTTCCACCCGATCCCGTTGTCCTGCTCGTGCAGGCACACCACGGCCTTGGCCACCGTCGGGTTGCCCTCCGCGTCCGCCAGCAGCGCGTCAAAGTAGTGGATCGCGCCGAGGCAGTCGCACCCGAGCTCGAGGTTGTTCGCGACGCGCCCGAAGCCGCCGTCGCCGAGGTCGAAGGCCTGTTTCCGCTGGAACGGCGGCCGCGGGTCGCCGTAGGGGACGGTCAGCTCGCTGTAGCTGAGGCGGAAGAGCACGGGGCGGTTGTCGTAACAGAGGTCGTGCAGGACGGCGCCCTCGCGCGGGGTGAAGCCGAGGCGGAAGCGCCACTTTTGCCAGGACACGAGGTTGTCGCTGTGCACCGTGAAGCTGGCGCCCTCGGGCTGCGTGATGTTGATCGGCTTCAGGTCCGCGCGCTGGGGGATGTCGAGCAGTTCCGGGACGTACTCCACGCCCGGCGAGACCGTCTTGGTAAACAGGGCTTTGGGGCCGGAGGATGTGTCTCTGGGTTGCGGGTGCAGGGGGTCGTCTTTGCCGCCCGTGGCAAGACGGTCGACGCGGACGATCTTCTTGGTGGTAAAGTCCATGACAGGAATGATGGGAATTGGGTAGGCGTAGTGGTTCGAGTCCCGGTTGTTGACGGAGGCGTCACGGGCGAAGACAAGGCCTTGCATTGTGCGCGGGATGGCGCCGTCCGAGGGGTCTGGACCGCCGTAAGGCCAGGGGTCGATCGTGACCGTGAAGTTCTCCGGGAGGGAGAACTCTGACATTGCGTCTTTGAAGAGGGTAGAGGCGATGCAGGCGTCTTGGAAGGCGCCGAACTCGTCGCTTTGATATCGTGTCAGTGTGGGCAAACATGACATTTAGGAACGCGGCTTACGGGGTGTAGCCAGTCTGGGACTCTGGTTTGGCCACGATGCGCTCGGTTTCCGTCTTCGTTTCGAGGTCGACGATGGACGTTGTGTATTCCGGGAGCTTCCCGTTCTTGACCACGTCGTACTGCAGCCGCGCCCGTCGCGGAGGCCGGAGCGTGCTGTCGTTGAGGGTGCCTTCATGCTCGGCTTGCAAGAAGGGAATGAGCTCTGCCTTCTTTGGTTCTTGCAGGTAGATTGCGCGGAAGAAGAGCGCCACTTCGGAGGTGTAGAGATTCTTCACGACATCGCGGGCGTGCTTAAACTCGCTCTCGGAGAGGTCTTTCAGCGGATGGACGGCCATATTTGCACAGTCACGTGTGATTCTTTGAGAATTGAGAGCGGTTGACTGAGTTGGGCGAGGTAGTGGCAGCGGCCAGCCTTATCTAGACCTCAAGGGGCGGCTGGGCGAGATGCAATGCGGGGGATCTTGCAGTAGTCTGGTGATATCGAGCCATTCAAACGCCTGCGGTATGCGACGGTTATCTTGGCATGTGACCACTGACATGCCGCCGCTTCCTCTGGGAAACACAACTGTACATAGGATTCCCGCGATTGCTGAACCAATGTGGCCAGCATAAGACCGTGATGGCGGGGTATTTGGTCTTGTCAAGATGATAGCTTCATCATGGTGGGGTAAGCTGCCGCGCAATGTCCAATCCACGAGCTCATGAGCTGTAGTTTTCTCCAACCTTTTTGGAGATCTCGTCGTCTCCTGGGGCTGATCTCCTGCCGCATTGGGAAAGTCCATGCGGTGCAGCAAGGCGATTGGCTGCGGCCTCCATCGGCGTCTTGAGGTGTTGTTGGTGTCGCCGCTCAGGATGGCGTACTACTAATCTGACCTGGCGAGGACGAACTTCTCCGGGCGCCAGCCGAAAGATTAGAGAGCCTTACGACCCAAGGCCTGTCTTCTGCATCATTGCATCTCGTTTGTTGTGTGATTCTTCAACCGTGATGTTTTCCGTGCCATTCAGTGGTCGTGGAAACGACCGCCACACGGCCCGAAGACAGTTGCGTCAACGACGGCCCAACGTCAGAGCCGTGCATCAACATGGCATGGGCAGATCTGCAGGAAAAGAAGATTAAGATTAAGCTACGTTCGAAGCATCCGATTCATCTGACCTCGAAGGTCGCAATACGCAATGCTGGCTGTCCCTCAAACCCGAGCGTTGCAATCCGGATGGAGGCCGGTCCATAGTCGAGTATCAAGAAGTGGTGGACAAAAACACCTCGGCAGGCTGGGCCCGTGACACGGCATACCGAAGCTGCACGCTGCCGCCCGGTCAGACGGTAGGCCGCTCGTCCATTGCACGTCTCGGCACATGAGACCAAGAGGTTTTTTCAAACGAAAGACCGTTGATATGACGCTCAGAGACACGTCCCGCGACCCTGAATATGACCCCCGTGTAAGGCAAGGTTTGTAGATCCACATAACCAGGGTGGACGACGGCTAGGACGACAGCAAGGACGGCCTTGTTGAAGAGCCGCATCGAGTATATGGGATAGCTCGGGTCGAGAGTTTGGGCTTGAGTTGTTTCGTATACAAACACTTGTTTGAAAGAAATGCCCTTTCTTCAAAATGAGAAGGCACCACTGTAGAGCTTAAGTTGTCATGACCGAGTCCGTGGTGAAGGTTGAAATGACAATCGACAGCGGAACGTGCGTGGTCGTCTCTTGTGCGGCAAAACAAACTTCGGATTAAGCAAGTCATCATATGGCATTATCAAGCTCCCCTGGACAAGGTCATATTCTGATCGGCCGTCGTCCACCGAGGCATGACTCGATCGGCAGGAGTCATCCGCCCGACCGGGTCGCCGTTACCTGCGGCTTAGGTTGAGGCTATCTGAGATAAAGCAGTGGACCGTCATTTGGGAGGAAAAAAGAAGAGAGGACCGAGATGTGTTACGTGGACGTGGTTTTTTCTCGCAACGGCCGACCCTTCTGGTGGTTGCCGATTCGGGGGCTGTGGATGGCATCAGTCTCGAGATGTGGACGAGGCCGGTCGCTGGGTCTCTAGTGTTCGGATTTTAGTCATCCGCCTAGAGCCGAGGCCGTCGGATGCACCCGGCGGGCCACTCATCTAGTAGATGCATCGTGAAATGGCTTGCGTGGCATGGCGATGTCGCAGGCGACAGGGCGGGAGAGCGGAATGTCTGGACTTTTCCATAAGACATCGGACGGAAGTGGAGGGCGCTCAGCCCCAAACGCGGGAGTAAGGTTGATGCTGTTTGATGTCAGGAATTTCTTGTTGTGGGCGCACTGCATTTTGCAAGTGATGTGCTACAAGCAGTAAGGGAGCGTCTCATGTCTGCATGCTTGGCGAAACGGAGACGGTTCGGACTGAGGACGGCACTGGAGTGGTGTTCAGGGCTCTAGGCGGTGTTTGGTGATGCGATGGCTTGATGCTGCGTGGGGTGTTCATGTCCTTTAACATGTTATGACATGAGAGTGGCCACTTGGCGTTGATGCCACGAAACAGGAGAGGACACGCCCAGCTTGGGGTGAACTATCATGGCGGTAGGTAGTGACGAGGTGGCCGTTCCGTGTCGCACGGCAGTTCAGGAAGAAAAGCGGAGAAGGTTACTTCAAGAGCAACAAGTTTAAAGGTGCGCCGTGGGCTGCTATTGGTCCATTTGTATGCTGCGGATTTGTCCTTGGTTGCTGAAGAGGCTTGATGAGGCTTGAAGGGCAGAAGCGGTGGCCGACGTCTGCGAACCGTATTCGTAGAGGCAAGGCACAATACTGTGTTTGACGGCGTCTGGGCTCTGGACAGCCGTGGTCTGGAAGAACCGATGCTGCTGCAGCCTGCAGGTGCTGAAAAAGGCATGGCAGGCTTGTTAGAGCAATGGAGAGTCAGTCAGTGTTGAGAGGATGAACGCCGAGGTGGAGGTGCAGATTGATACCTATTTTAGGCGGTGTCCATCCAGGGTGCTCCCTTCTGAAACGCGCCAATTTATCTGATGTCGTGATGGCCTGGGGATCTCCATGATTGTTTTCTGGGTCGCTGGCTCGCTCAATTGACATTCTTATTTCTCCTTCTCGATCTTTTTCGGGCCTCCCTGTCGTCCATGGACACGCCGAGATCCGCGAGGGCATCCACAGGACGGATCCCAATTACCAGAAATCTTGACGGGGCCCCTGTTCGGGACACCGAAGCGAAAGGAGGAGAAGAAAGAAGATACTTGGTACGTGCCTCTTCTGGGTCCAAGGAACGGATAAGGTACGTACTGCGGTATCGTCAGGGGTCAGCAGCGAAATCAGCGAGTGCCTGGGCTTAGGTAAGGCACCGAGAAAGGAAAACACGTGGAAGGAACTCCCAGGCAGGACTTGGCATTGAAGATGGCAAGACGAACAGCAGGAGCGCAGAGACCAACTGATTCCACCTGCCACTCAGTGTCTGTTCTGACTCCCTCATGTGCATGATGATCTATCCCACCTGCGTAAGGTATTCGTACATACGTATTGCAATACCACCTCAACCATGGAGGAGGTTGACTCCTAACCGTGCGCATTCTTTGGGGATGTTGGCATTCCAATATCCAACCTTTCAAGGAACGGGCATTGCTTCTTGCAGATTGCTCCGCCAAGGCCACATCAGGCTAGACGTCCGCCGTCCCACGACTCGTTCGTTGAATGTCTGCTTCCAAGTTCTATTAAGCGGCCCAAAATGTCCGGCGACTGACTTCCACATTCGAACCGAAGGCTTGCTCAATCTTACGAGCACAGCACACACACTTTCCCCCTCTCCTTACTAAGAGCAAAAGTGCAGAGTGCATTTTGACGCGACGCGATACGAGACTTGCACGAGACGGGCGAGACGGGCGAGACGGACTCGAGTCAATTGACGAGACGGGACTCTTTGTCTGGACCGCCGCCGTGTCTCCCGCTCCCCGTCCCCCCGTCTCACAGTCACCCTCACTCGGCAGCTCTTCCCGAGCACAGATCCCGCGATGCTCATTCGTCATCGTCATATCCGTCGGCAGATGGCGTAAGTCTCTAGGCACTTTCACTCTTCGGATTGTTTGTATCCGTCCCGTGTCCCGGCTTCCAGTGCTTCAGTGATCCCATTGCCTCGCTCGCCTTACCCGTCTGCCACCAAACCACACAGGCTTGTTCGTGCCCGCAATGCCCATGCACACATACACAGCGTGGTCGAGCACGGGGATCCCATCTCTTGATGTCTTTCCCGTCCGTGCAATCCGCCCTCCCGTGCTGTCTCATCCGTCGTCTGGCCTGTCTGGCCTGTCGAGTCCCCTGGCAGCAGCGCCAAGCGGCCAAGTTGCCCGTCAGCACCGGCGCCCATCCATCCATCCACTAGGGACTTGGGAAGCACTGCGCCGTAGCATTCACGCCAGGGACGATCGTGTGGTTCTCCGACGGCCGGAAGCACCTCACGCAGTAGCGCATGCGCACACAAGGCAAGTGGCAGTGGTGAGGTGGATGTGGATGGAGGTTACGCGGTGACGGTGCAGTGTGTACGTACTTTGCTGAGGTGTTGTCAGCACCGCAGCCCGCAGAATGCAGAGCCGGCGGCGACATCCAGCCAAGGTGCAAGTGCAGCAGGTGCAGCCAAGGTGACTTGGGTACGGAGCAGGCCGTACCTTCCAGGGGACCACGCCATGGCCACCAACCCAACCAAGGAAGGAAGGGGACCACCAGTGACTTCCACTGCTCATTCTTTTCCCAACCCGTCCAAGTCCAGTCCACCGCAGTCCAGGTCCATTGCGAATCGAATCGACGAATCGCTCGACTCCCTATCGCAACTTGCTCCTCCGAAGTAGCGCAGCCTGCAGCCTGCATCTGCCAATCGTCCCTTCTTTTCTTCTCTTTATCGCCGGTGCCCTCCCTCCCTAAGTCCCTCCCTTGCGTCCCGACCTATTAAAGACTCGCCCCGTGCCAAGTCTCGCCCGTTTCCCATATCGCTGCTGTCTCGAGGTCTTGCGAAACTCGACACTCACTCTCACTCGCTCTCCAAGGAATCCAAACTTCGCTCCTTCGACAGAAACCTGACGACTGCCGCATTTCTACGAAGAAACGCAGCACATACACAAACTCCCGCTTCAGCCGTCCAGTGCCTTAATTGGAACACCTCAGTCGTACTCGGTGCGGCACAGCACAGCCATCCGCCATCTTACGCAGCCCTGCATCCACCCCAAATCGTGTCCTCCAGCCGCATCGCCCTGACCGAAGACCAAAAAAAAAATCACCAGGACCCTGGGCGAAGTCCCCTAATAATATCTTCGCCCATTTTATTCTGCCAACTTGTCGTCTACAACACAACAACTCTGCCCACACAGAGTATCGACGACGTCAATTCGTCTTCCTCACCTTTGTCGCTTGGCACTCAGATCGATCGCCGGGGAACTTGACCCAGTCGTCCCGTCCTTACTGACCTGCGCCTCTCTCTGCGACGCTATCCCAAAGGTGCGCTCCGGTCCTCGTCTGCCCGTTACGTCTCCAGGCCCCACGCACTCTCTATCCGCTACCAGCACATCCCTTCACCACCAAAACCTTGAACAAGCTCCCTCCCCTATTCCTCCGACCTAGACTTCATTTACCTGCCAGCCCTACCCGCTTGCCCTTCGCTGCGCAGCTTCTTGCGCCTCAACCTGCTGCCGACGTGCCCGTTTTTTCTTAATAATTTCCAAACTGACACCACCTCTCTTGGTTTCGCAGGAATCACCAAGCCATAGTCCAGGCCCTCGAACTGCCCCGGCTTTGTCCTCCTTATACCCCGAATTCGACGCCTCCAACGTTTTTTTAAGCAACCACGTCGCATTCGTTACGGCCCCCAAACGTCCTTCTTTAACTTCGCCGTCACTACAGCATCCGTCTTTGCCAAGAGGAAGTCGACTTCCCAATGACTTCATAGTCGTCAATTCATTCAACAAGAATACTCGCTCTTTACAATACTGCCTTCGCCATGCTTACCCCCAAGAGAGCCGTCGCGGCGGCCGCCTTCTTCCTAGTCGTCTTCTACTTAATATCCTCCTCCCACGATACAACAACCACCACGAAAGCTCCCGTCGCCGCCTCGAATCATGATACGACAGAGTCTTCCAAAACGTCGCATGCCTCCTCGGTCGACAGCATGGAGCCTTCCTTCCCGAAGAAGGTGACTGGACAAAAACCCATGATGGACATGTCCAAGATGTCTCTCGCCGACAAGCTTGCGTACCAATACCCCTATGATGTCGAGACGCGCTTCCCTGCCTACATCTGGCAGACTTGGAAGTGGACGCCTGCCGAGGAGGAGTTCAGCTTCC
This sequence comes from Colletotrichum theobromicola, assembly GCA_014705045.1. Taxonomy (NCBI): domain Eukaryota; kingdom Fungi; phylum Ascomycota; class Sordariomycetes; order Glomerellales; family Glomerellaceae; genus Colletotrichum; species Colletotrichum theobromicola. The sequence continues at coordinate 3,473 of JABGLZ010000996.1, read as the reverse complement.
GTGAGCAGGAGGCGTCTTGGTCCGAGCAGCATCCCGGCTTCGTCCACGAGGTTATTACCGACAAGGTTGCTGTTAACCTGCTCCGTCTGCTCTACGCCTCCGTCCCCGAGGTCCTTGCCGCGTACGACGCGCTCCCTCTTCCCGTTCTCAAGGCCGACTTCTTCCGATACCTGATTCTCCTTGCGCGCGGCGGCATTTACTCCGACATTGATACCTATGCCATTCGGTCTGCTCTCGAGTGGGTACCCGAGCGCATCCCCCGGGAGAGCATTGGATTGGTCATTGGCATTGAGGCCGACCCTGACCGCCCTGACTGGAAGGACTGGTACAGCCGTCGCATCCAGTTCTGCCAGTGGACCATCCAGTCCAAGCCCGGCCACCCGGTAATGCGCGAGATCGTTACCCGCATTACGGAGGAGACCCTGAAGCGCAAGAGAGCCGGCCTGCTGGACAACATTATCGACAAGAACGTTGTCGAGTTTACGGGCCCGGCCGTCTGGACGGATACCATCTTTGACTACTTCAACGACCCGCGCTTCTTCGACTTGAAGAACTCCAAGGGCCCCATCGACTGGAGGAATTTTACGGGCATGGAGACGTCCAAGAAGGTCGGCGACGTAGTGGTTCTCCCCATCACCAGCTTCAGCCCTGGTGTGCAGCAAATGGGTGCCAAGGATTATGATGATCCTATGGCTTTTGTCAAGCACGACTTTGAGGGTGAGATACGGTTGATTGATCTTTCCAGGATTCTAGCTAACAAATATGCAGGCACGTGGAAGCCCGAGGAGCTCCGTCATATTGGCGAGCAGAACGAGGAGAAGGCCTCCTCGTCTTCATAAAACGCATGACAGCAACGACTTTTCTTTCGGCATATGTCTTTTAATAATTGCATCTCAAGCGGCGTACCAAAGGCCATGTTTTCGGTGCGGACGGGTTTCACATGTTTTGTCTCGATTTTCGAATTGGCTTTGTACGGCACCGGTGGAGGGAACTACGAGCGAACAGCATATCCTGAAAAACAGGAAAAGCATAGAGATTTCGGCATAGAGGTCTTTCCTAGCTACCATCAGATTTCAAGAGGATGACGGCCTTCACATAGAAGGCCGAGAGACTGCAGTCATTAGCATCGCGGTACATATACCCCAGACAGTTACAGTCAGAAATGAAATGGGAAAAAGTTTAAGCCCCTCGACGCAATTTATCTATTTGGCTCGTGAATTGTCTTGGAAACTTTGGGGTCCTCAAGCCACGCATTCCGATGCGTTGCCTGTCAGTTCGGCGACGCACCTGCAATCGCCCGCAGTGGACGCTTGGCCGACTTGGCCACAGCAATGAGCGAGCGGCCTGGGCATGGCATTCGCAGGCGGCTCCTTCGGTCCCCCTGGCCGAGGTTCACGTCACCGTGGACCTGCAATGGAGTTGTTCCCTGTCAATTGTGTGTGTGTTGCAGCGGCGCTGTGTAACCCCGCACATTCCCCCCCTTTTTTCTCCGCATTTTGGAATCGGGAAGCTTGGAGCTCTCTTCCCCCTCTGCCAAGACTGGACCTTAGGTGGTAGGTCAACCCCCCGGCCGCCGGCCAGACGCGGTCCGGTGGGAGTGCGCAACGACACATTCCAGAGAGCTGCCAAAGCCGAGAGCGACCAGCCTCCCCTCACTTCGGGGTTTAGCCTTGGCTGTGCCGGTTATTGCGTACCCGCCGGCTCGGATTCTCTTCTTCAAGCAACGACAGCGAGTTCTTTTACTCTCTCTCTCATATGAGAGCTGGACGAAGATTGACGGTCCGACCGTTGCCTCTTTGGTTTTCTTTTCTACTTTAATGTCTTCTTCTGTGAAATCTTTGAGAATCCAAAGTGAAGAACAAGCGAGCGAGCGAGCTTCACCTTTTACAGTTCGCGATCAAGTGCAGAGATGAGGATACCGGTGTCTGGGGCTTGTCGCTTTGCGAGGTCCTCGAGCCTCGTGAGGTGGACGAGCTCGAGGATCGCGGGTAGAGGGCTGCTTTCTGCGAGGGCTTATAGCTCCAAGCCGCTGAGCTTCAGCCAGGGTCCGGAGGATGTATGTTTGCTCTCCTAACCCTTTCTGCTGGATAACATGAGAGAGAAAGAGAGATCTCTCAATCTCACCTCTCACAACCCCAATCAAAAAATATCCTGAAAGCTAACAACCGCCCAACAGCCACCTCTCCTCACACACACAATCCCAGAACACTTCGCCTCCATCGTCTCCGCGCACGGCGACCGCCCCGCCGTCGTCACCCGCGCGCCCACAGCCCTCTCCTCCGCCCCCTCCACAACCGCGCCGCCCATCACCACGGAGCTGTCCTACCACGACCTCGACGTGCTCTCCAACTCGCTCGCGCACGGCCTGCGCTCCCTCGGCGTGCGCAAGGGCGACCGCCTCGCCGTCTCCCTCGGCAACGGCGCCGAGTTCGCCGCGCTGACGTACGCCGCCTTCAAGCTCGGCGCCGTGCTGGTCCCGCTCAACCCGGGCTTCAACGCCAAGCAGGTCGCCGCGGCGCTGCGGCACCTCGGCGTCGAGGTGCTCGTCATCGGCAAGGTGACGGATCTGCCGTATAAGCCGGCGCGGGGGCGGAGTAACCTCGACTTGCTGAGGGCGCTGGTGCCGGATTTGGAGAAGCGGGGCGGCAAGGTGGAGAGCGAGGTCGTCCCGAGCCTGAGGAGGGTCGTGGCGGTGGATAACCTCGCGTTTCACCCGCAGGTCGAGTTTGGGCGGTACGAGGCGCTGACGAGGTACGAGGAGCTGCTGGCGGGCGGGAGGGGGAGCGTGGTGCCGGACGAGAAGCTGCGGGCGGACGAGACGATCAACATCCAGTTCACGAGCGGGACGACGTCGCAGGCGAAGGCGGCGATGCTGACGCACACGTCGGTGCTGAACAACGGGCACCTGATCGCGCGGCGGATGGGCCTGGTCCCGGGGGACAGGATCGTGGTGCCGCCGCCGCTGTTCCACTGCTTCGGGTGCGTGCTGGGGTACATGGCGACGGCGACGACGGGGGCGGGGATACTATTCCCGAGCCCGGCGTTCGACCCGGCGGCGACGGTGCGGATGGTCGCGGAGTACGATGCCACGGGGCTGTACGGGGTGTCGACGATGTTTGTGGCGGTGCTGGAGGCGCTGGCGTCCGGGGCGGGCGGTGTGAGGAGGGAGGAGATGCCGAAGGGGCTGAGGAAGGGGATCGCGGCGGGGAGTAGTGTGCCGGAGAGCCTGATGCGGCGGCTGTATGAGACGGTCGGGCTGGAGGAGCTGGTGATTTGTTACGGGATGACGGAGACGAGTCCGGTGAGCTGTATGACGGCGCCCGGGGACCCGTTTGAGAAGCGGACGGGGAGTGTGGGGAGGGTGATGCCGCATACGAAAGTGAAGATCGTGGACCCGGCGGATCGGGGAAGGGTGGTGGAGAGGGGGGAGAGGGGGGAGCTGGCGGCGGCGGGGTACCTTGTGATGAAGGAGT